>CM032162.1:6331503-6872878 GCA_018901935.1 Pugionium cornutum
TATTGAGCTATTGTAATTGGGTAATTAGCTTAATATTGTCTACGATTATATAAAATATAATTGTATGTATAAATTGATAAAATTGCATACTTCTTCTATTGACGCTTAACCTTTTAACTAACAAGGATGTTTTTATAGTATCATGTGTTAGAACGCGAAAAACCGGATATGAAAATCACGATATGAAAAAACGATTTACGGATCAAACGATTGAAAACCGAATTAAAAAGAAGACGAATTCGTGGAGGCAAGATTTGATCTCTTTCCTTAATTCAATAAATCTCCCGCAGTGTGACGGTTTGATGAGATTTTGAATCCCAAGATACAACCACGATGAGACTACAATCGCAACACCCAACTGTAGAATCTACGAACAATAATCTACGCTATACTCTCGAGAAAAACTTACAGTGCATGAAGAAAGGAGGAGGAAGATCGCTGGAACGAATTTTTGGAGAGAATACGAAAAGGTGGCGGCCTTATTAGGTTAATGAGGATTAAAACTTGTTTTTATAGCCTTAAGGAAGCGGTTTTCGTAACCCTAAAACGTGGAAGGAAACCGAACCGACAAAAAAATCATGGACGGTTAGGAGAGAAAACCGTGGGTATGGTTTAGGGTTTTGATTCGGTTTTGGGCCAAAAACGTAATCAAAATTTGGCCCAAAAAGAACCTTATTGGGCCTATGGCCCTTTGCCGAGACTCGAGACTCGAGACCCAAGAGCCAAGACCCGAGACCCAAGACCCGAGACCCGAGACCCGAGCCCCAAACCCCAAGACCTAAGCCCCGAGCCTTGAGCCCGAGCCTTGAGTCCGAGCCCGAGCCCGAGCCTGAGCCCGGCCTGGCCCGGCGTCGGCGACGGTGCGCGCGTGGCTTGGTCCCTTTTCTCTCCAACTCTTTTAAGCTACTACATAAGCTCTCCCATTTATATACTAGAGGATTTTTCCTCAAGTTTCCAATGTGGGACTTTTGTCCCTCCTCATTATTTTAGCCAACAAATTTATGGCTTTTTAATGAGCTCAATGCCCATTTCTCATTCACATTCCAACAATTTTTGCAATCAATATTTGGGCTATATTACCCTATTGAACATGCAAATTTGTTCATAAAAATTGCTCCAACAATCCCCCACATGAATAGAAATGACTCTATACAATGCAGACTCGATAGACTCGACGGACTCTACTATCTAGACGCATTCTATAGACTAGACATAATGACTTTCGAGAGTATAAACGAAAATTCATTGTATCTGAGTTGGTAGCATGTTTTAGCTTTGAACCACTCATTGTTAATATCTGTCGGGTTTACTCGACCAGGAGGTGAACATGATGTCTTGAACCACCCGAGCTTTAATGTAAACTGAGACAACATATATAACACATTTTCATTTCTCGTAGAACTATGTTCTCTATTGTGTCCATTGTGGTCGTGGACTTGCCTGGTTAATCATGAGTGAACTTGGAGAATATAACCTTTCCTTCATTCTCCTAGAAACGACCCCATTTCACACTCATAAGGTGATTCGCCATTAGCTTTGTTTTAAGGAGCATCCTGTAATACTCCACTTATATGTCAAAACTATGGTCTTAAATCATTAAAAACAATACTTATCCTACACATACAGGTAACAACACTGTTTATCATCCTAGGAACTGAGTATAGACGTAAGTCTCACAGTGTTTTTTTTTCTAGATTCTGTTTGATTTAGTTGTCCCTTTGAACCTACATCTTGGGATCTCCAGTCACGTATGTGGGGTTTCCATCAAACTTCATCTTTAGTCATAGGCTTTAAACCCATTCCTCTTGATGATTGTATGACTTGATCTCGAGCTAAACCTTTAGTAAACGGATCCGCTAGGTTATCAGCCGACTTAATGTAATCTACCGTGATTACACCACTTGAGATCAAGTGCCTAATGGTTTTATGTCGTCTTCGTATATGACGCGATTTACCATTATACAGATTGTTCAGTGCCCGAGCAATAGTCGATTGACTATCACAATGTATACGTATTACTGACACTGGTTTTTCCCACATCGGGATATCTTCCAAAAAATTACGAAGCCATTCTGCTTCTTCTACAGCTTTGTCTAAAGCTATGAACTCAGATTCCATGATTGATCTAGCCAACATAGTTTGTTTGGAAGATTTCCAGGACACTACTGCACCACCAAGCGTAAAGATATATCCACTCGTGGATTTTGAGTTTTTGGAGTCGGATATCCAGTTCGCATCACTGTATCCTTCCAAAACTCCTAGGTTCTCTACCGTAGTACAACCCATAATCTTTCGTATAACGAAGGTAGTTCAATACTCTAGTTATAGCTTTCCAATGATTATGTCCTGGATTACTCGTATAGCGACTTAGTACATTTACTGAGTGCGCCAGATCGGGTCTAGTACAGTTTGTTAAGTACATCAAGCTTCCGATCACGCGTGCATACTCTAGTTGTGACACCGCTTCATCCGAATTTTTGGTCAAGTGAAGTAAAAGGTCGACAGGAGTTTTTGCACTTCCATTTGAGTAGTTCTTAAACCGCTCAAGAATCTTCTCAACATAATGAGTTTGGGATAGGATGATTCCTTCAGAATATATAGTTATCTTGATTCCTAGAATGACATCCGCTAATCCCATATCTTTCATGTCAAACTTTCCACTAAGCAAACTCTTAGTTTGATTGATCATGTCTTTATTGCTACCAATGATAAACATATCATCCACGTATAAGCACAATAAAATATACCCATTTGGCGTATTTTTGACATATATACACTTACCACATTCATTTATGTTGAAACCATTTGACATCATTACATTGTCAAATTTTTCATGCCATTGTTTAGGAGCTTGTTTTAGTCCATACAATGACTTTACAAGTCTACACACTTTGTGTTCTTGACCAGGGACGACAAACCCTTGAGGTTGTTTCACATAAATCTCTTCTTCTAAATCACCATTTAGAAAAGCAGTTTTTACATCCATTTGATGTATTTCCAAGTCCCTCAATGCTGCGATGCTTATCAGCATTCGTATTGAAGTTATTCTCGTTACTGGAGAATAAGTGTCAAAGAAATCCAAACCTTCTTTTTGTCGGAATCCTTGTACCACAAGTCTAGCCTTGTACTTCTCTATTGAGCCATCGGTTTTTAATTTTGTTTGGAAAATCCATTTACACCCTAATGCCTTAGAGCCTTGTGGTAGATCGGTTATCTCCCATATATTGTTTTGCATAATGGAGTCGATCTCACTATTCACAACTTCCTTCCAAGAAGGCGCATCAGGTGTAGACATGGCTTCGGTGAATGTTCTCGGTTCATTCTCTAAGAGAAAGACCGTCAAGAAATCATCACCAAAAGATTTTTCCTACGAGCTCTTTTGCTTCGTCTAGGTTCATCTTCAACATTTTCTACTTCAATTACTGAGGTACCAGATGTGCTTGCCTCATTTGTGGAGGTGATTCCATCACTCTCTTCACGTGCTCGTTTTGGATGTTTATCCTTACACGGAAACACGTTTTCACAAAATGTTGCATTTTTTTATTCCATAATCGTATTGACATGGAGATCTGCTATATCTGATTTATGTACCAGAAACCGATAATCACTACTATTGTATGCGTATCCTATGAATATGCAATCCACACTTTTAGGTCCAATTGTGACTTTTTTAGGAGGAGGTACTACTACTTTTGCTAGGCACCCCCACACTTTCAAGTATTTGTAAGAAGGTACAATGCCTTTCCACAACTCATATGGTGTTTTGCCAGTTGTTTTGTGTGGTATTTTGTTGAGGATATAATTTGTGGTGAGCAATGCTTCCCTCCACAGATTCTGTGGTAACCCAGATTCCTGCAACATTGCATTCATCATTTCTTTCAGAGTTCGGTTTTTTCGTTCCGCAACTCCGTTAGATTCTGGTGAGTAGGGAGCTGTTGTTTGATGGATAATGCCATTTTCTTGACAAAATCCATTAAACGGTCCATCATATTCGCCTCCTCTATCACTTCTAACTATTTTAATAGTTTTCATAAGTTGATTTTCAACTTCGAGCTTGTACTCTTTAAATTTTTGTAGGACTTCATCCTTACTACGCAACAAATATACGTAACAATATTTTGTACAATCATCAATGAATGTCACAAAATACTTTTTACCACCTCTAGTTTGTATGCTTTTCAGATCGCATAAATCAGTGTGTATTAATGCAAGAGGTTCAGTAGTTCGTTCAACATGAGGTGATGGAGTTTTTGTGAGTTTTGCTTCGACGCATATCTCACACTTGTCTTTAGTTATTTTGCATTTTGGAATTAGGTTCAAATTAATCAATCGTTGCATCGATTTATAATTCACATGTCCTAATCTTTCATGCCATAAATTAAAAGACTCAACCAAATAAGCAACTAGTTTCTTATTCATTGCAACATTGGAAAAAGTAGGAACATCATTGTTTTTGAGAACTGTCATTACACACATTTTGATCTGTCCTCCCTTAACATACCCTTATCCCAAGTACACCCCATTCTTCCTAAAAACCAATTTATCGGACTCAAAGTTGATGGTGAATCCATGCTTGCTCATCAATGTCCCGGATATCAGGTTCTTCCTCATGTCTAGCACGTGCTTCACATTGGTGAGAGTGACTTCGTGTCCAGATGTCAGCTTCAGCACCACTTTGCCGTGACCTTCAATCTTGGAAAATGCCGTGTTTACCATCATCAATTGCTCCTCGGACTTGTTCTTCTGATAAGAACTGAACATATCTCGATCAATGCAGATGTGAGTGGTTGCTCCAGTATCATAGAACCACTCCCTAGGGTTTTTCTCAACCATGTTTGCCTCAGTGACCACCACACATAGGTCAGCTTCAGTCAGATTGGCTTGAGCTTTTCCCTTCGCCTTACTGCGACACTCCGAGGACTTGTGCCCTTTCTTACCACAATGATGACAACTCCTAGAGAATTTCTTCGGGTTGCCTTGCTTCTTAAAGCTTGTGGAGGCTTGAGGTGCGACCTTGTTAAACGCATGTTTATTAGGTCCATTGTTGTTTGCCACAACCTTGTCTTTGCCCTTTCTTGCATATTCGGCTACATTCACATTATGATCGAGATGGTAATCTGATCTGCGATGTGTTGACTCAATTTGCAACCTGGAAATTAAGTTTGACAACGTCAAAGTCTTTTGCTTGTGGTCAAGATAATTTTTAAAATCGACCCAACCGGGAGGTAGCTTCTCAATAAAGCAATTCACAGTGAATGTCTTACACAACATCATTCCCTCATCGGTTAACTCTTGGGATATCATTTGCAGTTCATGAACTTGCTCCATGATGGGCCTTGAGTCCACCATTTTGAAGTCAAGAAATTTTTTAACTGCATATTTCCCAGAGCCTATGTTGAAAGACTTATACTTCTTTTCCAAGGCATCCCAGAGATCCTTGGAAGTTTTGACCTCACTGTACACATTGAACAGTTGGTCCACCAGACGGCTTTGAATGTAGCCTCGACACAAGGAGTCTCCATGGTTCCACGACTCAACACTAGCAAGAGCTCGTGGATCAGTATTCCCTAGAGGTAAGACTGGCTTAACCTCAGTGAGATACTTCTCCAATTTCAGAGTGGTCCGAAAGAAGTGCATCTTTTGCTGCCATGTCTTAAAATTGGACCCATCGAATTTGTCCAGCGTAAGTCCTGCACTTATAGCGCTAGGCACAGACGGGACATCACCTCACTTGCGGATGAACCAAGTGGTAGACCACTCCCAATCTGGGGCGTCACCTCACTTGCGTTAATCCCATCATTGCCACCTCGGGATGTGGTATCAACAGGCACGTAAGCAGTTTCGTTAGCCATTTCAGATGAATCTGTTCAAATATAGAAGAAACAGAATCAATATGGATAACAAACAAATGCGACAGCAATATAATCGATTTTAAAAATCGTTAAAATTGTGTTCTGCGGAAATTTGCTTAAAAAAACATTCTGAGATTTCGCTCAAATTTCTGCGGATATCACAAAATATTTTTTTTTAAAAAGAATTTTTTTTGATATTCCGAAAAATTCCGAAAAAATATTTTGACTCCTTTATGAATCAGAAATATTTTTTTTTCTCCTTTAGAAATCCTAACAAGCGTTTCTATAAATAAATATATAAATATATATATATATATATTAAATAACCTATTCGTAGAAACCCTAATAGGCGTTTCTAGAATAATATTTTTCACGTTTCGCGAAACTCACCGTTAGGCCTTCGCGGAAACCGTTTGACAAAAAGACTTAGATCGTTTGAGTTTTTTGAAACTTTCCACTGAATCGTTATAAGATTTTTGCAGAACTGTTTCAGATCGATCACAAAAACGGATTGAAAACATTTATGAAATCAGATCAGAATCGTTTGAAACCATTTTTTTCAGATCGAAAAATCGTTTAGAAACGTTTTTGAAAATTGTTTAAAAATCAATCGCAATTCACAATCCGATTCAAGCGATAAGCAGGAAGCGAATTTATTGAATTAAGAATGTTAGAACGCGAAAAACCAGATATGAAAATCACGATATGAAAAAATGATTTACGGATCAAACGATTGAAAACCGAATTAAGAAGAAGACGAATTCGTGGAGGCGAGATTTGATCTCTTTCCTTAATTCAATAAATCTCCCGCAGTGTGGCGGTTGATGAGATTTTGAATCCCAGGATACAACCACGATGAGACTACAATCGTAACACCCAACTGTAGAATCTACGAACAATAATTTACGCTATACTCTCGAGAAAAACTACAGTGCGTGAAGAAGGGAGGAGGAAGATCGCTGGAATGAATTTTTGGAGAGAATGCGAAAAGGTGGCGGCCTTATTAGGTTAACGAGGATTAAGGCTTGTTTTTATAGCCTTAAGGGAGCGGTTTTCGTAACCCTAAAACGTGGGAGGAAACTGAACCGACGAAAAAATCGTGGACGGTTAGGAGAGAAAACCATGGGTATGGTTTAGGGTTTTGATTCGGTTTTGGGCCAAAAACGTAATCAAAATTTGGCCCAAAAAGAACCTTATTGGGCCTACGGTCCTTTGCCAAGACCCGAGACCCGAAACCTGAGACCCGAGACCCGAGCCTCGAGCCCGAGGCCCGGTGTCGGCGGCGGCGCGCCCATGGCTTGGTCCCTTTTCTCTCCAATTCTTTTAAGCTACTACATAAACTCTCCCATTTATATACTAGAAGATTTTTCCTCAAGTTTCCAATGTGGGACTTTTGTCCCTCCTCATTATTTTAGCCAACAAATTTATGGCTTTTTAATGAGTCCAATACCCATTTCTCATTCACATTCCGACAATTTTTGCAATCAATATTTGAGCTATATTACCCTATTGAACATGCAAATTTGTTCATAAAAATTGTTCCAACATCATGCTCTATAATCCTTTCTTTCCACGACAGGTGATTACAAATTTGTTGTACTGAAGCCATGTCTGAACACAACAAATAAGATAAGTATACATCTCCATGTCCTAACTCCAAAAGCTGGAGATGCATACATATATATTGTCTCCCTCATGTTGCTTCATTGTCCATTCTTTAAACACTTTTGAAAGAAACACTTTTGTAAGCTCGGTTTCTTCATAACCCCGCAAATTCAAACCAGAATTTGTTTGTCTCCATCCATTTGATCGTTAGTTTAGCGGTTGCAGAAGAAGCTGTGTGTGCTCGAGAATCTTTCATTATCTTGTCTGCTTCTGAAATATTTTTTTGAAAGAAAGTTGAGATGTTATGTTTCTAAGGGATGACCCGATTTTCTTCTTCTCAAATGTGCACTCAAACCAAAGTTTATAGTCTCAATTGCAGAAGAAGCTGTGTGTGCTAATGAAGCTGATGGAGAAACCCCAAGGGTGGTATTAAAGTTTGTGTGGATACAGAAGGACATAGGAGTTGCATTCGACCAAATGATTCCATGATTTGGAACAATCCCACCTTAGTCCATATTACTTCTAGCCTAGGAAAGATTCTGGGGAAAAGCTCAGTTTGTTTGAGAGCAAGCCTTGGATCTGACCTTAAGCGTGTCTTTCTCCTTAACCAAGCTACAGAGTACAGACATCATCAATCAATGCCAATCAAATCTGACTTTCCTATATGTATTTCAATATCAATCATTAGAGAGACATGTTAATGGAAGCAACACACCCAAGCTGTTGTTTATCATAGACTTTTATGGACGCAGCTGTTCAAAGTCTAACACTTTGTGTTGTTTAGTTTAGTGTATCCTTAGTCCATTTTATGCCAAAACCTGTTCAATGGATCATTGAAACTCCGTAAATTTCATGTCTTTATGGATTTGAGTTTTCAAAGTGTGCTAATGCAAAGGCTTTTTTTTTTGTCATCTCGTGTGTTTTCCATTCGTTTCAATGCGAATTTTCTGATCTGCTTCATGTTTTGGAACATTAAAATGAGAGTAAGCAACCAAACTTAAAACCATAGAAGGACGAAATTTCTTTTATTTTCATCATTGTAATGGCGAATGCAGGACATAAACTGTGTCCGATACGCAGAAATAGATCCAAGATTTATCGAAATTGAAGATTACTGAACATACCTGAGATCACATCACTCCCAAGACAAGAAACGAGATCACCACGAAAGTTCAATCGAAGTACTTAGACATTTGAATCCCTTTATGGATCAATCCACATTTCTCGTAGAACACTTTCTTCTCCACACTGCAATCGAGAATCACCTTGTAGCAACCCATAGATTGGCAATGATCCATTAGAAACTCCACAACTTTCTTCCCCAGACGCTTCCCGCGAAAACCTGAGTCCACAACAACGTCTTCGATGTGCCCAACTTTCCCGCAACCCCTCAGGAACTTCTTCTCTATCATCACGCTCCCCGTCGCCGCGATTCTCCCCGATGCCACTTCTTCGATCACGAGGATCACGTGATCATCTCCGTAGGATCTGATTTCCTCGAATCGCCGGTCGAATTCCTCGTCGGTCACTGATCCAGTGACGGAGAGTTGACCAAGAAGCTCGATGAATCCTTTTCTCTTGTCCGAGATCTCCAGTCTTCGGATCTTGAATTTCTGATTCACACCATCGATGTCAGACTTATCGTTTCGCACTGACGCATCCGCCATACCAAATCGAAGAAGCTTGCCAGAATTGAGTTTGGCTCAGATTTACTCACAAATACAATACGAAAGAGTAATATTTTCGTAAAGGTACTCAAGCTTTCCGATAGTTGCAAAATTTTCCTACTCTCTTAATTCAGACAAAACTAGGTCCATTCAGATTAAATTTTCATGTAATGATTTACTGTTTTATTTTGTGTAGCTGAGGATTAGACAATTTAATGAAAACCAGGAAGTGAAACTCATTACAATATTTATTGAAAATTACAACAAGCCAACAAGTGGAAATGCCGAGGATAGAAAAGGATGATACATATAGCTTACACATAATTGGAAATATGTGGAGAAAAGACTTTTGAAGTTAGGGTTGATGGTGACTAGAAAAGGAAGATGAAGCCGGAGGGATTCCAGGGAAGATTGGAGGGAAAGGAATAGGGAATGAAGGTGGAGGCGATGAAGGCGGAGTTAAGACAGGAACAGGTGGAAGATTCGGAATTGGCGGAAGAGGAGGGAGTAAGGTGGAAGGAGGCGGTTGAAATGGTAGGGGAAGAGTCGGAGGGGAGGGTATTAGCGGGTTTGGAGGGATGAGAGATGGTGGGTTTAGCGGGTTTGGAGGGATGAGAGACGGAGGATTTAGCGGATTTGGAGGGATGATAGGCGGGTTTAGCGGGTTTAGTGGATTTAGCGGGTTTAGCGGGTTTAGCGGGTTTAGCGGGTTTAGCGGGTTTAGCGGGTTTAACGGGTTTGGGGGAAGGAAGAAATCGGGTTTTAGTAGTCCTGTTTTCTTGTCTTCCAAGGAATCATCTTTCTTGTTATGCAAAGAAGCTGGTTTCCGCAGTTTTGGAGGAAGAAGAGGAGGAAGTTGAGGAAGAGGTAAATCTGGAAGTGGAGGAAGGATAGGGAGATTTGGAAGAGGATTAGTGACTGGATCTTGGGTCGGTGGAGGGAATGCAGGATCCGGTAAAAGAGGCTTGGAGTCACGGAGATTGATTGGTTTCTGACTACAAATCTCTGGTTGGTATTCAGGTTTGAAAGTGAAGAACCCTGCAGAGAAAACCCGAGCTTTCTCTCCATGGTTGTTTGATTTCAAGCGTTTGAAAGATGAAGAAGTGGCGGAAGCAGCTATAGAACAGTAAGGCTTTGAGCTACTTAGCAACTTCACAGAGCATCTCTTGATTTTCTTCACATGTTTGCTCACAGAGAAAGGTAGTTTTGCTTTGAATACTCCGTGTTCGTCTGTTTTCACTTCTTGTCTGAAACTCGGTTTCGAGTTCTCAGAAATGCATTCCACTGAAACTAAAGCACCTGCAACAAGATCAAGAGCAAACTTTACATAATTATTTCAAAGATTTCATCCCACAAACAAGAAGAAAGCCTCGGTATCGATCAACCAAACCGGTCGAATTACTTGAGACTTTAACCGAACGAAATCTTGAATAAGAACCAGGGAAACCAAATGGATAAATGATAACTGATGTTTTGGTAAAACAGAGTACGCTGTAAAACATTAGCAAAAAGAAAGAAAGAATAAAAACAGACCTGAGATTAAGTGGTTAGGTGATTTCGTAAAAGCGCCGTTAAAACAAGTATCACAGTAGACAGTTCCGACCACAACTGCAGAAGAAAGTGTCTTCTTCATATGATGTTGTCCTTGAGACAAACCTCCATTGATAGAGATTCCCAAGAAAATCAGAAGAATAAACCAAGGCCAGAAGGTCGTTGTTCTCTTCATAATTAATCGACTCTGTCTCTGTGTGTCTCTCTCTCTCTCTCTATTATCGAGGAAAGATGGATTTATATAGGACTTATGGTGTGAAGATGAGTGAGCCACGAAAAAAGAAGAGATTGTAAAAAAAAATACAAAAGCTTATCGATTTCTTTGTTAATGTGAATCATGGGAAAAATACAAGTCTAGCTCCCAAACTACATAGCTACTAATACCATCTTGTGACTTCTTTCTCAAAAGCTTTAAATTATTGTAGAAAATAGTAAGAGGTGAGAAAAGAACAAAAATATTGGGATTCACCTTCACGTGTTCGATCAGACTAGAAGTCTTAATTATATATGTAAGACACATTTGGGACTGTTGTTTCTGTGTGAGAATGAAAAATTGGACACGTCTGAGACATTTTTGAGCTAAAAGCATAAGCTATTCTTCTTCTTTACAGTATTTACATCCTGACTTTTATATGAGAGTAAAACACATGACATGATTTCTCATTTTCCAAAAATTGTTAATCACTGTCTGTCATGTTTGATGTTCTTTGTACTGTCACATCCCTATTTCAAATAATTATTTGAGATATTTCTTAGAGAATATCGTATTAGTCAATTTAATTTAATTTTTTATTATCATCATAACTATAATTTTTCAACATACTTTTAAATATATTTTTTATTCATCTAGTTTTAACTAATATATATATATATATATATTAGATTTATATTCATATTCTACGGTAGGAAAATATTTACAAATTATATAATATTATTTATTAGTAAATTTAAATTACATATTTATATGATTTTAACTTTTAATTAAAACTATTTTCTAATATAAATTTTTATAGGTAAATTAAGAAAATAAAAATTATTATTTTATACAAATTTAATAGTATTTTTAGTTAATTTAATAAAATATATCGATTTTCTAAACAAATTAATAACAATGACATATATTATAATTATTCAAATAATTTAAATTTATATATATAAAATTTACTGTGTGATAATACGTCAATATGATATTTT
The DNA here is from genome assembly GCA_018901935.1 of Pugionium cornutum. Classification (NCBI taxonomy): domain Eukaryota; kingdom Viridiplantae; phylum Streptophyta; class Magnoliopsida; order Brassicales; family Brassicaceae; genus Pugionium; species Pugionium cornutum. The sequence continues at coordinate 6,343,373 of CM032162.1, forward strand.
TGTTAATAACGTATTAGATTAAGATTATTTTTAAAAAATATTTCTCAAACAATATATTAATGATGTTTAGGTTTGTTTTGCCATGATAATTCAAAATTCTATTATTTTATTTAAAAACGGTTACTATTATTAGATTTGGAGAAATAATATAGCCAATGTGACTAAATAAAGTGGATAATTGATCTTGATTTTTTTTTTCTTTACTTTAAAGAGGAAACAAGACATGAAATTTACGAAAGTGAAGGGCTATGGGAATAAGAATGGGGAAGCGAATACAGTTGAGTTGTGAGTCTCTGTCGATTCACGAGACACTAAGGATGTCCACACAAACTTTATATACTCGATATTACTTCTGTCTTTTTATGTATATATATTCATAATTATTAATTCTTGACAACTATACGAAAATTAAATTAAATAAAGTAAAGAATATAGTGAATGTTCTTCTCTTTCTTTTTAGCTTTTCATCTGTTTAATTTGTTTTGTTCACAGGACGCCGTATATGCTAAAACATCACCAATTCACGAGATTGAACAAATACTACGTACTAGAAACCGACTACAACAAATACTATACTGGATTAGATCGACCATGGGATTTTGATATAAAAAAATTGTGAAGATAACTACAACCAAATTTTAAATTTTAGTAATGATATAAGTTTGGAACAGAAAACAAGGATTTGTTATAATAAACTTTCCTCAAGCTCGTATTCTCTTATATTACTATATTTGAAAAGCAATTTAGATGATTAGTTCTGTACGATTTGGAAGGATTTATATCATTTCACTCTATTCTGACCCTCAATATAATGATTTTAACATAATTTTTTGGTAAAATTTTGAGTTGAATAAAAACTTTACGTAGATAAAGCACTAGCGCAAATGGTTAGGCTTAATTATTAATCAATATATTTTAAATAATTGTTCTATTAAAATCATATTATTAAAAAGTGTCAAAATAGGCTGATGAATGACCTGCAAAAAAGAAACTGTAGTTATAAAATATCAACTTCCATTACTCATGTCATATGATCGAAGAATAGAAATATTTGCTAATCACTATAAGTCATACTTCCTAATTTTACGAGTTATCATCATTTTATTAATGCTATTAAAACTTTTAAAAATAATTTCAATTTGTTATAATGATGTGATTATTGAGTTATGAATATTTATATATTATAATGGTATTCTATGTTAAAACACTTGAATAAAATACTAGATTTGTTATAAATATTTATAGAGTAATCCTTATGTTTTGACTAAATTTAATTATATTAATGGACTCTATAAATTAATTTGAAAATTTTAATTATATAACTATTTATGGATTAAAAATTATTTGTTCGTAAAAAAATTATAAATGACTTAACCAATCAAATTAATAGATATTAAATGTCCTTATAAAAGTTTGGACATGTAATTACTAATAGATCAAATTGACAATAATAAATTTTTAAAAAATAATGTCAGATTTCTCCTGATATAATAAATATTTAAACCATTCTATCGATCTTCTTCTCTACCTCAAAGAAACCCTAAATAACCTCATTCTCGAACAAACCACCAATTTTTCCAAAGTTCTCCGGCTACACCGAAAACAAAACCCTAACGTGTCTCTCACTCATTCCATTAATTCATTAACGATGGCAAAAGTTTTTAAGCTTCATAATCATCTTTCTCTTCATCAGTTTCTCTATGTTTTCTTCCGCAGCACGAGTCCGCCTTATAATAAGTACTCGTCATGATGATCACACGAGTGATACCGTCAACGAAAGACGATCAGATAATGAAGAAACATGCAAGACTACTTCTTGGTCCGTACTTCAACACGGTTGAAGCACACCTCAATCACATAGAATCCGAGCCTTTCCCGTATCCCTCGATGATAAGTAACGTCGCAGCTTCTCTCAGGATGATGCTTTGGAGCCAAACTCAGTGATCTCAAGATTTTGTTATTTTCTTTCTCAGATTTCTTTGATTGTTTTTTCTTCCCATACAACTTACTAGGGTTCTTGGTGTTTTGTCTCAAACTAATATATTATTTGAAAAACTTTTTAACAAACTAACTTTACGTCTTAATAACAAAAATATGATGATGATGTGTCAACACTACAAAGAAATTTTTTAAGTTACTGGAATAATTACAATACATGCTACTGATATTAATTTGGTTAGAATATCAATATATTTTATTCAACTAACCAAAAAATAGTATTATATTTGCAAAAACAATAATTTTTATTTCTTTAAATTTTTAATACGTTAATTTATAAATAATTTCAAATAAATATAAATAGATTTAACTTATTACATAATTCCTAATATATTATTTGAGAAATAATTTAAGAAAATATTTTACTCTCACGTGTTATTAACAGAAATATCATGCTTACGTTTCATCATTACAGTAAATTTCAAATAAATATCTAAATAGGCTTAAGTTATTCGAATAATTACATATATGTCATTGTTATTAATTTGGTTAGAGTATTAATATATTTTATTAAACTAACCGAAAATACTATTAAATTCATAAAAATAATTTTTTTTCTAAATTTATATATACAAAAAATAATGTTAAAAGTAATTTTAAATCAAAGTTAAAATTATATAAATATTGAATTTATATTTACTAATAAAATATAATTTACGAATATTTTTTCCTCGTATACCGTGGATATAAATGTAGTTATTGTATATTACGTATTTTTTTCAAACATGATGGGTCAATTCCCGTTATGCAACTTATAAGTATATTACTAGTTTTTTCTCCTATATATAAGCCACTTGTCCGGAATGAACGTAACACCCAATCACACGAAAGACAAACTAAGATTTGTTAAAAAAACTTCATTAATACCATAAAATAGTATTATTTTAAGTTTTTATTATAAATTTAGTATTTTAAACTTAAAATTTCAAAAATAACATAAATAATTTTCTAAAAACACATATTTATCACAAATAAATTACAAATATATATAAAATATTATATTTGGTTTGTTATTTTCTAATTTAAAGTTTGATTCTTGTTTATTAAAAATAATTTTTAATATATTTTAATATTAAATTTGTGTTGTTTTTAGAAATTTAAACTAATAATATTATATTTAAAACAAAAGTTTAAAATAATGCTATTTTTATGAATTACATTATATATATATATATATATATATATATATTTCAAACCATAAAATAATCAAATGATATCAAATCATAAATAATGATCAGGTTTATGCCGACTGAGGATGAGAGTTGGAGAGAGATTTCTCATCTAAGGTTTGAGAGTATAGTGGAAAATTTTATCGAATCTCATTGTTGGGACTTGGGAGGAACCACTCGAGAACCATATTTTTAGGGCAATTTATATCATTTTTTACTTTTTTTCTTTCTTTCAAAAGTACACATTTTTTTTCTCTAAAAAGCACAAGTTTTTCATATGAAAGTTGATGACAAATATTTTTAATAGGAAAATCTTAACCTTAAATTTGAATTTAGGAAACTCAGTTATATATTTTAGTTATTTTTGTATTTTATTTAGAATATAAATATTTTCATACACAACGATTTTTGATATTTTTAAAAATAGTGATTATATTTTTAGAATAAATCTTTGAAGTGTTGTATTTTTACATTACTTATCTAATTTTTATCAATTAAATTTGGACAAGTAGTTAGTGGATTATGAGTTTATCAATAAAAATAATAATATTAAAAATAAATGTAAAAATCTGTAGGACTTTTCTTGTTTTGTGGTATTGTTATCTATTAGGAACCGTTTTATGCAGTGTAGAATTTGTAATATTCATGATGTTATGGAGGGAATATATATATATACTTTTCGAGATGTATTTGGACGAACTAAGAAGAATGATCAGATGAAAATTTACATGTGTTTACGTATTAGACATATAAAAGAAATTGATATGTTGTTTATGATGCATAGTATATGATATGCTTAACATCTTTTAATATTGGTTTTCCTGTTCTAAGCAAATGTTGACTTTTTCTTAAACATGTTCAAGTTTTACTTTAGATTAGATTTTGGGTATTTTGTTTTACACTAAACTAGATTTATACCCACGCCATGCGTGGGGAAAAATATTAACAAATTATATTTTATTAATAAATATAAATTAAATATTTATATAATTTTAGCTTTTATTTAAAATTACATTTAATTTTATATATACAAATTAAGAAAAGAAAAATAATTATTTTTTTACGAATTTGATAGTATTTTTTGTTATTTTAATAAAATATATTAATTATATAACCAAATTAATAACAATGATATACTTGTAATTATTTTAATAAGTTAAACTCATTTATATATTTATTTGAAATTTACTTTAGTAATGACACGTTAGCATGATATTTATGTTAATAACACGTCAGAGTAAAGTTACTTTATTAAAATATTTCTCAAATAATGTATTAGAGATTATGGTAGTAACTTAAATCTATTTATATTTATTTGAAATTATTTATAAATTAACTTATAAAAAATTTAAAGAAATAAAAAGTATTGTTTTTGCAAATGTAATAATATTTTTTGGTTAGTTAAATAAATTATATTTATTCTCTAACCAAATTAATATCAGTGACATGTATTTTAATTATTCTAGTAAGTTAAACCCTTTTATATATTTAAGCTAAAATTCTATGTGGTGTTGACACGTCAGCATGATATTTTTGTTATTAACACGTCAGCATGATATTTTTGTTATTAACACGTCAGGATAAGATTACTTTGTTAAAAAATTTCTCAAATAATATATTAGGGATTATATCTAACCTTTAATTTATCACTTGAAAACTCTCATTGAATTTTATATGTTATGTATTAAATTTAAATGACTTTATTTAATTTATATGCAAGCAATCCATATAATTTACTTAGTTTAATTAGGTTTTATATATATAAAACTGTAAGAAAACATGGAAAATGTAATTCCACAAAATCGAAAATTGCAGTTTTACTCAACTTTTAAATATATAGTTTTCAGAAAGTTATTAAATTAAATTATCAATTTCAAGTCATAGATATGATATGGAATTAGATTAATTAAAAATATTTGATTAAACAATTGTTGTTTGTATTCTACTACTGAGACTCTATTGGCAATCCAGCAACAACGCCCACCCAACTTCGCACCAAACTTAATCACACTCAATCGTTCTTCCTTCTCCCTCACGGATTTTTGTTTTTGTTTTTAAGAAATGAGGAAAATTCCTCTAAGTTTACTTTCGTGGGAATCTGCAGATAAAGCTCTAATTTCTTTTTCTAAATTGAAATTTAACTGGTCTTAGGTCCCACGTCAGTTCTTTGTCTCCATCTCTCTCGTTTTTTCTCCTTCCCGTCGAATCCGATCAAAAGCGAAAACCCAATTTAATTCTTCGTGAAAGGTATAGTCTTCGTTCCAATTCCTCTGTTTTTTTTCTCTTAAATTGTTCTTCTGTAAAGCACTTGATAATGGGTTCTGATCGACTCTGATCAGTACAATTTCAAATATTGTTCTTTACAGGTCAAAGTTCGCTGCTTTTCTCGTAGTTTAATTGTTAACCACCATGGATTTTGTTTCTTTTTTTTTTGAAGTATAAGTTTCTCTGTTCTATTGCGTTTGTTAGTGATTCACCTAATTTAGGTTTCGATTTTCATTTGCTTGCATTTCACTTTGACCAATTTTGCCTTTTTCCACCAAATGAAGCCTCGAGTTTGTTTTGCCTTTTCTGGCCAAACACACAGATTTGTTCTGAGTTAGGTTAATGTCTAATGTCTCTTGCTGAGAATCTCTGAACTGAAAATTTATAAATGGATTTTTGTTGGTTGTGACTTGTGATCAGCTTTGGATAGTAATTGAAGACAGACTTAAGACTCCAAACAGTGATCAGATCATTTCTACAGATGAAATTTTAGAAAACGAAGCACATTGTTGGTGAAATAGAAACTGCCAAGAGTCTTTGTATATAGAAACCTCAAACTTAGCATTCTTGGTGGAGGTTGAGGAGTTTAAAATCTGCTTTGTGGTAAATCTCAGTGTTGTGCTTGAGTTAAAGAAACATACTGGGATTAAGAAGAACAGGGAAGAGAAAAGATGGGCTGTGTTTCTTCTTGCTTTCGAGTCGAAGACTTTGAGGATTACACGAATCCAAGTAGTTTTCTAAATAGAAACTGCCCGTGCCCGAGATGTCTTGTTAATAACTTCCTTAACCTGGTAATGTTCTCTTCCCAGTGTTGTTACTTTGGAACTGCTAGGTTTTAAAGTAGTGCTAATAGAAGCTGTGAATTTGATCTCTTTTTGCAGTATATCTCTGTTTTCAGAAGAGGCGAATCCCGCTCTCTCCCATCCTCCTTACAAGCTACTACTGTATCCATGACTTCCTCTACTTCGTACGATAACTTTATGTCTAACACATTCCACTCTACTCCAAGGCCTCTGCCTTATGATGCTGATCCAGGATATTTCCAGTCACGGCGTGATTCGCTTGTCTCAAGACGCGATAAGGGTTCAAGTCATTCTCACGAGGAAGCTGAGCCCTTAAGAAGTGATGCTGATGTGGATTCTGAATCTTTCTCAGTGGAAGGAAACAAATGGGTTAATAAGCTTATTATCTCTGGTGAAGTTTCCAAAGAAGAGATCTCTAAATCCACAAAGAGAATTCTTAAGTCAAAGACAATGGCTTCTAGTAATGAAAACCTGTATATAATGTCTGATGATGAAGATGTGTGCCCAACGTGTCTTGAAGGTATTCATTTTTCATCTATTTTTCTTCGATCAGTGCATTTGACGGAAGCTGAGTATCAGTTTTTGTGGCTTTATTCCAGAATACACATCAGAGAATCCGAAGATTGTTACGAAGTGTTCTCACCACTTCCACCTCGGTTGTATTTATGAATGGATGGAGAGAAGTGAAAACTGCCCTGTTTGTGGAAAGGTAACTCTTTCCATGTTTCTTCCAAGCCATTTCTCGGTTTTTCATTCACTGATGATTCATATTCCAGAAATTATAACGCATAAGTATATGTGTGGTCCTCGGGACAATCAAATGGAAAAATGTACAACAACCCATGAAGCACATATGCGTAAAAGTGTCCTAAGAAAAGCAAAATCTCTATCTTTTGCAAATTATGTCTGGCATATGAAAAATTGATTCATGTTGATTAGAAGAATAATTGTTTCTTTTGCGTTTTTGTCTCATTCTCAGGTGATGGAGTTCAACGAAACACAGTGACTGATTACCATTGTTTCTTCTCGTGTACTATTATAAACTGAAACCGGGGAGATCAACAAGGCCATAGAGAGATGTGCAAATTGCTCTGATTTGTGAATATTGTTTATTTACAATATCGGGTATATACATATATATGATGGAGAAATGAGGAAATGTCGCTCCGCACAATTTATGGAGTTATGAGGAAATCCTCACAGCAACAGCAAAATACACAGGAATCTGATATTTCTCACGATATGCCTCTGGTGCAGTGTGAAAAGCACTAAACTTTTTAGACCATCTTGTATGGATTACATAACCCTTCTACTGATATATGATGTTCATAGAGGTCAAGAGAGACATCCCCATTACGTTCTCGATACATGCCTCTGGTGCAGTACATTGAACCTTAATTAAGTGATCAGGGTCAATATGTTAAAACAAGTTCCACATATTTCAATCTTTAATAAAGCAAGGGTTCCGGAAAGACACAAATGTCCTGAAAACTCTCAGGCCAATACATATATAGCCACTTATGTCTGCAATCCAAGTCTCGTGTCTATACTTTAAAAAAGATATATAAAAGGTCTTTTGTTGGTGGGCTTGATCATAGCATAAAAATGATCACATGACTCTTAGAGCATCCAGCCTGGAATGTAACCATTTCCGGGCTGCACCTGAGCTTGTGTTGTCGCAGTTATCTGCTCCGAGCATACCGGATTGTCATATCTTTCATCATCACCATCACCACCATAACATCAACAAATACACATTAATGATCCTCTTAATAAAACGAAAGAACATCAAACAAAGACAATACTAGTAGTGAAGTACACAAGCTGGTATGCAGATGATTCTTCAAGGCAAGGATCTTAAAGTATTTACCCGATTTGCAGAGTTGGATTGCATTCAAGCGGGTGGTATAGTCCCTGAGGCTGAGCTTCATGATGCGTGTAGGAAACATTTTGTTCATTGCCTTCCCATCCTCCTCCTTCTCCTCCTTCTCCTCCTTCTCCTCCTCTTCCTCCTTCTCCTCCTCTTCCTCCTTCTCCTCCTCTTCCTCCTTCTCCTCCTCTTCCTCCTTCTCCTCCTCCCATATGATGACTTCGCACACCAATCATATCATCCAGCTAAACAATTACATGTTTTTTCACCAAAAGACTACAATCAGAAACAAGAAAGCAAGAGCTTTTGCCAAAATGTTAAGACCTTCAAAACCTGTGAAAGAGATTGATTGCAGTAACAGGATCTTCATCAAATGCATTTACCTTCATTGCTAAAGCTCTATTGGTTTCAAGCCACATTTGCTCTTTGGTTTGAAGATCAGAGAGCTGGTCAAGCATGTACTGTGTCTGCAACAACATGCATTTTCATACGTTAATCTCATTTAGCCATTCCATGTATATATACATCAATATAGCTTCAGATAGCTTATGATATATGACCTTGATGGAGCGAACTTGCTTGAGAGAGCCATCAAGTTGACGCTCAAGCTGTTCTAATTCCTTTGAATTCAAAGGTCCTAAATCCTCCCCAAGAAGATTTCTGCACCAACAAAGACACGTTCACACAAAGATGAATGATATAAGTGCATATAGTTGCGTGTATCTTATATATAAAGAGAGATAATCTACCTCTGTTGACGCTGAAGGTTCTCATATCTACCCTTAAGCTTCAGATACTCTCTGTAGCTGTTCTAAACTTCCAAGAAAAAACAGACTTCTTTAAAGGGTCTTTCTTGAAATGGTATGATATAAATCTAAAATCCAAATAGCAGCACCTCAAGCTCTTTGGCAGGTTTGTTGTTGACTTCAATGGAGCCATAGCTGCATTTCTGGTACCTTTCTAGTGTCATGAGCATGCTGGAAAAAATCACAAACAGGATTATCATTAATTAATCAAATAAGATCATACTTGACATAGGACATGTAGAAACCTAAATTCATCATAAACAAGAATGTAAGCAAATTTTGTTAACATATACACAAAAAAATGAAAGAAAAAATATACAATGACATCTTCATTGATACACACACGTTTTAAGTCTCAAGTTATACATGGCCAGTTCATGGTAAAAAGCAGGAGCTCGACGGTTTTGAAGTTTAATTATGAGTTCAATAGTCATAAAATTACACTGTTTTTTGTCATCTAAACTCCAATCGGTCAGCACAATATACTCACACCCTTACACAATATACTAACACCCTTACAAGAATAAAAAACAAAAGTTAAGTCGAAAATAAAAATGGATGTGATGCAGCAACCAATGTAACATTTGTTCATCTAAAAAATTACACTGTTTTTTTACATAGATTGGTTTGATTAGAGTGATATATATATAACGATTTTATTAATATAAGCTATTAAACTATCTATCGGATTGATAGAAAAATTTAAAATTAAACTGAAATAAAAATAAATACAATTCATTTTTTAAAACATGTATATATTGGTGTTGATAACACTTTCTAAAAATGATATTATTAGAATTGATAAACTGTTTCAAAATAAAATAATATTACAGGGCTTTTCGTTGCCGGTCATTCCACCATAAGGTATGAACTAACAGATGGTTAATGCATGGAACCATATATTATCATTCTACGTTGGGTCTTTATTTTCATAGAAATCTGTGAATCCAACTTTTTTAAGTTTCTAATCACAACATATATATACTCCATGTATTATCATTCTACGTTGGAGTATATTAATTAATATCTCGTTATGTAAAACTTTTCAGATTGCATATCTGGATTTGGATTTATTTTAAAATTCATGACATGTATTTTATATTAAAAAGTGATAAAAAAACATTTATTGATTGCAAAACTCTCAGTGTTAAATCTTAGAAATCAGATCTAAAGTTTCAAAAAACTAATACTACAAGAAACCTAGGAAATGAAAGAAAAATAAAAATTCTAATTAATTAAACTCAAACTGTTCAGAGAAATCCAGATCGTGTGATCTATACGTATATAGTTCCAAGCAAGTTCTTCAGAGAAAGATCTATACTCAGATCTAACAAAATTTAAAAAATTAAATGAGAGAGAGTGATTACTTTGAGGAGCTGCAAAACTCATAAAGCTTTCCACGGTTGGAGAAGATGATGAGAGCAACTTCAGCATCGCAAAGAACAGACAATTCGTAAGCTTTCTTCAACAGACCGTTTCTACGCTTTGCAAACGTCACTTGTCTGTTGATTTTGTTCTCTATCCTCTTCAGCTCTACTCGTCCTCTTCCCATATTTAATATAACATATAAATATGGGTATGTAATGTTTATCTATTTACAGACACACAAAAACTTGAGCAAGGGCTTCTCTTTTTCTGAGGAAAGATCTGATCTTTTTGAGTCTTTAGGGTCTGGAGGGAAAAAGAAATCAGCCCTAATTTCAAGAACAAGGTGCTAAGGAAGAAGAAGTAGAAGAAGAAACTTTTGCTTTTCTAGTTTTGATTATAGGGTTCTTGATTCTTTTTCTCTCTTTGCGTGTTATGAATTAGATGATTTTTTTTCTGGGGAATAGAATCTATAGATTGGGAGCAAAAGATAAGAAATTTGTGAAGGGTGAGGTTAGGGTTTGGTGTGTTTTTCATTTCAAGCCATCTCTCTCTCTCTCTCTTTTCTTTTTCTCTTTGACAAAAACCATCCCCACGCTCTGTCCAGTCGCGTGGTTCAATTTGGTTTGCATTGGTTTACTTTAATTTTACCAAATTCGTAGGGAAAATATGGTAACGTAATGATTTAATTAGAAAATCTTGTGTTTAGAATTCATGTCTATATATATTCTATGATGCCTACTAATTTAAGTATATATGCCTGACATAATTATACAAAAAGTACTCTCTTTAAAATTCTATGTTTATATCATAATATAGCAAACATTTCTGTTTAGTTATATATAACGCAACAAACCTTTTGAAAAAAACGTATCACTGATGTTTTACTAGTAACTGGACACGTGAGGTCCAACGGTGATCAGTTAACATGAGTATACACTCTTACATGGTGAAAATATGTTTAGGAAATACCAGGGGGGAAATATGTTTAAATTTTCATTGTCATCGTGATTTTTTTACTTTATTTTATCAGCCAATTTCACATGTGCATATGTATGTAGTATAGACTTTTTAATCTTATTTTTAACCAAAATATTTGGGTTCCGTTTCAGACGATTTTTATTCAATAAACACCAAATCGAATTTTCATTGTGACAATAACAAACTAATAATTTGGCAATCGATCTATGAAACCCTTATAATCATTTTTTATATTTTTTACTCATCTATTACGTTGTCATAATATTTAACTAGAATAGTACATATGCTATGCACATGAAAAGTTTAATATTTTACGTTTTATATTAAAATAAAATTTTCAATAAAATATAAAAAAGATTTATCATATTTTTTCTTGTGTTATTCATAACTAAATTTTTTTTATAAAGATATATTGACTTTATTGAAGATCTTCCTTTATTTTTAAAATCATTAATAGATGATAAACAAATATTTCAAATTTCTTTTTTTTTTAAAATAAACAACAACAATTAATTGTTAGAATCTCAGAAAAATTTCATAAATGATGTAGAGATTAATGTATAAATAATTTACTTGTTCATCCACAAAAATAAATTCAAATTTTTCAAAACAAATTTTAAACCATTCATATATTAGTAGGAAAAATTCGTTTAGAATAGTATAAAAAAGAGTATACTAAATCTACTATATACAAGAATAGTATAAGTTTTTTAAAAATTTGTATATATAAACTATTAATGGTCGTATGAAATTGTTGATTACAATAGAGAGATTTAATAAAATTTGACATATTTGCTAGTTTTGTATAAATATATTACATTAAGTAAAAGATTTTATAACATGTTTTAATTAAATTAATGAAATTAGTAGTCTTAACTAATTTTTTTATATTATAGAATACTTTTATATATAAAATAGTCATAATAAAATAATTATTAGTAATTCGAATTTATTTTTTAAACCAATTGATATAATATAAAATTTTATTTGAAAATATATTGATTTTGTTTATAAACAAAAACAAATCTAAATTCATTAATTTGAATTAATGAATATGGAATGTTTGGTTAATTAATGATTTTTTATTAATTTAATTAGAAAAAATAGTGAGAGTGAATATGGTGATGATACATCATCAAATTAGAACTCAAGTGTTTCTCCTTTAATATATATAAGATAATTGAACATAGAGCGTTATAAAACTTTTGGATATAATTAGTAGAAAGATTGAAAACTACTTTAGACTATGCAAACTATGTTTTACATACATTCAAAAGTTTTTACCCAATAACTTTGTTTTTACGGGAGTGTTAGAAGAAACCTCATAATTACAGTTTGAATACAAACATAATCATAAATGTACAAGTTGTAGATATGAAAATAAAACAAAATTTATTTTTGAATACAATAAATGAAAGCAACTTATCATATCAATTTCTTGTTGTTTTTAGAATATGCAGAAAAGCATCTCCTACATTAAATTGGGTTTACCCGTGTCACCTTCTAATTTTAAACAACAAATTTTAATTTTCCATTTAAAATAAGTTAGAAAAATATTAATACCTACATATTTTGATTTGAACTAAAGCCCAAAACCCAGCCATATCCACCAAAATATAGATTATATAGTAAAAATTAATAGGACGCCAAAATATTTTCAGGTTTGTTTTAAGTTTATGTTTGATTTAGTATGAATTCTATATAATTGATTTAAATTTTCTTTAAATTAAACTAGATTCGATATATATATATATATATTATAAATGCATTTTATCTGTAAATTTATTATTCATTTAATAATATTTGAAGTATTTCAGTGGAGGATTTACAAAAAATATTAGATTTATTGGATTTTTTCATTAGAGACATCTACCAAAATAAATAATATTTTTCACCCAAAAATACTAGATGTGGTTTAATATATGAACCTCATCAATTCATCTTATGTTACACCCATTTGGTTGATGGAAGTAAAATTTTAAGACGAGAATAAAAACCATATATGATATTTTTTTTTATTATATCAAATTAAAACACACCCAATGGTAATGCTTAAAGAACTCTGTTTGGGCAGAAGTACTACGAAGCCGAAAAACCTTCAGGTGACGTGGGAAGTCCGGACGGATTTACAGAGTGTAAAGACGTTAAAAAGTAAAAGAAAAACAATCTTAACAGTGAATGGTGATGTGCTCTGACGGGACACGTGTCGATTTATGAGCGTTTATACTTTGGTCGGAAACGTGTTCGCTGAACAAAACTTTCCCTTCTAACAGTGACTTGTCTATGCTAAGTGGATTTCTCCGGTTTTTGGTTACTGGCTAAGTGGATTTCTCCGGTTTAAAGACAACAAGACCCGGTTAACTCTAACCAAATTAATATTCCACCAACATCCGGTTTAGCTAACAAACTGCCTTATTTGGCTGAACCAGCAGCTGATCAAGACTTAGAATAAGAGACCTAACAAACGGATTAGACATGTTTCAACTTTAAGATTACCAATGAATGACTGATTATATATATCATTAGGTCAACATGATGAAACAAGTGAATATTAGTCTTGTAACAGTACCCAAAAAGGGTCTAAGATTTGGAGCACTCAGGGCAAGGGAAACAACCTTTGGATTGGCAATTATCGCATGCGGCTAATTTTGCGTTTGATGAGTCACTGAATCCAAAGATCCCTCCTGATTTGATCGATCCTGTTCCTTTGCAGCGTCCACATGCTATACTCTTAAGATCTCCACATTTTCTGCACATGCCAAGAGATCTGCAAACGTGGCATTTGCAAACATATGATGGTAAGATTTAGATAATAAGTTCAGCCTCATCCAGCCATAGACGACACTCTTCTTGGAGACATCAGAGGCACGTGAATGGTATCATTTCTTGGAAGAGTTAAGAATCTTAAGTCCGAAATTTTATTACCTCTACATGCCTACATAGTCTTCTTTGCAAAGGTATGATTTTTGGAATCAAAATCAAGAATCTCGACATTATGAGAAGACTTTAAAACAGTATAATTCTTTGAGCATGAGCAAATGATTCTACATATGAACATTTCAATTCGTAGATGCGATAATAAAAAGATCTTTCAGCCAGGACTGTAAAATTTCACGAAACCAATCACAACGGGGAGAAATTAGAGGACACAGACACATGTTTCCAATGGAGAGTGAGAGACTATAGATATATAACCTAACATAGAATTCTGAATTATAAAACCTATCCTTTGGTAGAGATCTCACATAAGCTATCACAAAAAAACGCCTAAAGCCTTATCATTTTTCAGTTTTTCTTCAGCAAATTGAGAAGAAGAAACAAAGATCAAAACCCCATTAGTCAAGCAAGAAATTGCTAGATTTACTTTCCCCCCTTTTTTTTTCCAGAAATCCAATAGCTTTTCATTAAACGCAGATACACAATTATCATCATCATCATCATCTCAAACGCCATTAGCACACAAACAGCAAAACAATTCATATGGGTTCATCCCAAAATCCAATCATGTTCATCGAAAATTGGATATTATTTGATATATGGGTTTTCAATCAGGACATGAATTATTAGGCACAAAGTGGGGTTTTGTGTGTTTGCAGAAATATTTGTGGTGAAATTAACGAAACTTGTAAGCCTGTTTACCTTCTCTGAGCAGCGGCAATGAAAGCATCAACTTTGGGAGCAGCGATGGTGGCACCGAGAAGCAGAGCCCCAACTGCGAAACCCGCAACTTCGTTTGATGTTAAGTTCTGCATCGTCTTCTTCCTCACTTTGCTTTCCTCCCCTCCTTAGCTTGATAATGATAGCCTGTCCTTGAAGTTCCTTAAAATAATTACTGATTGCACCAAAATTTATCAAAGCGGCCTATTAGCTCAGTTGGTTAGAGCGTCGTGCTAATAACGCGAAGGTCACAGGTTCGAAACCTGTATAGGCCAGTTTTTTGTCTCCTTTTTCGAAAAAATGGCTAGCGCAGACAGGTCACAGGTTCGAAACCAGTATGAGCCACTTTTGGTCGTTTGTTTGTTTGTCTTTTGTTTTTTTAAATAATAATTTCGTTTTGAACCGTTCGATTAATCAATTTCGTCCCAATAAAGAACAAAGCACAATGAATGACAAATCTCTCCTATGGTTTGTAGGGTTTTACTTCAAACTATTTTACCCACATTACGGCCTTCCAACTTCCGTTCTCTATGAAACTGCAACACTGAGAAGCGATAGGGTTTCTAGCCTCTCTCAAAGTAGTCGATAAGTGTCGTCGACATCTTTATTCACACGTTTATAGCTATAAGCTTTGTGAATTTCCGTTACGGTTACAGATTCGTGTTGGTAATTCAACTTGTGAATCATTTGCTCCGACAAATAAGATTCTGAGATCAGCAATGGAAACAGATCTCAATGATTACACCGTTATTAAGGAAGGAGAAGCTGAGATTCTGATGCACAAGAAGAATCAAGTCTTCTTCAACAAAGCCCAGGTACTATTTTTTCCCTTCCTTTTGTTCCTATTGGATTTGATTTGCTGCAAAGGTTCTTCCTTTTAGTAATACATTATTGAAGTACATCATGGGCAAACTTAAGACTGATCAAGTATTAATTTGGGGCATTTAATATTTGTTTGAGATTTTAGCCATAAGGTTGTTGTTAGCTTTTTTTATATGCCTTTGCTTCTAATGATTACCCGTGACTTGTTATGGGTTAGTTTCATTTTTTGTTTGTGAGAATATAACACACTTTGAGATTCTAATATAATGTTTTCGTTTGTGAGCTAATCTAATTGGTTATTGTTTTATGGTTAGGTCAACAACAGGGACCTCTCCATTGCTGTCCTAAGGGCATTTATACTCAAACGCAAGAAAGAACATGAGGAGATGTTATCTAAAAGAGCTAGATCAACTGGGAAAGTGCCGGAGAAGGATGTCTCTGAAGTTTCCATTTCCAAGGAAGGAACTCCTACTGAAAATGGTGAGGATGTTGGTAAATCCAACGGAGTACATGAAGTAGCATCTCAGGATGCACCAAAGGAAGCTGGTAAGGCCGTATATGAATCTCCGCGAAGGGAACTCAAGCCACCAAGAGTTCTTGAGGTATACCTATTATCATTCCTTTATGATTGTAATAACTACCTATTCTGCTGTCATGCTAGATAACTTTTTCTTGTGTTCTTAATTTTTTAGGCCCTGTCAGCCTCCGGGTTACGGGCTTTGAGATATGCTCGTGAAGTTGAGGGAATTGGTCAAGTTGTGGCTTTAGATAATGATCCAGGTATTTTCCCTCCAACAATTGTGCTTGTGAAGAGGTTTCGAGGCTAGACATTTTTCTATACTTACTAACATAGTATTACCAATTTCATATTAAAGCATCGGTTGAAGCTTGCCAGAGAAACATAAAGTTCAATGGCTTGATGTCTACATCAAAAGTGGAGTCACATCTTACTGATGCTCGTGTCCATATGCTCACTCACCCAAAAGAATTTGATGTGGTATGCGTCCAATTTTCATAAAGTCATATTTAGTAAAGAAATTTAAAAAATTCTTCATCATATTGACAACCTTATTCTGTTGACTATTTTGGTTAATTGATGTCTTAGGTTGATCTTGATCCATATGGTACACCGTCTATTTTCCTTGATTCAGCTCTTCAATCAGTTGCCGATGGTGGGCTACTGATGTGTACAGCAACAGACATGGCAGTGTTATGTGGGGCTAACGGCGAGGTTTGCTATTCCAAGTGAGAGTTTACCCCCTCATTTGCTTACTCTGAAAACAAATATCTGCGATTTTTTTAAATGTCTTAATCTGTCTATTCTTAGATATGGGTCCTATCCACTGAAGGGAAAATATTGTCATGAGCTGGCATTGCGGATCCTCCTCGCCAGCATTGAGGTAAATTTTTGCTACCGCGAGGAATCAAATACTATTGATTGAGTCACTTATGCCAAATCTTTCAGGCTTGGTTGTCTCTAAGATTACTGTTTCGTCTTTTTTATGCCAAATCTTTCAGCTTTTTTATCGATATATTGACTGGCCATATTGTTGATTTGCAGAGCCATGCAAATCGGTACAAGCGGTATATTGTTCCTGTTCTATCAGTCCAAATGGATTTCTACGTCCGTGTTTTTGTCCGCGTTTATACGTGAGTTTTCATTTCTTTTCAAGCACTTCCTCTCTGCTAAAGGCAAGTAAAGATTGAAGCTTTATAAAATGCAGTTCGGCGAGTGCAATGAAGAACACTCCACTAAAGCTCTCATACGTCTATCAATGCATTGGTTGTGATTCCTTTCATCTCCAATCTGTTGGAAGATCTCTCCCTAAGGTTTAGTGTCTGTCTCTTTGCATAGTTACTTTAGTTAGTTTTTGAAGACCGCCTTTTTGGATAATGTCTTCTATATATTTTTTTTTTTGCAGAATAACAGTTTGAGGTATCAAGCAGGAATTGGTCCTGTTGTTCCTCAGGAATGCACTCATTGTGGAAAGAAATATAACATGGGTGGACCGATATGGTCCGCTCCAATTCACGATCAAGAATGGGTGACTTTGATACTAAACAGTGTTATATCCATGAAAGACAGATATCCTGCTTACGAGAAAATCTGTGCTGTTCTCACCACTATCTCAGAGGCAAAACCCTCCTCCAAACTTTTGTAAAGTTTTTGGTTGGGTCAACTTCTCTAAATCCCTGTTTGTTTGGCTCGTCTCCAGGAATTGCCAGATGTTCCACTCTTTTTGAGCCTTCATAGTCTCTCTGCAACGCTAAAATGTACTTCACCGTCAGCTGCTTTGTTTCGATCAGCGGTAATCAATGCCAAGTACCGTGTGTCAGGGTCCCATGTAAACCCTCTCGGGATTAAGACTGATGCTCCAATGGAGATAATCTGGGACATCATGCGGTGCTGGGTAAACCTCTATTCCTTCATATTCCTCATCTAAGCTTAAAAGCATAAGCTTTAACTGTCTTCATTTTTCTCTCCCGGTGATAGTGAATGAATTATTGTGGTTGTAGGTGAAAAATCATCCAGTGAAGGCGCAATCACCTGAACATCCTGGAAGTGTGATTCTATCTAAAGAACCATCTCATCAGGTCCCTCTTAGCTTGTCAATTGTTCTAATGATTCATTATTTTATTTAGGAAGCTGAATAAAGCTCCAAGTTTGGATGTTTTAATCACTGTTTTCTTTTGGACAGGCTGACTTTTCACGCCACATTGGCTCGCTTAGCAAAGCACAGGCAAAGAAAGTATCCCGGTTTCCAGCAAACCCAGAGAAGCACTGGGGTCCAAAGATAAGGGCTGGTCGTCAAATCACAAGCAAACACGTCTCGCTTCTTGGTCATGAAGCAGTTAACGGTCATCTCAATGGTCACAAGGAAGCAGGAGCAGAAGAAGATCAGCATGAAGATATTATTGAGGATGAACCAGATCTAAAACGCCAAAAGACCACAGAAGATATTGCCTCAACATCATAGAGGGCTATAATAGTTTACACAATAATTTATTAGATTGTTGTTCACGAAAGATTTTGCTGTTTTTGTTCTTTGAACATTCGTCGTCAGAGTTCATTTATTCAAACAAAGATGGTGAACTTTTAAGTTTCAACTATTATCTATTGTATTTGGTTATTTTTAAATGTATCGAATCAGAAATACTAAAAAACAAATCTTACACTAAATATTTATCATTTGTTTGCAGATATATAAAAACAAATAAATTAGTGATATATATTCTGAAGCTGACACTCATATGTAAATAAAACCGAACATAACACAAAGTTTACGAAATTATTAATAGTGTTAAGAACACGAAGTATGATGTCGTTGTAGTATAGTGGTAAGTATTCCCGCCTGTCACGCGGGTGACCCGGGTTCGATCCCCGGCAACGGCGTTTTTTTATATTTTTATTTTCGCAATCTGCAAAGATGAGAAATTATGCAACAGTACATATTGTAAGAGATACACCATTATATGAAACAGAAGGTTTCATTTCGAATGACGAGAGCACCAAACAAACAACAGGCCAAAGGATAAGTTTGCAGCCCAACAAGCCCAACACTGTAGCTTCGTCTTCTCCAACGGAAACAGAGCATCACGACAAAACAAGAAATCACACTCTACGCAAAACGAGTACGGGAACCGCACACAACATCAGCGTGGCAAATCGATTCAAGGCCCTAGATTCAATTGGTGAAGCTGGATGATGACACCTGTTAATATTCGTAGGGTTTTACGTTTTCTGTTTCACTATAAATTGTTGCAAAACGTTCCTAAACATGTATGAGAGTTTGTTTCAAATGAAATACAAAATGTTTCATCATCTTCTCCATTAAACCCAGTTGTTTTCATGGTATCAGAGCTCATGGCAAATCGATCCATGGAGCAGTACACCATACCCTCACTAAACATTTCAAACTGTGTGACAGTAACGTTAACAGAGAAAAACTATATTTTGTGGAAGTCCCAGTTCGAAAGCTTCCTCTCCGGACAAGGACTGCTCGGGTTTGTTACGGGAGTCATTTCACCTCCACCTCCGTCTATAACCGTTCCAGGAATCGATGGCTCTTCGACGGAAGCATCAAACCCAGAGTATCCGGTGTGGTTTAAGACTGACCAGGTAGTGAAATCTTGGCTCCTGGGATCCTTTGCTGAAGACATACTTAGTGTGGTGATACACTGCAAAACGTCACACGAAGTATGGCTCACGATAGCAAAACACTTCAACCGTGTTTCATCCTCACGGTTGTTCGAGCTCCAGAGACGCCTTCAGACTATTTCTAAAAATGACAAAACTATGGATGCTTACCTCAAGGAAGTTAAAAACTTGTGTGACCAGCTCGCATCAGTGGGGAATCCAGTAAATGAAAAAATGAAAATTTTTGCAGCGTTACACGGTTTGGGAAGGGAATATGAGCCAATCAAGACAAGCATTGAAGGCTCTATGGATGGCTTTCCCACGCCAACCTTCGAAGATGTAGCTCCGAGACTTACTGGGTACGATGACAGGCTACAAGGTTATCTTACCGAGACCGGAGTTACGCCACATTTAGCCTTTAATGTGGCACCTACACACACTGCAAATCAGCCAACAAGGTTCTATCAAAATAACTACAGCCGAGGAAGAGGCAGAGGCAGGAACTTCTTCTCCACAAGAGGGCGAGGATTTCCTCAGCAAATCTCCTCCTCTTCGAGCTCTGTTTCTGGCTCCTATAGTTCGAATAATGTTATCTGTCAAATTTGTGGCAAGGCTGGGCATCCGGCATTAAAATGTTGGCATCGATTTAACAACAGTTATCAACACGAAGATGCTCCAGCAGCCTTAGCAGCACTGCGTATTACAGATGTGACTGAGCACAACGGTCAAGAGTGGTTCCCTGATACAGGTGCTACAGCACACATCACCAACAGCTCCAAAACTCTCCAACAGGCACAACCGTATATGGGCTCTGAAACTATCATGGTGGCTGATGGCAACTTCCTCCCAATTACTCATACGGGTTCCACCAGTCTACCCTCCCCATCAGGTAATATTCTTCTCAAAGAAGTGCTTGTGTGCCCAAATATTGCAAAATCGCTATTGTCAGTCTCTAAACTTACTCGAGACTACCCTTGCACCTTTGAATTTGATTGTAATGGGGTTCGTGTTATTGACAAGGACACCAAGAAGCTGCTTCTGATGGGAAGCACGCGTGATGGGCTTTACTGCTTGGAGAACTCTCAGCCGAAGACTTTCTATTCAGCTCGGCAGAATACAGCAAGTGATGCAGTCTGGCATAGGCGTCTCGGTCATCCCAATCCTCATGTTCTCCAGCAGCTAATAAGGACCAAGTCTATCACCGTTAATAAAGTTACTCAGGAGTTATGTGAAGCGTGTAAGCTGGGCAAAAGCTCACGACTTCCGTTTGCTATGTCTTCATTTTCAGCTTCAAGAATACTTGAGAGGATTCATTGCGATTTATGGGGCCCTTCCCCTGTATCCTCAGTACAAGGATTCAGATTTTATGTCGTGTTTATAGACAATTACACGAGATTTAGCTGGTTTTATCCATTGAAACGCAAGTCCGATTTCTTCTCAATCTTTATATTATTTCAGAAATTGGTCGAAAACCAACATAATCACAAAATCGCCTCCTTTCAATGCGATGGTGGTGGGGAGTTTGTAAGCAACCATTTCTTGCAGCACTTACAAAACCATGGAATCAGACAACTTATCTCGTGTCCACATACACCCCAGCAAAATGGACTGGCTGAACGTAAACACCGCCATCTCACAGAACTAGGCCTCACCATGCTGTTCCACAGCAAGCTACCTCAAAAATTCTGGGTGGAGTCCTTCTTCACTGCTAATTTCTTGATAAATTTACTGCCTTCTACAGTGACTGAATCCTCTGCATCTCCATTCGAACTTGTATATGGTAAAACTCCAGACTATTGCTCTTTAAGAACATTTGGATGTGCTTGCTTCCCTACACTTCGGGACTATGGAGCTACAAAATTTGATCCAAAATCTTTGAGATGCGTTTTTCTTGGATACAATGAAAAACACAAAGGCTATCGGTGTTTTTACCCACCCACAAATCGAGTTTACATTAGTAGACATGTAATTTTTGATGAGGATTCTTTTCCTTATTCAAATGTGTATGCTCACTTACACAAGGAGGATACTACGCCCCTGTTCTCAGCCTGGCAGCAGGGTTTTCTGTCCCCTCTGTTGCGTGAGGACACACCACCCTCACGGTCTCGTCCAGTGCAGTCTTTGGTCCCAGAATCAACACCTCTCCAACCAGTAGCTCCATCGGAAAATGCTTGTCCTTCAAACTTGGAAACAGAGCATCGCTCTCTGCCTCCTTCTCAGGATGATTTGTCTACTGTTATGGAAGAGGAAAGTCCTGTGCGTACGGCAAGCTTTGACCTTGATCCTATTGGCGACAGCTTTTCTCCTTCCCCTAGCAGGTCAGGCACTTCTTCCCGATCAGACAGTGAGCCTTCTCTTCCCCAGTCGACTTCAAATCTTTCATCCCACCCAATGGTTACTCGGTCTCGGAGTGGTATCATCAAACCCAATCCCCGGTATGCACTTCTTACTCATAAAGTTACGTATCCTGAACCAAAGACTGTATCAGCTGCTCTAAAAGATGCTGGCTGGAAGGCAGCAATGCAGGAGGAACTTCAGAATTGTGCCGCAACAAATACTTGGACTCTTGTCCCTTATTCATCCGGTATGCATGTTTTGGGCAGTAAATGGGTATTTCGGATTAAGCTAAATGCAGATGGCTCTCTAGACAAGCTCAAGGCGCGTCTTGTGGCTAAAGGGTATCATCAAGAAGAAGGTATAGACTACCTTGAAACCTTCAGCCCGGTAGTTCGCACTGCAACAGTTCGCATTGTCCTACACCTTGCCACGGTAATGCATTGGGAGATTAATCAACTTGATGTCAAGAATGCATTTCTTCACGGTGATCTAAGTGAAACCGTGTACATGTCACAACCAGTCGGGTTTGTTGATAAGAACAATCCCACACATGTGTGCCATCTTCATAAGTCTCTCTACGGTTTGAAACAATCTCCCCGCGCTTGGTTCGATAAATTCAGTACTTATCTACTTGAATTTGGTTTTGTCTGCAGTAAGCCGGATCCATCACTGTTTGTCTACACTCATGAGAAGAATATCATCATGCTCCTTCTCTATGTGGATGACATGGTGGTCACTGGAAACAATTCTTCTACTCTCACACGCCTCCTTAGTGAGCTCAATACTCGTTTTCGAATGAAGGATCTCGGCAAGCTTCATTACTTCTTGGGCATTCAAGCTCATTTTACTACCCAGGGATTGTTTCTCTCACAGGAAAAATATGCTGATGATCTCCTCATTATGGCAGCAATGGATAAGTGCTCTCCTATGCCCACTCCTTTGCCCATTAAACTTGATCAGCCACAAGCTCTACAAGAGGACTTCTCCAATCCCACTTATTTTCGCAGCCTTGCTGGTAAGTTACAATATCTTACATTGACAAGGCCCGACATACAATATGCAGTTAACTTTGTGTGTCAGAAGATGCACAAGCCCACAGTCTCTGATTTTGCCTTACTCAAGAGAATCTTAAGATACATTCGAGGTACGAGTTCAATGGGAATCATGTTTAACCACAACACTGATTTTACTCTTAAAGCGTATAGTGACAGTGATTGGGCTGGGTGCAAAGTGACACGACGTTCTACAGGAGGTTTCTGTACATTCTTGGGCAGTAACATCATCTCCTGGTCCTCTCGCAAGCATCCAACAGTCTCCAAAAGTTCTACCGAGGCAGAGTATCGTACGCTCTCTGAGACGGCTTCTGAAATCACTTGGATAAGCTCAGTGTTTCGAGAGCTACGCATCTCTCTCCCTGTCACTCCGGTGCTGCTGTGTGATAATCTGTCCTCTGTATACCTCACAGCTAATCCAGCCTTTCACTCAAAAACCAAGCACTTTGATCTTGATCATCACTATGTCCGGGAGCGTGTGGCGCTTGGTACGTTAATTGTCAAACACATTCCTGCTTCTGATCAGCTCGCCGACATCTTTACAAAGTCCTTACCATTTGACTCCTTTGCTCGGTTAAGACTCAAACTTGGCGTGCACTCTCCGGCGACCCCAAGTTTGAGGGGGGGTGTAAGAGATACACCATTATATGAAACAGAAGGTTTCATTTCGAATGACGAGAGCACCAAACAAACAACAGGCCAAAGGATAAGTTTGCAGCCCAACAAGCCCAACACTGTAGCTTCGTCTTCTCCAACGGAAACAGAGCATCACGACAAAACAAGAAATCACACTCTACGCAAAACGAGTACGGGAACCGCACACAACATCAGCGTGGCAAATCGATTCAAGGCCCTAGATTCAATTGGTGAAGCTGGATGATGACACCTGTTAATATTCGTAGGGTTTTACGTTTTCTGTTTCACTATAAATTGTTGCAAAACGTTCCTAAACATGTATGAGAGTTTGTTTCAAATGAAATACAAAATGTTTCATCATCTTCTCCATTAAACCCAGTTGTTTTCACATATTTGTTTTCTAAAATTGTAGTTTTTGTATCTAATATTTTGATGTTTCTTTCAATTAATTACTTTCATAAGAATAAGATTGTTAAAAAGAAAAGTAAAAATTAAAAGTCATTTTCACATGAATGTAGCTGCCTAAACGAAAGTGACTCTCCATTTGTAAAGAGCCAAACTTAAAACACTGTGTATCGATTTCTTTTTTATAATTATTTTCATGTTCATGCAAATCTTTTTTCTGCTGGCTCTTGGATACCAAATTGGCTTAACACTATTTACCATCCTCATATGCAATAATTATTTCTCTTGTCTCATTCAATGTAACAAATCCTCCACATAGAAATTTTATATTCTTTTTAATAAATATAAACTCCTCTATGGAATCCAAAGCTTAACCATTTGCATTAGTTGTTCATACACACACACACATCTATTTTAAACGTGAAATTTATTGCTAATGAGAACTAATGGTTATATATGTAGAAAGAAAAAAAACTAATTATTTAGAGAATAGAACATGAAAAATATATAAATACAATTTTAAACATAAAAGATCAGAGTAACCGATGGAAATCTTTAAACTAGACTAAAGATTTTAATAGTTGAATTACATTAAAATATTAAACTTATTATTTGATCTGTAACGGTTTTAGGAAGTGCATCAAAATAATAGGAAGAAGAAATACAAAAAAAAAACAGTGTTGTAGTTAGAGTGGGTGGAATACAATCACATCAAAATAGCTTAGTCATACCAATTTGAAATGTCTTTTTAATATAATTATTACCTCAATCATTTTGAGATTGTAATATGAGGTCATGTTTTTTTTTTTTTTACCTTCTCCCATTTTGTCGTCTTGTCTCTTTGGATTCTCTCTTCTTCTGAACGGACATACTGACATATACAAATGCTTTGTACATGCAATTATGTATATAGTGTTCTTGAACTGTATTCATTTACACCATCATAGCATACCAAGCTTTTGAGGTAGGAAGGTTGTTATCTTAATTTTCTTCGAATTCGATCAAATAATGATTTATCTGCTTTTGAGACATAACCTAAAGACAATATATAACAAGTGGGTTATTTGAAAATTTTGGACGTTTTGCTTGGTCATAGTAAAATTAATAGAACAATCATAACTTTTTATGATTATGAATGATGATAATGATTGAAATTGGTAGTGATAGTGGAGCATACCATTAATAAGTTTTACAAGTACATCAGCACATTATTTTGGACTTTATCCATATCTTTCTTTTTAAAGTTAACTAAAAGAAAACTGAACTGTTTATCCATTAATTTTTTAATTTAAAAGCAATTAATAATAAATAGATTTGTCTGTATATTCTTATGTATTTTTAAAAATTATTATATGAGATATTCTGGTATGTTCTTTCAAAATAATATTTAATCTTGACAATTTACCCGTTATATTATTAATTACTAATTATATCGAGAGTGCATTAATTTTAGAGTAAATCCCAATTTTGTGGATTGCATTATTTTTATGTTTACATCAGAAAAGTATGGAGTTTGACTGCACTTTTTCTCATATGAAAATATTAAATTTTCGTATAAGCATGTTGGATTATTTGGTCGGCTTCACTCACAAATAACCCTAATTTTGTATAAAATTGATCATATCTTCTCCATAGGATTGATTTTTCTTTCATATTATCCAATATCATGTTAAGATTTTTTGGAATTCCAATTCAAAATAATATCTTATAT
The DNA here is from genome assembly GCA_018901935.1 of Pugionium cornutum. Classification (NCBI taxonomy): domain Eukaryota; kingdom Viridiplantae; phylum Streptophyta; class Magnoliopsida; order Brassicales; family Brassicaceae; genus Pugionium; species Pugionium cornutum. Next base: position 6,369,388 of record CM032162.1, read on the forward strand.
TATTTATATATTTTTCAATGTTCTATTACACGATATTAATTATAAATATGATTAAATTTTTTGTTAGTTTGTGTTGTTCTTCACTATTTGTTAAGATGTAGTTATTTAAACCTGAGATTAATTACAAAGAAACTAACTAAACATATATAGGGGCTAATAAAAAATAGTCACGCATACATGTTCATCTTATATTTAATAAAATATAAACCCATAATACATAATATTTTATATTTAAAATATTTTACATCTACGTTGTACGGATCTATTTTTTTTATTTTGGCAAATTGGATAGGATGATTTAAAGGTATGAAGGAAATACAAAAAGGATAAGATGGTTATACAATTATAAAATTTTCATAAAATTAAAAGCTGTGAGATTATTAAAATTATAGTAAAAGGTGTGTGTAATACAATTAAAACTTCGTTTTGGTGATTGGCTTATCCTTAATCCACCAATCAGTTGGACCTTCATGACATCATCATCTCTTTTTCATTAAATTAATATATTGATGATTGCTTAACGAAGAAGATCAATGGAATTTCCAATTCTCATATGATATTTTAATGGACCAATGAATCTCAAATTAAAAAAAAAATCCAAGAAATTCTTTTTACGGATGAGTCGATTATACAACATTTTTATAGTTTTATGATCCAATAAAAATCATAGAATATTAGATAAAGGCAACAACACTAAGAAGAAAAAAGTAATTTGGAAAAAGCAAAAAAGATATGAAATAGGAAAAGAAAAATTGAGGCTGTGGAAGAAGAAACCATGCAAAGGACATGAAAGTGAAATAAAGAAAGAAATAGACTTTGTCTAATTGATATGATTTGATTGTGTATTTTGCCTTTTGTTTGACCAACACAGTTACATTCTCTTTTCCTTCAATAGTCATTGAATTTGCCAATTTATGCAATTAAATTGAAATAAAGTTTTACTTTTAAATGGTCTTTAAGAATGCTATACATAAATTCTTTTTTTCTTCTTCATTGTTTCCATATTAAAACATTATTTATCATCTAATTAAAAACAATTCAGCAATTAATAACAATCTATAACATCAAGACCTTGTAATCTCAAATGAATATCAAAACACAAAAACTACACTGTATAGTTTATCACTAAGACAGTTAAACCACAAATTTACTTTTAAATAAGACAAGCTTTATTATTAATCAACACCCAAAAGTACACCGTTACAAAAGTAATTAAATTTTATGGAAATTTTTGCTAAAAATTTTGTAAAAAATATTTCACATGATTTTTATCGATTTTTACAAAACATCTGAAACAATAAAAATAGTCAAAATTTGCTAGCAAAATTATTCGTTGGTAAATAGTAGATAATTCTATCAAAATTTATATATGTCATAAGAAAATCTTGAGAAACCAGAAGTCGAAAAATTATTTCTGTCAAAAATCTTTAAAAAATTTCCACAGATTTTCCAAATATTATCTATCAAATTTGGATGTTTATTGTCATCATAAATCCATGGAAAATTAAAATTTGGATGTTTATTTTCATCAAAAATCTATGGAAAAATTCTGATAAATTCCCCATAAATCTCCACCACTTCTAATTATAACCGTATGATTATAAATAGAAATATACCTAAAGAAGAAGAACATCACTATGAACATATTTTAATTAACTCTGCCTTTTTTGGTTGTGTATATTTTAAAGAAAGATACGTTTTAATATTATATAATAGTGGCAAGAAAATAAAAAGGGACAAAAGAAGATTGTTTTTCAGTTGTCCAATTATTTAAATAGTTTTCTATAAAGATCTATTACGTGTATATTGTTTTTTTTCTTTTTCAGTGTAACGTATCTAAGTCAGAAAACTATTGGATAGAAACGATTTCCTAAATTTTTATGTCGTTTTATTAAAACACACAAACACAATACAAAGAAATTATCAAATATGTACCCATCTTATTTGGACCAGCTAAGTGATGACAATCATATAATTAAACATAAATTAGTTAATTAGTTAAAAATCAAGCAAAAATATTGTTCATAAATTGTAATCATTTTGCAAGTGTGTGTGTGGTTTTAAGTGGTTGTTGAGTCATCAGCTCCTCAAATGTATTGTAGCATTTGCCTTTGGTAATGAATATCATAAAACGACAAGCAAAGCCTGCCTAAACACATCTTTCTTTCTTTTGTTTTTTTTTGTTAATAGTTGTCTTTGGGCATATATATATATATATGACTTGATTTAATGAGATAAAAACATAACTAAAATTTAATTATGGTGATCTAGTGGTTTAATTATTCACTGTGTGGATGAAATTAGAAATCAAACTTCGAATCTTTCCTTTATAGCTAATACCATAATGATATCTAATTTAACATATTTGGGATGATTGACTAAAAGACCATACACAATCAATGGACTATTAGTTGTATATTTGGATTTTAGATTAATGTATGGTTTAAGTATGACATATAGTTGTGTTTTAGCATAAATGTTCATCTAACGCAAAACTATTTAGATAATAGTATTGTTTGTTTGGTCGCCGCATTCGGTTGTGCCTACGGTCAATATTACGACTGTGATTACGACAAATGTTATTTGTTTGTTTACTGTCGGTGGTTGCGATTGCATTTGATCGCAAATTTTTAATCGCACCGTTGTTTTCGGTCGAAAAAATTGTGACACATGACGCAGCGTTTGACCGTTACGTGTGCCGCAGATATTTATGGTAAATAAACGAACAATAATCTGCCGTACCCTTAAGAACATGTGGCTCACAAACGAACATAACCAATATCTTTCTAAATGAATGGTTTTTATGTTTTTTATTTCATGAGGACGAATTGTTCAAAATTCTAATATTTTAAACTAACTAATGCTAATAAATTGTAAACTTCAAAAAATGTTAGTTAAAAGTATTTGAATATGTGATATTAAAATGTTTATGAGAACTAAACTTTAGTTGTTTCTTAATTTTATATGAAAACTCTATAAAATCATTTTCTAGGAATAAAAGAAGCATAATATCGAAGAATAAACTTTTTTGGTAAAATAATAATTTACTAATGATTAAATTACAAAAAGTGTTGCAACCATCAACTTTAACTCTTTAAATTAGATGAGATTTACTATTTTGTGTGATATTATGGTAGAAAACACCATTTTAAAAATATTTGATATAGGACCTCTAAAAGTCGACGAAGAAAACCATATAATAAATTATGTCCAAGAAAACCATATAATAAATTAGTTAAAGAAGATAAGAAATCTCAAGGTCCAAGAGATATTCTTCTTATTGTTCTAGAGAAAAAGAAGAGAAATTGGTGAATTGTGTAGATGTTAGAATTAAATAAAGAATATGTATATATTAAGCTTTATAAATTGACTTATTTGGCATCATCACTACTTTATATGTTGGCTAACAAAAGTGTTGTTTGTTAACTTAAATAACTGAAACCCCACAACTATATATAAACTACAATTTTTCTCTCTGATGTAAGCACATAACACTGATCCAAAACTTGATTTTATCCACAATAATACATATTATACCCAAATTCTCATGTGTCATTATCATCATAATGCATGGGCATGCATGATATAGAAACCTTTTTCAATTCAATCATGCATGGTTCATCATAATCATGTATGTGCACCTGTTTGATGCCACTGGATGACTACTGTTTGATACTAATCATGTCGTGTTCGATGTTCCACCTCCATGTATCATCATATATAGATACACCCATATATAAGTTATGTTTGTATATGATACACCATGCATCATGCATGCAATTTGTTATGAACTTAATATGAAAGATATATATAAGGCATGCTTTGCCTAGTATCATTCTCGTGCATATCAACCAATGGATGCATAAACAATATGTAAATGCATGTGACATGTTTATCGTGATGTCATTAATCAATTTCCACAAACGATAAAACATTCATTGAATATGTAGATTTATATGGCAACCTGCAAAAAAAAAATTTTAAATAGTCTTCGCAATAAGTATTTTTAAAAACCATGCCAATGGGTCATGTAGAAGACATAATCTCAATTGCTATGTTTTTTATTCAAAAGCAAAACCCTTAAGCATGTGTCACGAAGGCCACCAATTTGCAAAAAGTTGTGGTCCAATTTTATGCCTTTCTCTTCGGTATAAACACTCCTTCTCTTCCAGTCTCCACCATTAACTCACCCTCTTTGAGTTCCATCTAGAGAGAGAGAGAGAGAGAGATTGACCATGCAGCCAAATTATGAGAGCTCAAGTCTTAATAACATGCAAAAACATGACTACTTCCACTTAAACCATTACTACAACAACTTAAACCCTTATAATAACAATCTTAATCTTATCCCATACCCTCAGATTCAAGAACTCAATCTACAATCTCCGGCAAGCAACAACTCTACCACTTCTGATGAAGCAAATGAAGAATACTTTGTCATCAACGAGAGAAAGCAAAGACGTATGATATCTAACAGAGAGTCAGCAAGAAGGTCAAGAATGAGAAAGCAAAGACACTTAGATGAGCTTCTCTCACAAGTTGCTTGGCTTCGAAGCGAAAATCACCAGCTTTTAGATAAGCTTAACCAAGCCTCAGACAGACACGATCTTGTTCTTCAAGAGAACTTGAGTCTTAGAAAGGAAAACTTGGAGCTTCGTCAAGTTATCACATCCATGAAGAACCTTAATGGAGGAGCAGGAGGAAACAGACATGGTTCTTCTTCCATTGATCACGAATTCTCTTCTATTACAGATGATCCAAGAACTCATCATCCATCATGACTTGTTTGTTTCTGCCTCTAATCATATCTATTTTCTTTCTTGTTGGTATCACGAAATTCCGACCCATATATATGTTTTTGGGCTGGGAACGATATTATAATTCCAACCATCATAATGTTAATTGCATTTAAAATAATCATTTTCTTTCTTTAGTTGGTCAAAACGAAAATAGAAAAAAGTGGCAGAGCTTTAGTTTCATCGGTGAATCACTACAAGCTGGGGATTGCCAATGTGTTTCAATCCTCAAACGAATGATTTGGACAGATAATTCGAGTTTTGGGGTCTAGTCTTGCGATTGTATTCATTTGACTGGTCCATCTTAACCTCATATGGACTGACCCAAGAAATGAGATAATTGGGCCCTTCTATTTCTCATCCTTGGTTTTATTAATGGGCTTTCTCGAACTTAGTTCTTACATAGGCTTTATAGGCCCATACATATTTTCTTCCCAAAGGTGAATATAAAGACATCTCTCTCAAAATTCTCGGTTTTTTTTTTTATCTCAAAATATTCAGATAAGTTGAGCTCTATGGCTCTTTCCAGGTAGCAAACAGTGAAGGCTTAGTCGCAGTGCCTCGTTATTCTTTAATACCAGCATATACTTTGGAAAAGTGAGTTATATTTATATTTTATAGCCCTTTATTCGAAAAGATAGAGCAATAAATAGGTTTCGTGAAGTGATAATCTTTGCTTACTTGGATGGTCATGGTCCATAGGCATCGACATATTCTGCTAGAGTTGGTTGTAACTGATATACTGGATGGGACAAAAGTCTTAGAATCTTGTTATCTGCGAGAGCCATGCTTCAATGCTACTCAGGAACAAAAATATGCTTCAATGCAATCATACATAGTAGCCTTTGTCATTCAGGGTTCTCGATATGTTACTGAAAAGGACTGTGCAATGGGTGATTTTAATCGGAATTTTAAACTTTGATTAGAAAATCATATTGTTTATACCCTTCTTTTCTCAGGGATTTATGAAACTGTCGTAGGGCGGCTTAAGTGGAACCATTTATCTTCGACGCGTTCAACTGATGTGGACAGTATCACCATGGAAGGAACCAACGGTTCTTGCTTTGAACTTTTGGCAAAGAATTTGCATGTCAACTGTTCTTGGTATACAACCAGCTAAAGTAACACATATCTCTTTATAGCATCAACTTGAATTTAGACTCAAGGGCACTATCCTATGTTGGTAATATTTCACAAATACCAAGTCTGCACGTTTTGTTTTAACAAGAGCAGCAAAACTATGATTATGTATAAATAATTCGTACTATTTAGACAAAACTACAGACCTATATAGATGCATTACAGTGTTAATAACTTGCAGGTATATCAACCCAGAAGTAATTTACCATAGGAGTATATCAGAATGAAGGTACAATTCCATATCCGGTATCAAACATTATCATTGCAGAGAAAGCTTGGTCTGCCTCTGCATCGACTTCTTTCCTCTTTGCAAACCGGCCCTTGATCCGTGGTCTTGTCTCTGCATACGCTTTCCTTGAAGCATATCTTATCGTCTTCTCAAATTTCCTCATCTTCTTCTTCTCTCTGTATCTCAGGACCCTAGCCTCTCTGTCAATTGGACTGAGTATCTGAGTTGGAAGTTCAGGTAGTTGGTCTGTTATCGCTATGGGCGATCTTGGGTGTGATACTGTTGTGTCACTCATGGTTGACTCTGGCACGATTCCCATGGATGAAACGTGTACCTAATAACAGAAACAAAAATATTCTCAATACTCTTGGCATGCTTCTTTTGTTATTTGCTTAAAGTTTTTAGAAAAAAATAGCTAGTTCATGGATTAGTTGTGTAATGATGAAAGAATCAGCATGCTGTTCACAGTAAAGAATCTGAATAGCTTAGCTTACCATATGACTTGGGAAACCATTGTAGCTTCGATTAGCTCCTGAGGAGACATTTGTGAAACCAAACTGAAAGTTGTGTTGCTCGTGGAGCATGTGACCCTTTGGTTCTTGAACTTGAAGTGGAACGACTCCATCTCTCCCGTAGCTCCTCTGAGGTACGTTGCAGTCTTGTTCATACTGGTTGTGCTGATCTGTGAATTGCTTATCCATACATGAACTGTAATCGACAAGGTCCAGATACTCGTCACCAATCGAGTTCCCATTGTTCTGACTATTGCTGTTTTTCCCTGAGTTAGGCAACAACCACGATGCCACTTCTGCTTCATCTTGATCCTTTTCTTCTTCTTGACCCACAACCGGTCTGTTCTCTGGATCTGTCGCCACTATTGTCTCACTTGAATGGTTAGTCGTCATGTCACTGTAAGAATTTCCAGAAATTGGCAGAATTGGAACTCGTTGATGGCGTCTAGCAAGTGGATTTGCGGAATGAATCTGTGAATCACAGGCTGTGCATAGAGATGCAGCATCTGCCTTGCAAAAAAAGGCAGCTGGGGCTCGCTCACATGATTCACAAACTCGAACACGTTCATGGCGGGAAGCAACATGGTTGGCAGCATGAACTTGAGCATCACAGTTGGTACACAAGTAGGCAGAATCAGCCCGGCAGTAGACAGTGCAGGCGACTGACCGGCATGTGTCACAAGCTTGTGCCCAATTACTCTCTTGTTTCAACATATTGACTCAGATGTGGTAGTTTTGATGAGGAGGCTATAGCAGTTTGTGAAATGATATAAATTTAATGAAGAAAGGATAGAATCCTGAGGGCTGACACGTGGCAAGAAGTTAGAGGCCTTGTAAAAGTTGTTTAGTTATCTTGTGGTTGGCTGAGTTTCTGAGAAGGGTTGTGTATGGGGTCCAGTCCATGGATGCTTACATTGGCTTTTGGAATCATCAACCATCAGAAGAAAAAAAGAAGTGAAAAGTACTAGTCTTCCTCTTATATCTTAGCAATGGAGAAGAAAGCTACACCAAGAGTTACTTACTTCTCTCTCTCTCTCTCTCTAACTGCAAACAACTATCCCTATGTATTCTATTGGACCCATCCACATGTTGCCTAGGCTCTGACACGTGGCACAGCGTCAGGTTGCAACTTTTAACTATTCTACGTAATATCTACTACTAGTATTTTTTTAGTTTCGAGCTTATTTATTAGTAGCCGTTTGGCTTGGCCATCAATATTTAGCATAGTAAAGAAAATGATGACTTCTTAACCCTTTTGATAGCTTCTTATGATGCTGTCTTCTTTGGTAATATGTAAGGGATAAACTGGCCTCTCTTTAGCTTTGTTTTGCTTCCAAATTAGGTCGGTCAAGCTGACATGGCAATAGGTGAAGATTGCAGGAGCCAATAGGAATCTGCCTAATGGCTTTGAGTCCAAAGGTTATAGGAATAACATAAGCCACACAAGTTGGAGCCAATGGTGGGTCCAAATATGAATAAGGTTAGTTATATCAACATCACCTATATATGGTCTTTTTATGCAAATCCAATTTGCATATGATCACCTTCATATGTAAACCAAACATGCACGAGTCCATGAATGTTGTTGTTCACATCTGATCTTTTATCACCTTTTTAGAATATCATAAATCTCGATCTTATCAGTTTCAACTTTATTAGATTTCAATCTACATGGGTCAAATAAAAATTGATGGATCCATTTTGAAGCGCAGCCTATTATAATGATTCTAATCCCACTGACACTTTAAAGTTAGATAGATAAGCTCTTTTGCATTTGTTGATTAAGACTGAGCTAAAAAGGGAATAAGTTTCAGCTTCAACCACATAATAGGTGTGAGTTTCTATTTATATCTAAGGAACGATCGAACAACAGAAAAATGAAAACACAGAGCAACTAGGAAAGATTAAAACTGAGAATCAACAAATGAAACAAGATTCTTTTTGGGTTTTTTGGCGGTCAGAAAGGGCTAACCTCACGAGCCAATTTCAACAACAATTCTGGGACAAGACGTTTTCTGGGAGGAGCCAGTGAGTCTTTGGTCAGCGCATCATTGTCTTCAGCATGTATCATTGAGACTATGTCATCAAAAAGTTTGTCTTTACCGCCTCTTAAGGGATCCTAGAAACAAATACTCTCATGTGTTTATTATACCGGCATTGCGCTAAATCTGTGTGTGTGAGAATGTATGATACAATGTAAGGTACCTGAAGAAATAAGTCGGTATGTGTCTTTCCGTTGTATAGAATAAGCTCAGCTTTGGCTCCAACAGCCTGGAGAGCGTCTGCAAAAGTTTTGCTGCAAAAAAAGGCGGTTTTGGTAAAGCAAAGGATTAATTAGCAATGTATGACATACTTCAACAGGATGATCATACATACATACCTAGCATCCGATGGTATGGAGTAATCTGAGGATCCATGGAAAAGTATAATAGGAGGCAACAGAGACGCGGCTTTTCCAACAACTGGGTCTTTCAATCTTACTTCTGGAGAGAATTTTTCAAAGGACTCTTCTCCTTCCATTATGCTACAAGTTGGTGTTGAACAATAGAAATATGTTACTGATCAGACAGCGTTAAGGATTTGACTAATTTACAATATACCTTAGGAAAATCGACCGATACAAGCCTCGATTATGGAAGTGGTCAACCAAATTGTATAGATTGTACCTGTTCATCAAGTTCAAAATGATAAGCAGATCAATTTGCTGTATGCCAGAAAGCACATTGAAACATACGGGAGATCTAAAAGAAAACTTCAGAAAAATAGTACCCTCCAGATAATCCAAAATAAGCTTTTATCTGGGAAACCCTCCAGGAGATGCTGTCTCCTTTTGATTCTTTAGTAGCTTGTTCCAATAGAGCACAAGCCGCTATGTGGGCACCAGCGGATTGCCCCATCAGGTAGATTCTACGGAAACAAGCATATGCAGATCAATGCCCGAGACCAATTGGAAGATTAAATGGTAAATAAGTGTAAAACCAAAGCCGCCAATGAGTTGAAACCTGTTGGGGTCACCTCCAAATGCAGAGATGTTATTGCACACAAATGAGATTCCTTGAGAAGCATCCGTCACCATATCACTAATTGTTCCCTGAGGAAAATTTCTGAACCAAAAGGAACGGATAGATGTAAATGCATGAAACAAATATAAGATTTTTCAATAATCTTCAAATCACAAAAAGCTCCAAAAGGAGCTAAAATAATTTCGATTCTGTGTGAGTTATATCACATTAAGTAGAATCCGTAAGGAATATATTTTAAAAAAAAAAAGAACGCAAGTTTGAACAGTGTGCCTGAGTTACCTGTAGTCAACGCATGCTACAATGATATCCCTTTCTGCTAGCTGCATTCCCAAGAGCGAGCCCCAAGCTTTGTACCTAAATATCAGCATAAGAGTAGCAAACATGAACTTATTAACACACGACTTCATCTAGTGCAAGATTCAAAAACATGAAACTTGGGTGAGATAAGAGCACATTGAGATCTTAACCGTTTTTTAAACCCAAATATCAGTAAAATAACAGTGAGAGGAAAACTTCAATAACTGTGCAGGGGAACTATGACACGAGATATATCTTACTAATACCTACCCCATAGTGATACTACATGCACAGAGATTGTAAAAAAACAAACTTAAATCTTATAAATATTGCAATCCGATGTGCCACTCACCCAATAATCCAAGCTCCACCCGTCACAAAAATGACAACCGGCTTCATGCCATCGTTGTTGCTTGGTAAGTACAGATCCAGCCTACCGAATTGCCATTCATACATGCAATACATCAACAGTCTCAGACATATGTGATGTGATAAAAGCTGCCATTCAACAGACCACTTTACGCCGGGTCAAAAGAAAATGGTAAGATAACCTGTTCCTTGGTTGATCTCCATACACTATACTCCGCCGGATTTGTGATGAGAAAAAATAACTATATGCAACTGCAGAAGACAAAACAGCATCTTAATTCAAAGTAAGTCCTCTTTCTATGTATCTGTTATCACCAAAGACAAACAAAATAAAAACAAACCTTGAAGAAAGCCCGGCATAAGCAACATAGCATAACATGTTAGGGCAAGTAATCTTGTGATCCATCGATAGCCTACCCTGAACAAGACTTAACAATTAGATAAATTCTTGCTGAACTGGAAAACAATGTTAATATCAGATTTAGATTTCAATGCAAAATTGAAAAAAAAAATATATATTTGCAAGGCTTTCGGATACAGAAACTACACTCTGCAACTAAGCTATCACAATTTCAATAGATCAAGATTGAATCAACAGCACATGGACTAACTTTCCTAATTAGAGCTAAGTTACCCAATCTCATGCAACTTACAAAATAAGATAAGATTAATTCCTTGGATTATTCTCAGAACTACGAGATGCATTATGCATATATTATATATACTTAACAATGCCGTGCACATAATGCTCAAAGCCAGCTGACGTCAATAACCATTCACGAGTTCCTTATGCGTAATAAAAAAAACAATCGAAATCAGTACCCGAGGTATCGAAGAAGCTTGAAGCTAAGTCCAGTAATAAGGTACGTCTCAGCCGCCGCATGGCCGATTTCTCGGCCGAACGATTGTTGCCGGCAAATCCGGCGAGGTCCTCCGTCCACTGGCAACTTTCCGGACACGCGACGGCGCACAATTTCGGGTGAAGACAAGCCGTTAGAGCCGTTAAGTAGCGTGGTTCTATCAGATTCCTCGGGTAAAACCTCCTCGATCTCCGATAACGTCGAAGTCATCGGACGGCATCGCTCAGACTGCTGAGTCTCCAGAGGCGAATGCATCTTCGCCGTGAAATCTCAAGGTAAACGTGGATCGTGGTTCTAAGATCGTTCCTGTCTTGGTGTTCGTCTCGGTGATGCTCTGTTGCTTCTGTATCAAATTTTCAAACTCTTTTTTTTGTATCTTCGCTTTTGTGCGCTCTCGTCGTTCCCTTCACCAGGAGGAAAATATAGATATACCCACAACTTCTACAACACGACGTCGGTTTATCTCTTGCTTTTTCTTCTATGAAAATTAGTAAAGTGATTTTTGTTCAGAAACGTGATGAAGTGATTAAAGAGAATAAATATCGATGAAAAGAGAGGAAAAACAAACATTATAAATTTTCTTGCATGCCAAATATAAATTTTAATGGATTTAATACCGTTGATATGAAGAAATAAATTGTACCTAGGAAATTTTAAATATATACTGGAAATATTTATCTTTATTTAATTTTTGAAAACATTTTGATTGGACTGACGACTTTGTAGCTATTAATAGCGAATCATGAGCTTTATATTAGGGATTATATGAATACTACAAAATAATTAAATGTCTTTCCCACATTCGCAAAAGTTTAAAACTCGTGGGTCCCACGTATGACGAATAAGTCAGAACGTTAGAGAAAAATCCATCACTTTCACAGATCATGTATCAGTGGCACACTTACCAATCACTTGAAAGAAGTCTATAGAACATACCAATAATCAAAAATATTATTAAACCTAACCCAAATTGTTGGCAATAATCATCAGATTCCGATGTCCGGATCCATCAAAAGAAGTCTGAAAAATTAAGTGAGCCAGAATAAAGTTAGAGGCCCAAAAATCGATTCTCGGTCGAAATCCGAAATTCAACCACGAACGAAAAGAAAGGACTACTAGTCCCACAATTACATAAATTTGATTATAGGCTTTAATCACCCAACAACATCTCATTTTTACGATATTTAACCAAATGCATATACCTTAGTGATACTTCCTAAAACCCAACATGACTACTAATGCATTTATAAACAATTTAAAATCAAATGGGCCATCGTTAGCCCAAACTATCAACACGACAAAGCAGGAGGGCAAAATAACATACCAAATTAATCGTTTTCTTTTGGTAACTATATAGTTTTTTCACTGTGAATTTCTATTTACGTTATAACAAAATGAAGTTTAACATCCCAAAGAAAGAAAGGATCAAGAAAAATTTAAAAGGAACTACAAATGTTCAATTCTACTTTCTAGAATAACTCATGTAACCAAAAAAGTAAGGCAAATCTATAAAATAGTTTAATTTTTTTAAATATTAAAAATTTATTATTAAAATATTTTAAAATTTATTTATGATAATATAAGCTAAATCATAAATTGTAAAAAATTAATTCAATTTAAAGTTATTTTAAATAAATAAGTAATTTTTCATATAAGAAATTGTGTTATTTTTAATTTTAATTTTAAAATATTAAATTTGAAACAAAAAATTAAAAAATGGTAGTTTATGGTATCTTACTAAATAAAAGTAGCTATTTGAGACTTCTAAAACTATCCACCTAAGCCAAAAAACAAGTTATAAAATCACGACACATCACGAACTTTATCCACATCATTTTAAACCAAAAATATTTACTAATAATTTCTATAAAATTAAATCTCTAAATTTTAAAAACTTCACAAAAATTTTGACCATTAAACTTACACAAATTAAAACTTATAACCACTAATTCATCTATCATTTACCACTACCACTTTAGATTTTATTGTCTTGTTAATTATCATCTCAGCTTTTATTGCTCACTACTATCCTAACATTATAAAACACCATACATTTCATACAAACTTTGCACACATTCTTTACAAATTAATCATGAAATCAAAAAATTATTCTAAATCTCATACTTTCGCTTTTTCAATAATTATGATGGAAATTTTTGTAATGAAAAAATATTGGTGCGACTTATTCATTTTTGGAAAGCCCAAAATTCTAACAAATGCAACACGTTTATGGGTTTGGAAATACTTCTACTCGACAAAGATATATGTTTAAAAAATTATGTTTGAATTTATTTTTTTTTTAAAAAATAATAGATTTTTTATATGTTAATTTGTTTTAAAAAAACTTATGATTCTCGCAGAGAATCAATTTCTAGGATTTAAAGAATAAAGAGTTAAATCCAAGTCGACCGATTTAGACAAAGTGATTTTAAAATTAAAAGTTAGGACCGAAATTTTATCTAGATTGCAGTTCATGCGGTGGTACCGGACAAGAATTGAAGAAATATTAAGGCTCGATAGTTTTCATTTTCTTAATACTAAAATGCGAAAAAAATTATAACATGTTGTGGGAGCCTTTATTCAACGGAATTAAGAGATTTGAATGAGTTTTGATGGTTCTTTTCTGTACAGAGGTCATAATGTTTAATCAATTCATGTTAAAGAATCACCAGTACGAGCTTTGCTGCAATGAATGAAATAAACAATGATGGATAAACGATAAAATTTCAAGAAAAAAAGAAATATTTTAAAATTAAATTATTAAAAAATAATAATAATAATACTGCGCTGTACCGCGCGGTACCGCGCGTACTGTCACCTAGTTGTTCAAAAAAGTAGCTCATGGTTATATGTGATTGATTATAGGCACTATTTCAAAATCAGCAAAGTAAACATATAATTATTGAGTGTCATAATCAGCAAATTAAAAATATAACTTTTTTATCATTGTGTTACAACGATCCGGCCCAACATGCCAATATTTTCATACGAAGATTTAACAATCTCATATACGAAAGAAAATAGACTCAAACTCCACACCTTTGCAATAAATATAAAAGTGGTACAACCAATAGATCACTTACTCGTTCATAAAAATATAACTATTTTGTTATGTGTTATGTCCGTTTCACCTTTATGGTTGAATCTCAATTTTTTTTCTCTAACACATATTTTTAGGGTTGGGTTTTTGGTGAAAACCAAAACCCCCGAACCGACCAAACCGAAAACCTCGAACCGACCGAACCAAAATTTTCGGTTTCAATTTTATTTAATTTTAACCGCTAAACCGATCGGCTAAATAATTAATTTTATTCGGTTTACATTTCGATTCAGTTCGGAAACACCAAACCGATCAGTTTTCTTAAACCGAATTCTTACCTATATAAATCGTAACCCTAAATTTTTCAAAGAAACTCGAAGTTTCTCTTCTCCTCCTGCGGCCGATCTTAAAAACTTTTTTGAAAAAATTTCAGCCTTCTTCTTTTTTCTCCTCCTCTTCTTTTTCTTCTTCTTCTTCTTGTTCTTCTCCTCCTCCTTCTCATCCTCCTTCTCCTCCTCCTTCTCCTCCTCCTTCTCCTCCTCCTTCTCCTCCTCCTTCTCCTCCTCCTTCTCCTCCTCTTTCTCCTCCTCCTTCTCCTCCTCCTTCTCCTCCTCCTTCTCCTCCTCATTATCGACTACGATTTTTCATCTAAGCCAGTGAATGCGATTTTTCATGATTGCCACCAAGACAGTGAATGCCGAGATCTATGTTTTCGATTACAGCAAGCACCCATCTAAGCCTACTCTTGATGGGGCCTGCAATCCTGACTTAAGGCTCAGAGGTCACAGTTCTGAGGGCTATGGTCTCTCTTGGAGTAAGTTCAAGCCAGGTCATTTGCTCAGAGGCTCTGATGACGCTCAGATCTGCTTGTGGGATATTAAAGCCACTCTTAAGAATAAGACTCTTGACGCACATCAGATATTTAAGGTATGCAATTTCACCAATCCATAAAAGCTTATAGATAGACATTAAGTGTAGTTTCTGTTTTTTTTCTATGATGATGGATCATTTGCTGAAGTTAAGGCTCATGAATGCGTCGTGGAAGATGTTGCATGGCATCTGAGTCATGAGTACCTGTTTGGATTCGTTGGTGATGACCAGTACCTTCTTATATGGGATTTATGGTCTCCATCTGCCAGTAAACCAGTATAGTTTGTGGTTGCTCACTCCATGGAGGTGCGTTTGCTATAAATTGGCTTTAAAGACTGATAAACTTTTGAGCCTCATGTTTGTCTAATTGCTCCATATTTGGTTAACGAGCTTGTTTTCCTAACAGAAAAAACATCGAATCATACTACCTATGTAATTAGTAATTCACTACAAGAAAACAGCCGTTTTGCGACCACGGAAGTAGTCGCAAAGTAGTCGCAAAACTGTATTTTGTGACTACTTTGCGACTACCTGATGTGGTCGCAAAATAATAGTCGCAAAAAAAATTAGTGGGTATTTTGCGACTAATTTGCGACCACAACAGTGGTCGCTTTTTTGCGACTAATTTGCCACTGAATTTCCGTAACAAATTTTGCTACTGTTTTGCGACTAATGTTGTGGTTGCTAAATTTGTAGTCGCAAAACAGTTGCAAATTTTTGTGACTGATTTGCGACTACAGGTGAAACGTAGTCGCAAATCAGTCACAAAAATGTGTGACTGTTTTGCGACTACAGGTGAACCGCAGTCGCAAATCAGTCACAAAAATTTGTGATTGATTTGCGACTGCACGTAGCTCGCAGTTGCAAAAGAGTCGCAAATCGGTGGCAAAAATTGCGACTGATTTAAGACTAATTTGCGACTACACCGTAATTAGATTTTAAAAAAAATATTAATATATTTTTTATTTTTATTATTGAAATATTATAATTAATAATTTAAAAAATATATATATATATTTTTACTAATAAAATAATTTCGTATATTAGTGAAATATAATATTAATATTTTTTAAATTATTTTTAAAAAATGTAAAATAATATTTAAAAATTAAAATTTCAATAATAATTTAGAAAATTAATTTTAATAATAAAAATAATTATTTGAAATTAGAAATATTAATAAAATAATTTAGATTAACTATTAATATAATTGGTTTAAAATATTATTATAATATTTATTAGAATATTTATTAATTTTTATTAATAAATTAAAAATTTTATAATAATAAATGAAAAAAATATGTAAACTAAATATTGAATTAAAAAATATACAAATTTAAAATTTAACATTTATTATAGAAAATTTTTAAATACATAAAAACAAATTCTAATTGTCCGGTGGCGGAAATTGGAAATCTGATGGCGAAAATGGGGTGGTTGGCGGAGCCGTCGATGGTTCCCCTGTACAATCGTTATCCCGCAATAAGGAGGCGAATGCGGGATCCGTCCATTGGATATATCCGAGGAGCATCTCCAAGCTCGAGATCTTCTTCTGGTTTTCTCTGTTCAGCTCTTCAATCTTCTCATATTTTTCCTTCATCTCCGCGTTTTGTGCTTTAATCAACGCGTTTTGTTCTTGAAGAATAACGTACTCGGGTGAATGGGTTTGTACCCCACTACTTCTACCCGTAGACTGTACGCGGTTGAGGCTACCGAGTCCATAAAGACGGCCTCGTTCATCAGGAACAGATGACTATAAAATTACGAAAATGTAAATTATATAATAAAAGTAATTATTTTGTAATTAGGAAAATATGTAAAAAGGAAAAAGTTTGAAAATTTTTTTTTACCTGTAAGAAGATCTCATTCTTCTGTGCTTGAGTCAGCTCAATTGGACGGGAGGTTCCATCGGATGTTTCTGTTGGATCGACCTCCACGATCGCCATCTTCTCTTGGATGTTTCGTTCGTATGTTTCACAGATTTGTTTTGCTTTCAAATGTACATACGAACCATCCGGTCTTGTGTGAGTCTTTATAAAGACCTCACCTATTGAGACTGGTCGTCCCAAATTATGTTCCTTCACAGATATTAAAATATTAATTAATTATGAGAAAACAAAATAATATGAAAGAAAAAAAATTTTACTTACCATTTCCTGTTGGACCTGAATGTAGGATTTTTGGCCCGATAAATGTTTATGCGGGCCAAGACCGTCCCGAGCGGAGTTGCGGTTATGAGAGGATTTCGTACTCCTCTCGGTAGATGTTTCGGTTGCCCAATGTGCTGTCATAATATTGTATAAACTTGGGGAAATCCATCTGGGACGTTTTCCGGTTGTATGAACCGTGCTCACCATCCCTTTCATCCGCCTTACGCAGACGGCCTCGAACTCTTTTCGTACCACCGAGGTGATCAGAGGATCCCAGGTGTACGATTGCTTGAAATTGAGTTAAAAAATATTAATATATATTTTTTATATTTTATTAAATATTTACACAATATAAAAAAAAAATACTTACCGCAAATTCTATAAAATATTTCTCCTGCCTCTCAGGAGGTACGACGGTCCAACTGTAGTACAGACCGTCAAACTTATTTTTCAAAATTTTTGCGATTTGACAAGTAATAGACCCATTATCGCGGTCAAACCTAATATTTATTACAAAAATGTAAAATTATATTAATATAATTTAAATTTTAATAAATACTTATTAAAAAATTAGCTAGTAATAAACATGCTTACCACGTTATATTCGGAGCCGCATCTGGAGAAAGCACAGTCAAATACTGTTCGCGACCCGGAGTTTGTAACAAACTATCAAGAGTGATAGTTTGTTCATCCGTTCCCGTTTCGCAATCGGGAATTTGTTCGTCCTCATGTTCATCCGATTTCTGAAACCGTGGAGGTGTTTGGGTTTCAGGAACGGCATGAGGAACAAAATTGTATTGCGGAGGGAACCACGATGTCGCTCTATTAGCGGATGGTGAAGGGTTCGAGGAGGCCGAAGAGGTTCCTCGGCCGGAAGACGATCCGAAAGATCGTCTTCCACGATCTCTCAACGACCTACCACCACTTGCCATTTATAGAAATAGTGTTTTTCTAAAGTGTTTAGGAAGTGTTTTTGAGAGAGTTTTGTAAAGTAGTTTGAGAGATTTGTGAAAAATGAGGAAAAACCATCGGGTATTTATAGATTTTTTTTGCGACCACGGACGTGGTCACAAATCAGTGGCAAAATACCTGTTCGCGACTACCAATTAATTTGGTGGGAAACGAAAACGTTCAAACTCCCTCCAAATTAATTGGTAGTCGCAAATCAGTCACAAATTTGCGACTGATTTGCGACCACAGGTACATTTATCGAAACTGTAATTGTGGTCGCAAATTAGTCGCAAATTTGCGACTGATTTGCGCGAACTTGAGTAGGCAAATCAGTCCATCTTTCGAGGGTTTAACTGATTTGCGCCAAATTTTGTTCCCACCAAATTAATTGGTGGTCGCAAATCAATCGCATATTTGCGACTGATTTGCGACTACATCAGCATTTGCGACTGATTTGCGACCACATAAATTTTTAGAATGTAGTCGCAAATTAGTCGCATTACTGATTTGCGACTACATGAAATTTTTTGTGATTGAAATGCGACCACATTGCCAAAGTAGTTGCAAAGTGGTGGCAAATCAGTCACAAATAATACCCTAAACCCTAAATTTTGAGATTTTGAGGAATGCATATAATTATATAAGATTGAGTCATTGATTATAAGTTATAAAAATTTCAATTGCTATGAAAACAATAACATTTCCCAAATTTTCAAATAACTTACCTAAATCCTTAACAAATTTACTTAACCTTATACTTCTTATATACATTCTAAATGTTATCTAAATATGAAATCATTAAAAATATGGTTTTCAATATATGTTATCACTTCTAATGGTTAGTAGTCTTATAGAATAGAAATACAAGTTTTAAATGTGGAAAATACTTAGGGAAAATGTGAATTAACCATATGTGGTGGCAAATCAGTCGCTAATTAGCGACTGATTTGCGACTGCGCATCAAAAATTTTGAATGTAGTCGCAAATCGGTCGCTAATTAGCGACTGATTTGCGACTACATTAAATTTTTATGACTGAAATGCGACCATATTGTCAATGTAGTTGCAAAGTGGTGGCAAATCAGTCTCAATTACTTAAAAAATCTATATATATATATGGATATTGGTAATACATTAAATTATATGAAAATCATATGTACAAAATACATAGCATAACTATATTTATTACATTTCTTCGTTCTCATCATCATTTGAAGATGAAATATTACATTGAAATTCATCTTCTAGTTCCGCATCTCCGACATCGAAATCAATTTTTTCAGTATGGTTAACTGTATCGACCAACCGATCTACCTCTATCTCTTTAACATGCCTTACGTCTTCATCATTTTCTTGTTGCAAAAGGCCAATCTCGTCTTTGTTTTTGTATTTCCCCAAAATGTTAGATCTTGGATTAACTTTCAAAACATTGAACCATGTATGTTTTGATGATGATTTTGTGTGTGGATAGGGAATATAACAAACTTGATCTGCTTGAGATGCTGATACATCGTACGTATTGAAATATAAATTACTTCTAAATTTGTAAGAAAAATATATAGTAAATTATTACCAAAAACGTACGTACCGAAAAATAAATGGTTCGTATTTGTAGTATTTCCCCGATGATAAGACATTAACGACACCATTTTCTGACTTCCGAGTACCTCTCAAGGGTGTAGGATCGTACCATTCACATTTAAAAAGCGTGATCTTCAAATTTAGGAGTCCGACATACTCAAGTTGAATGATATCTATTAAAATACCGTAGAAATCAGCTTCATCAGATGCATCTGAGTAATTGTCCCCCTTCACACAAATACCGTAGTTACATGTCTTTCTTCTATGTCCATGTTTCTTCGTGTGGAACATATAACCTCTTGTAAAATACATCGGCCAGGTGGATGCTTTATTCATCGGACCTTGAACTAATTCTTGAGCCCATATAGGAAAGACACGTGAATCTGTGGAACTGCATGAATTGACCTTTAATCATATATCAAAAATTAAACTTAATTAGTATTTCCAAATTAATAAATAAAATATAATATATATATATATATGTCAAATAATTAATTAAACATACATAATCTCTAACCCATATGTGGAACTCTTCCTCTCTTTTAGATGAAATGTCATCTTCCGAAAGATATGGATACGTACATCGAATATGATCTTCAAACATGCTAGAACAGTAAATATTGAAAATTAATATATATTTCTTAATACAATGAACTGAAATGTAATAAATACAATTAATTGTTTTCATATACGTACCTCTCTAGTAGCCGAAAATATTCACAATTCCGTAATACATATGCATGTGCATATTTATATTCTTTTTTGGAGAGCCATATTTCTTTACATTTACCACTTGGACGACCCATGTGCGTAAATATATCTGGTACTCCGGGATCTGGATATACAGGCACGTCACTTTCATCGAATCTTGTAGACCTGTACATATATATATATATATGGTTTATATATATTATATATATTACTTATATATTATATAATAAAATAATTAATTCATAAATGTCATAACATGGTTACCTGTTTTTCGTGCGAATGTGTTCAGCAAAGTAATGTTCTAAGAAGTAAGATATCTCATCATTCACATATGATTCAACAATCGACCCTGCAGCATAACGTTTGTTCTTCGCCTTGCTCTTAAGTTTTTTAAAAAACCTTTCAAATGGATACATCCACCTATATTGCACAGGTCCACCAAGTTCAGCTTCGTATGGTAGATGTACAGGAAGATGCTCCATGACGTCGAAAAATGAAGGCGAAAAGATCTTTTCCAAATTGCACAAAATTATGACTATATTTTCCTTCAGAATTTGGACACGGTTTTTTTGTAATGATCTGGAGCATAAATCACGGAAAAATCCTCCAATCCCTATATATATATATTAATTACCATCGACAATGAATTAGTTCAGGCAATTATTATTAATTTACGTATTTCCAATTACAAATATAGTTATTACTATATTTACTTGATAATGCTAGATGAACGTTCCGTGGTAAAAGTTCTGCAAATATGAAAGGGAGAAGTCTTTCCATAAAAACATGGCAGTCATGGCTTTTCAGGCCCGAAAACTTTAGTCCATCCATATCCACACAATTTGCTAAATCTACCGCATAACCGTCCAGAAATTTGACATCATTTTTTATACATTCCAATAACCGTTTTTTATACATTCCATCATTTTTTATACATTTTTTATAAATTCGCTTTTGGGTCAATCGAAATATAGGGAATGGAACATTACCCCGACCATCCACGTGCAACTTTTTTCGAGAGCAAAACTTCGCAATATCCAACCTTGACTTCACTGTATCTTTTGATTTCTCTTTCACATTCATAATAGTATTAATGATGTTATCGAAGAAATTCTTCTCTATATGCATCACATCAAGATTATGTCAAAGGTTAAGATCTGTCCAGTATGGCAACTCCCAAAATATACTTTCTTTGTGTCAATTATGCGAGCTGCCATAACTTTCTTCTTTACTTTCATGACCGTTTCCGCCGCACTCAGATGTTCTTAAAGGATTGACAGTTTTTATTCGCTCGTACAAAACTTGTTCACCTGTCAATGATTGTGGAGGACAGTCATTCAAAGCGTGCTTCCCTTTTAAAAAATTTGTTTTATTTTTCCGTAATGGGTGACCATTAGGAAGAAACCTTCGATGACAATCAAACCAACACGTCTTTCTCCAATTTGGTAATTGAAATGCCTTCGTATCATCCATACAAATTGGACAGGCCAGCCTTCCATGCGTTGTCCATCCTGATAACATTCCATAAGCGGGAAAGTCGCTTATCGTCCAAAGTAACACAGCTTTTAGATTGAAATTTTGGTTCAGCGATACATCGTATGCATCAACTCCGATAGACCATAATTCTTTCAACTCATCAATCAAAGGTCGTAGGAATATGTCCAGACTAGCACGCGGATGATTTGGCCCCGAATTCAAAATAGTTAGAAACAAATACTCTTTCTTCATACACATCTCCGGTGGCAAATTATATGGAGTGATAATCACCGGCCATAATGAATGATTACGAGACATCCCAAATGGGTTGAACCCATCAGTACATAAGCCAAGATAAACATTTCGAGATTCAGCAGCAAATCTAGGATGTAAATATTGAAAATTTTTCCACTCTGCAGCATCAGATGGATGACTCATTTCTCCGTCTTCTGTTTCATGCTCTGCGTGCCACCTCATTGCCTCTACGGTTTTCTCGCTTTGATACATTCTTTTAAGTCTATCACCTATAGGTAAATACCACATACGACTGAAAGGTATTCTCGTCCTGTCCTCGCTTGGCTTATACTGGGGGGAATCGCAAAATTTGCATTTTTCTCATTTCTCATCTTCTTTCCAGAATATCATACAATTTTTAACACACACATCAATTGTATAAAACGGGAGGCCTAAATTTCGCATCAATTTTTCGGTTTCATAATATGAACCCGTCGCCTGATTCTCGTTGGGTAAATATTCTGTAAATAGCTCCGCCCAAGAATCCATACATTTTTCTGGTAAATTAAAATCAGATTTGATGTTCATAAACCTAGCAGCTAAAGATAATTGTGACAACCATCATACAATGGATTTTTTGCAGCTTCTAACATGTTGTAAAACTTTTCTGCTTCTTCATTAGACCGTTCTTCTTCATAATTATATTTATAATTTTCTTCGTTCTGATTATAGTACTGATGCTGATCATCAGTCGTTGTCTCACGAAATGCATCCGTCACCATTTCAACATATCTATTACCGGATATACCAACTGTTTCATCACTACTACAATCACGTCCCTGATTTCTTGGTACATCACCCCGACTAGTACTACTCGTCCCTAACTGAACATTCAGCTCTTCTCCATGTTTATACCAAATATAATAATTTGGCATAAACCCTCGACTATATAGATGACTCCATATTTTTCGTCCCAGAATAAATTTATCATTTTTGCAATTAATACAAGGACAGAAAAACTTACCTCCACTACTTTGAGCTATAGGTTGACTACTTGCAAAATTCATGAACTGCTTCATGCTTTGTGCAAATTCCGCCGAGATATTTCTTGTTTCATTATCTATTCTTCTGTACATCCAATCTCTCGAATTATTATAATTTCCCCCACATGTTTTACAAAATTTTTTACTTTTGCTTTCGCAAATGAGAGAATGGGATGGTGCATATATATACAATATTTTGCGACTACTTTGCGACTATTTTGCCACTGATTTACCACTACTTTGCGACTACACCTATGTAGTCGCTTAAATGTCGTTATACCTAACTCGCACATGTTTTTTATGCTGGCACTTTACCACCATTTTGTGACTGTAGAGCCACTACATACCGTAGTCGCAAAGCAGTCGCTATTTTGCGACTAATTAGCGACTACCACGTGATTTTCCATACGTAGTCGCTAATCAGTCGCTATTTGGCGACTGATTAGCGACTACCAGGGTCAGTCTCAAAGCAATCGCAAATCAGTCACTAATTGGTTGCATATTGCGACTGATTTGCGACCACACGTATTGGTCACTTATTTGCGACCAATTTGCGACTACTTCGCCGTAGTCGCAAAGTGGTCGCTAAACCATGGCAAATTTGGTCGCAATATTTGCGACCACATATGTAGTCGCAAATTGTAGTCGCAAATTGGCAGTTTTCTTGTAGTGATTATTGGGTTATTTGAAATGCCTCAGGTTATGTTGTTGTTTTGGTTTTATGGGAGAATTGAAGCATTGTAGTGTGGACCTCACCGGTTTGGAGCATTGTAAACTGAACCACACCGATTTGGAGCATTGTAAACTGAACCACACCGATTTGGAGCATTGTAATCTGAACCACACTAAGTTGATCTCCAAATCCGAAAAACCAGAAAAGACCAAATTAAACCAAAGTAAACCGAATTAAACATATAAATTAAACCTATAAATTTAACCAAAATTAATAGAAAAATTTGAAATACCAAACAAAAATTGATTAAACCTATAAATTAAACCGAAATTAACCGAAATACCCGAAATACCAAACAAAAAACTGATTAAACCTATAAATTAAACCGAATTTAACCGAAAACTCGAAAAACCAAAAAAACCCGAGTAAATCTAAATTTAAAATTATTAAACCGAAAATCAAATTATATATCAGTTTAATTCAGAATAATTTTATTTACTAAAAACCAAACCGATTTAACCGATAAAAAAACCGAACTGAACCGAGTTCTTATAATTTTTTTTCGGACAGTTTTTTCACGAACCGAAAAACTCGAAAACCGGATAAACTGACCCGAATAAACCGAATAAACCGAAAACCCATGCCTACATATTTTGCTATAAGCAGTTAATATTCACTTAAATTTTTCAAATATTTTTATTCCAGTAAATTGAATTTATGAGAAAGAAGTTAGATTGGAAGAGTTGTTGCACCATCTATACGTTTATCGCAGATGTGTGGAGTTCGACTCCACCTTTCTTTGTATCACAGTGTTAAATTTTCGTATGAATATGTTAGTATATTGGATCGGTTTGTTGCGGTAAAATGATAAAAAAAAAAAATTAGATTACAAATGCTCAAATATTCTTATTTTGTAACATCGAAGTCATTTCTCATTACTCTTTGTCTCTCACGACGCAACAATTTGTGGAGACTCACGCTAGTGAATTAGTCCTCTTCCTACCACTGGAACCAATCATCGAGAAAGGCTACGTTAGTTGTGTCGGAAAGAGACATGGAAGGGTTAAAGTTTAACCCGACCATGAGGGTTTGTTTGGAGAGGAATTCCGATGAAGTATTCAATTCTTCGAATCTCGTTGATTAATCATTCTGAATCTGATTAGTAATCCTTGAGAAGCATGGAGGAAGAAGAAACACTTAGTTGATTTACTCATAAAAACAACTTATTCGTGGATATGAATGCAAGTCGTGTTTTGACTCTATTCTCAAAATAACGAGTGAAAGAGTTAGGTACTCCAAGGAGTAAGTAATACTTAGGAGTACGTATACTCAATGTACAGAGAATAAATCAAGATATGTTTAATATTAAACACTGATTTAACAAACCAAAAGAAAAAGGCAATAACTTTACAGGTTAGAGACAATAATGACCAAACGAACAATACCTCCCGCCACCGCCATGACCACCATATCCACCACCATCATCATCATTATCATCATCACTGCTTCTACTGTGAACCCACCACAATATATTAGTCAGAGAGTTTCCATCATCAAACCCATTTAATCCTTTGATCTTCTCGATCGCTCTATCTCTGTCGTAAATACTTTCCAAAGCATAAACAAATCCTTTCCAGCCTTCTCCTACGTTGTCTCTTCCCAACGCCGGTAAAGTCCAATTCACGAGCTGCTTCACGAATTTCACATCGGAGAATAAAATTTCCGACACTGGAAGTAACGGTAATAACTGTATTCCAAGACGACACTCTTTCCATTCTTTTGGCGCGAACCATAAGCCACTGTCTCTCTTCGTCGACCATAAAACCCCAACCACACGATTCTCCGCCGTGAAGTCTTTTGGGTAAATCGCGTCGTCTTCTTTCACCTGCCACGCCAAGAGGAATAATTAGCAATCAAATTGGAACTAGTGTGTTATAGAGAGCTTTTCCTTAGTTGTACTTTTCAGTTGTATTTTTCAGTTGTATTTTATAAAATCACATCCGAACCAAAACCAAAAAACGAGAGTAAACCGATGTGAAACCTAAACACTAGTACCCAATTTGCTTTTTCTCATATCGAACGTTCTCGGTTCGGTTTTATTTCAAAAGACTTAATTGAGTCGTTACCTGCCACCACATCTTCGCCGCGTGAATCTCAAGCGTCAAGATCGTCGAAGCCGCCGCCACAAGATGTGTATCGCCGTAAGCCAACCCTAATAAAGCAGCGGAGTAATAGGCGTTCACAGCCTCGCTCGTGCTCTCCTGATTCCTTCCGTCGGCAAACTCCGTTAACCCTCCAGCCCAAGAATGAAGCTTGAAAAGATCAAAGCATCTCAAACGCGGGTAATTGGAATTAGCCCCTTTTTTCTTCCCCAAAGTCATGAAATCCGCCATTAGAGTGTACGCCTGAGGTCTGTATCTCTTTCCCCACAAAGGATCGATCTTAGTGAGCACAGCAATCGCGTAGAGAAAGTAACCTAGATGATAATGGTGATCGTTGTAAATCCCGAACCCGAAATCTGCTCCTGTATCTCTCGATCCTTGCTTGGTGATCACACCTCCCCATTTAGGATCGTACAGAAATCCATTTGGTTCGAAACTCCCATCTAGCCACGGCTCAATCATGTTCTTCAGGTATCTTCGAATCGCCGGAATGACATCGAGATAGCAAACTTCTTCGGCGATCAAAGCCAACCTCGCGGCTCTGGCGATCAGTTTCGCATAGAAATACGACGAATTCGTGACTGGAGCTGAGGAATCCAAGGCGTTAACGTCTTTGACGAGAGCTGAGATGATCTCTTCGTGAGAATCTTCTTTGACTCCTTTGATAGAGTGCCACGTCACCGAAACAGGGTCCGGTCTCAAAACCCATGAATCTCCGACGATGCCTACCAAATCTCCGTCGATGCTGTTGTACCTGAAATGATCCAGAACGGTGATTGAGCAGTCGTCATTTGATAAAAGCTTCAGATGAAGAGGATGAGCGAGCATCAAGAGATCCCCATAGCCTCTCTTCTCCCATTTATACTCCAAATCGAACGGCTTTGTGAAATCAGCGTCGCCAGAAACTGGGTAACAGCAACTGAATCGATCGAGGATTGATTCGGAATATGGATTCGAATCCGGTAACACGACGATCCGGATCACACCCGAAAACCCACCACAGCAATTAATCTTAGAACAGCCGTCGTTAGCCAGATTAATCGGTGAAGATGCGTAAATCAGCCACGTCTGGTTGTTGTTGAGCTTCGCAGTGTACTTGGTAGATGAGCTGTTCCCGGAAAACGACAAAACCGCGTGTATCGTTGAGATTGTGATCGAAGAGTTACCGGAGATGGAGCAGGTAATAAACGGGCTTCCTCTAACGAGAAAGAATCTGAGATTAGAGGAATGGAAATCGAGAGTAACGCCGAGATCGCTGAATGAAGATATCAGATGAGTTTTCCGTGAATGCGGGTCGGGTCCATCTGACCCGGAGATGATGATGTCGGCATTAAAAGCCTCGTAGATGAAAGCGGAATTGTGAGAAAGTGATGGATATGAGATTGAGAGAGATGAAACCGAGGGTTTGATAATGTAAGGGTGAAAGTACTCGCCCTGGTCGCCATTTTTGAGAGTGAAGTTTTGGAAGAAGGAATTTGTGGGGAGAGGGTTTGAGAGGAGATTTTGACTGAAGAAACGAGACGGGTCGGGTAAAACAGAGGAATCGGATCTCGGGAAGAGAAACGGAGTGTTCCTTTGTCTGGAGTAAGCCATTTCTTGAGGCGGCGGAGACGGTGGAATAGGAGGAGGATGTGGCTCTGGTGGTGATGGAGGTCTTAAAGGTCTGTTATGGGATTTTTTAAAGGGTTTGGTTACAAAGACTTTGACTTTTCGCCTCACTTTCTTCAACATTTTGCTTAGTCAAGAGTAAATGATAATAGAGACAACTACGAATTTGGAAATTGGGTTGCAAAAACTAAAGGATTTGTTAAAAATTGAGTATTAGACGGTCGAGAGGTTCGTTTTGTTAGAAAGAAAATTATTGCGGGGAATTTGTAGAAAATTATAAGATAAGTTGATTCACAAGCTAAGGTTTAGGGAACGTGTAGGACACTTGTTAAGTTGCTAGATGCTAAACCTAGATGAGGAATTGATATATGCCCAAAATGAGAGAAAAAGATTTACGACGAATATGGTTTTGATTACAATGAAATCTAGGATGTTACTTGTATTATGCCAGAAAAGCGTTTGCTTTTATGATAATGTTTTGTTTGGATTGGTTATTTACAAAATTCCAAATTTTGTGGATAGGTTTCGAAGATGATTAAGGATTTTTAGACTCCTGTTCAATTGGAGAAAACCGGGAAAGAATAAGGATTGGTTTATTAACTTTTATTTTATTTTTTATTAGTTCTAGAAATGTTGCTTGCAAATTTGCAATGCTGATACTATATATGTAAGATGATAACTTAAACAAAAAATCACATCCTAATCAATAAATTATGATTGTGAATCTATTTTTTTTTATTTAAGAGTGCACCAATGTTTGTAGAAATATTGGTCATGTTCGTTTGGCAGCCGTAGGAATCTCCGCATACGACAGATTATTGTTCGTTTAGCTGCCGCAAATATCTACAGTATATGCAACAGTCAAACGCTGCGTTTTTCATCGCAATTTTTTCGACCGCTGATTAAAACAACAGTACGAACAAAAATTTGAAATCAATAACAACCGTAACCGTCGCCGGTAGACAAATGAATAACATATAACGCAGTTGTTAGCGTAGTATTGACCGCAGTCGCAACCATTTACGACGATTAAACGAACAAAACTAATATATGTATACAAATGATGTGTCTTGGTGAGCTCGTGATCGCTAAGCACAACATATGCCCGTTTTCTTAAATTGAATTAAATAAACTAGAAGGAGCTAGAGGAAAACCAAAAAACCGAGAGAGAAAAAAACACAGAAGATTTGATTTGGTTTGCTCATTAGGATAACATTTTCCGAGCTTGAGCCAACAGTTCTTTGTCTTCTTCTCTCTTTAACATAGCGAGCAAGAAGTCATTGAGATTATCGATCGGACCGGGTAGGCACCAATGGACACAGTCATTGTACAACGAGACATTAGCCTCCGGAAGATGGCCGTAGCGGCTTGGGTGACCATCAGGTCTAAGCCACATTGCTTGGGTCGTATCTAAGAGTCTGAACCTCTTCCTTTTCTTGTTTGCTTCTTCTTCAGCTCTCCAAAACTCTTCCATTTGAATCTTGTGTAGCCTCATTGTCATTCCGTCTTGAGTCTCGTTTCTCTCATAGTGTCGTTTCCTCAAACAATTACCACCTTCGTTCCATATCCCACCCTCGAAATGCGATGGGGAAAATGTCCGTAAGTACATCACGCCGTCGAACTTATCCGAGTCCAAGATGGCTTTAAACGCGGTTCTAAACGCTTTTCTATACCCGTAAAACATTGTAAGATCGGTTATGTTGGGTAATTGACAATAATGACAACCAATGATTGTCCGATTTTGGTAGTAAACCGATGGCCGGTAATGCCAATGGCCAGAGGAGATGAGAACATAGTCGAAGTCTCCTATCTCAGTTGTCCAACTCGCGTCCGCCTCATCAAGGTATAGATCGAAAAGATTGGTATGTTCGGGTTTGGTCGACTCGTGTTCCGTGGACTTTACCAAGTGTGTTGTCCAAAATGCGGCGATCGTGAAATTATATGTCTCGTATGTCCACCGTTTGAAATAATCGTCAGTATTAAGCGAATCATCTTTTGGATATTCAACCTGAAATGTTAAACTTACTTTAATTTCGAGAAACTAAGGGATCACAAATTCCATTATTAATGATTAATTTGAGGGATCTCTAATCTTGACAAATCGATGACAAATAAAGCAAATTTAATTGGAAATAAATCTATTTATTTTATAGGTTTGAACAAATTGAACCGAAACGAAGTAACCTAGTCGTACCAACACTTGGCTTTCCTTTTTATTAGAAAAGCAAAACACAATATGGTTGACCACAAAAATAAAACACTGCCTATTCTTTGAAGCCAAATTCCAAAACGAAACCAAAATTTAAAAGAGGAAAGCTGGTCCAAACATTCCTGTTTGTTAATGTTTATGCAATTTGATTATTCAATAGTTCAGAATCTTTAGACATAACTAAACTAATTTAATTAATACCATTGGGTGGACTGCTCCCACTTCTGTTTCATAATTACTTTTTCAGTATAAGAAAACATTATTTCAATCATTTTTGCACCGGTGAACCAAAATCACCTTTATTCACATTCCACCTCTATTTAAATACAAATAATTGAGTAGTTATATGTTTTCTATCTTATATAACCATATAAGTAATAACATATGTATATGCATACACTTTAATAAAATTAAATCTGATCAAAGTAATGATGCACATTCGACTTCGTTATGTAACTTCGACTACTAATTAATTATACATATAATTAAATTATACATCTGACATAATGATTCAATTTAGAAGCTCATCGATTAGAATGTTACTTCGAAGTCAAGAGTGGTTATATGATATTAATATAAACATCACTTTTTTAGTTTAGCTAAAGTTTTTTTCATTGTTTATTAATGAGTTTTACATAATTGATACCAAATAAACTAGTAACGACATCAATTATATCAATTGATGTTAAACTAAAAATTGCTATCACTTGCCAAAATAATACTCCGTTACACCTTATTTTAGTGAAATCATTATTTCAATTGAGGGCAATTGTTAGACTAAAAATTCGAATTTATGTTTAGAAAGAAAAGAATAAGTTAAATCCTAAATTAAGCAATATTAAGTTCTTAATAATTAAAAAAATATTTGAGAGTGGTATTCACTAAAAAAAGAAAAACAACTAAAAATAATGTAAGAAAAATTTATTGTCTTTGTTTTGTCTTCTAATGTAGAAAAGGGAAAAAAAAAGGTGTTACCTGGGAGAGAAGGCAGATCAAAGACTGCATGTGGTTTCTGCTGACGGAGTCACCAACAAACGCCATGGTTTTCCCTCTCACGATCTCAAAAAATCGAAACGGGTCAAAAACCGGCAAGTCATCTTCACACCCGTCGGGTTTCCATTTCCACTTGATGAAATCCGTGTCGGGTCTTCCGAACTTCATGCAGTTTTGGTGTTCATGTATCGCCCAGCACGTTGTGTTGGTGTAGTATGGCGCCTCGGGGTTAGGGACCCATTCTCCCGAGAATATATCGCAGCTCTCGTGCGTTTTTACGACGCCGTTCTGAAGCTTGATGGTGTTGCTGGTTTGCCTTGGAGGTTCCACAAAAGGGTAGAGAAGAGGAATGATGGTGAAGAGACCTATGGCAATTGTCACTACAATGAGTAGCTTTTGTGTACTTGGAATTGTTGCTGAGTGAAAAAGCTCCATTGAAGGTATGAGATAGATAGAGAGAGAGAGAGAGGGAGAGAGAGAGGGAAAGATTATCTTAGAATAGACTAATTTGTTTATAAGTAGTGAATAATTTAGTCATGTAAACTTTGTGAATTTTAGTGTAATAAAAAAGAGTAGGTGTCACATCTAAATTATGAGTTATAATTATTGCAAAATAGTTAGCAGGAAAATTAAAGTAACCAATCAAAAGATTAATTTCACAATGCATGTGATGACTATTTGCTAATTTAGACGTTTTCGTCGGCAATTTGGACGTTTATTATAACATATTTAATTAGCCTCCTTTTTTTCGCTCTTTCCAATTATCTGTGTTTTTTTTCTTTGTCTTTTGATGATTTCGCTGTTATAATAAATACCATAAGATAATTAGCTTAAACCTTATATTTTTAATATATTATTTGAAAATTTTTTTAATAAAATAACTTTATCTTAACATATTAATAACAAAAACGTGTCAACATCACATCGATTTTTATTTTAAATATATAAAAGTATTTAACTTACTAGAATAATTACAATATATTCCATTGATATTAATTTGGTTAGAAAATTAATATATTTGATTCAACTAACCAAAAATAATATTATATTTACAAAAATAATAAATTTTATTTTTTTCAATTTTTTATACGTAAATTAAAAAATAATTTCAAATAAATATAAATAGATTTAAGTTACTACCGGAATTATAATTATTCTAGTGTTATTAATCTAGTTATAAAATCAGTATATTTATTATATCAACCAAAAATCACTACTAAATCTCAAAAAAAATATTTTCTTTTAATCATATATAAACAATTATAAATTCAAAATTATATCTCATTAATTGCATATAATTTTTTTAGAATTTTTAAAAAATCTAAATATATTATTTATATAATTATTAAATTTAAAAATTATAAACATTAATTATATCAGATTTTGTATAACAATAAAAAGGAAATTCGTTTTTTAATATTATTACAAATATTAAGATTTACTTAATTAAAAATATCTATAAATTTAAATGTGTTTAGAGACATTAATAACCATTTACGCACTAATGATTAGAGACATTAATATGTTTACATACATTACAAAACCATTTACAGACAAAATATTAGTTAGTTATTATTATCATTTACACACTAATTTCAATCTTTCTCCTAAATCGGAAAATTGTCGTAATCTAATACTTATAATTATCATAAATTTATTAGATCTAAAAAATATAGTAACAGTAATTTTAAATACCTAAATTCTAGGTATAAAACAATATATTAGATTCTAAATATAGATATTATTAGACTCAAGTAATAAATGCTAAATATATTTATTACTGATATGATAAATATATTATGTTAAATTTTAAAATTTAGGGTTTACTAATAATTGTGGCACTATAAATCATGCATTCGTCCACAATTACTCTCATTCTTCTTTCAAACCATTACTATCTCCAAATTTTCTGATTTTTATTTTCCATTACTTTTTCAGTTTAATGTCTAATTTAAAACCATTCAACAATATGTAGAAAATAAAAATCAGAATTATAAGATTATGGAAGCCATACTCAACTCGTGTTAGATTGACTACTGAAATTGTTCTTATTCATTCAACTGTAAGTTTGACTCTTATTATTTTCACATATTATTTTCATTGTTTGTAAAGGAAAAAATAATTTTGTAATGTATTCATTTTATGGTTTTTAAACAAAATTATTTTGTTCTGCAATATTGAAATATTGCTAATATCCCTAATATATTATTTGAGAAACATTTTAACAAACTAACCTTACCCTGACGTGTTAATAACAAAAATACCATGCTGACGTGTCAACACCACAGCGAGTTTCAGCTTAAATATATAAAAGGATTTAACTTACTAGAATAATTACAATAGATACCACTGATATTAATTTGGTTAAAGAATAAATATAATTTATTTAACTAACCAAATAATACTATTACATTTGCAAAAACAATAATTTTTATTTCTTTAAATTTTTTATAAGTTAATTTATAAATAATTTCAAATAAATATAAATATATTTAAATTACTATCGTAATCCCTAATATATTATTTGAGAAACATTTTAATAAAATAACCTTATTTTGACGTGTTATTAACAAAATAATTACAATAAATTTTAAATAAATATATAAATAAGTTTAACTTATTAAAATAATTACAAATATATCATTGTTATTAATTTGGTTAGAGAATTAATATATTTTATTAAGTTAACAAAAAAAATACTATTAAATTCGTAAAAAATAATAATTTTTCTTTTCTTAATTTGTATATACAAAAACTAATATTAAAATTAATTTTAAATAAATGTTACAATTATATAAATATTTAATTTCTATTTACTAATAAAATATAATTTATGAATATTTTTCTCCACGCATGGCGTGGGTATGAATCTAGTAGAATATAATTTTGTAACTTATTATTTTTATATATTTTTACATTCCGAAAGATTTAATCCAAATTTTTTACAAACAATTTATTATTTTTTTATATTTGTTATTTTTAAAAACCTTAATAAAAATTAATAAGAATAATCAATAATCCTATTTTTCTGTTTAAAATGAAAATGAATCAAATAAGAAAAAAGAGAAATTAACAAAAAAAATATTTAATTTTAATATATATATGTCAAACCTCAGAAAAATTTATTTAAAAATTTGAAACTTATCATTAAGTAATAACATAGAAACGAAAAAAGGGGTTACTAATTAAAACTTGAACAATAAATTTCATTATATTTTTTCGAGTTTTGTATCCTTTTAATTTATAAAATAAATTAAAATATTTATTAAAATTATTTCTAACAATAAAGATAAAATCTAATTAATAATAAAAATTTGTGTTTACTTCTTATTCCTTTCGGATTTTATAAAATATTATGAAAATGTTAACGGGTGAGATTTTGAATAAAATATTATTTTTATTATTTTTTATATATTTTTTACATTCCGAAATATTTAATCCAAATTTTTTGATTAGTTTAAAGTTTTATTTTTTATTAAACTACAAATTATTTAATTAATTTTTTAGGGTACTAAAATTCAAGATATTTAAAGCATTGTTTGTTCCAAAATTCATTTTCTAAAACTATCTTTTATAGTAAAGATATTTACAACGTATCGATTTTGTTTATTAAATAATATAATAATATATAATTATTAATATTATATATATAAAAATATTTAAATACATAATTACAGAATAAATTAAATTATATATGAATATATTATTTAAATATAAATGTATTTAACGTACTAGATATAATTTTACGTACTGGATATAATTTTACGTATTGGATATAATTTTACGTATTGGATATAATTTTACGTACGTTAAAAAAATTATGTCAATAAGTAATTTGTATTTATTAAATAATTAATATAATATATGAATTTTTTTTTTCTGTGAACTGCACGGGTCTAAATCTAGTTAAGTTATTATATATTTTACCGCAACTGTTTACATACAATACAAGTTAAGTATGATTAGGACAAACATATATCAGTAGACAGTTGTTCACTACCTATAGTAGCTCCTTTTGACAATTCGTTAAAATTTTAACTATAAAATATAATATATTTTTTAGTTTATACTAAATCAAATAATTTATTTATGATTTCCTAAACTATCGAAATCAGTAAATTAATTTGTTCTTAGAAATTTTCATGTCATCAAGACTATAATATACTTAAATTAAATAGGTTAAGGTTTGTGTAAGTAAATTATGTATGATAATGCTTGTTTGTTAGATGCATGATGGTAATTGCGATTGTAAGTTTTTTGTTTAGTTATTATAGTTTCTTGTATTCATTCGATCGTAATAGTTAAAATTTGTGTTGTTCATCGTAATCTTTTAATCACTCATTAAAACAATATTACAAATTAAAATTTGAAATCATCTATTGACTAAACAAAATATGATGTGTCACAAGCACAATTTTAATCGCAAAAAACATAATCTATAATCTATCGCACGTGATGTTTTAATTTAGGTGGTTTTGCCTCTATTAAAATGCCCACCAACAACACTAAATTGATAGGAGTAGGATAATTGTAATCAAATGGTTTAATGAGATTCCTAATAAAATTTTTCCTTACAATTTTTTTCATTTAGATATTGGTCTTTACGATTCATTCTTCTGGGATGGTTTCTACATCTCTGTCTTCATCATTTGTAGCAAAATATCATTCCAAGTATCAATAGGTCCAGGCAGGCACCAATGAACACAATCATTTCTTAAAGTCACATTTGCATTCTGTGGATGGCCGTATCTCCCAGGATGTCCATCTGGTCGCAACAACATTGCATGTGTCGTGTCCATTAATCTCAATCTCAAACTCTTCTTCCTCCCTTTTTCTTCTGCAGCTCTAAATTCCTCCAATTGAATGTCGCGAAGCTTGAGATCTGCACCTTCAGGTATAGTTTCGTTTCTTTTATACGGTCGGGTTCTTACACAGTCTCCTCCTTCGTTCCACGGTCCACCTTCGAAATGTTGAGGAGAAAAACTCCTCAGAAATGCTAGACCTTTGAAATTTTCGAGTATTGCTCTTAAAGATATTCTTAAAGCCTTCCTGTATCCATAGTACAAAGGCAATTCAGTCGTGTTTGGTAACGCACAGTATTGGCATCCAGAGATTTTTTTATTTTCATAGAAAATAATAGGCCGATAAAACCAATGACCAGATGATATAACCAAATAGTCGAGCTGATTGATCTGACTCGTCCACTTAGTATCATACTCGTCGAGGTATAGGTGGAAGAGGTTGGACTTTGGATCTGGAGGGTCAGGTTTAATAGACTTAACTAGAAATGGTGACCACATGGCGTGAAGAGTGAAGTTGTATGATGTGTAGTTCCATATCTTGAAATCTGTATCTGGCGATGAAGAAATGTCTTTAGGATATTCTACCTACAAAAAAAAATAAAAAGTCAAGACATACAAGATGTTGGTTAGTTAATGATCACTGACAATCAGATTAAGTTTTTACCCTCGAGAGAAGGCACAAGAGAGATTGGACTTGGTTTTTACTGATGGAATCACCAACAAATCCCATGGCTTTTCCTCTAACCATTTCCAAAAACTCTTGAGGGTCAAATACGGGGAGGTCACAACTGTCTGGCTTCCACCTCCATTTCATGAACCCGGTGTCTGGTCTTCCATACTTCATACAGTTCTGGTGCTCGTGTATTGCCCAACACGTCGTGTTGGTGTAATATGGACCTTCTTCGTTCTCTATCCATTCCCCAGTAAAAAGATCACACATTTGCTGATCATCTCTTAACGTCTTTGATGTTAATGTCGTGACTGAAGATGAATGATTATCAGATGATGGAATCTGATTAGATGAAGCATTCCGATGTATTAAAGATTTATGATTGAGAACGTTCACATGTGATGGAGAATTCTGATGATTTAAAGGCATATGATTGTATGGAAAGGAACGATCAGCCTCTGGTGATGAAAGTGATAGAGGTAAGATTGGATTGACAAGAAGAGAATATAAAGCAGGGACTATTGTAAAGAGAAATAGGATAAATGCTAATGTAACTGCAACTCTTGGTGTTCTTTGAAGGATTGCAAACAAAGGAAACTCCATTGCCAGCAGCTTCAAGACAATGGTTTGTATAGTCTTATCATAAATATTTATGGATATATGACTATATGTATATAATTGGTGTGTAATGGTGAGTTAGTGGTCATCCAATATCTTGGCACAACATCTGACTATTTCCTTGAACTGAATTAAAATTAAACTAGTAACGAAAACAATTATATTTATGCAAAGAAAAATAGATACATTAATCTATGTACTTTGAATTAAAACAATCTTATCAAAATAAAACAAAAAGAGAATTGTTTTAAGTGATTTTTAAACCTTCAGCTAATCCCAAACATAAACAGACCTGATAGATAAACACTTACTCGCAGTTACCACATATTTCACTACTGTTCAAAAATTCTTTCGGTTACTAATTATACTTCAAAGCTTAGACCAGTGTTCAATTTGGTCCAACCGATAGGAATGTATTATTTGTTTTTAATAATAAATATATTTAAATAGAAAAATATAAGAAAAGTTCTATAGTTTAAATTTACAAATAAAAAATACATATAAGCGTGATAAAGTTTAAATATTTATATTTTATCCACATGTGAAATTTAATTTAGTATTGTATAAAATTATAAAGTTTTATGAATTATACATGAATAAGAAAGATTATATAAAATAAATTTTTTTTAATTTTTAATTCGATATAACCGGAGTTTTGTACTAGAATTTTTAATTAATGGATCAAACTATTATTTTATTTTTATGAAATCTAATCCGAATTTACTACCGATTTGCAGTTCAATCGATCTTATCGACCGATACAATCTAGTGTTTAAATCATTCTTACATATTTATAGTTAGAATGCTCAAATTGAAGTAGAAATATGAAATACTTGATTTTTTTCTTATAAAGAAGTGTAGTTTTCTTTAGACAAAAACACGTGGATCATCTACGTGGAAGCAAGAAGGCCACAATCGTGTCCAGTTGTGATTGTTGAAAGAAAGATCAAAGTTGTGTGTTTAAACTGAAATTTTCATTGAAAGAAACTTGTTTTTCATACATAGAATCGTTCATAGGCACTGCCTTTTATACACACTTTCTAAACGTAAAAACACATCAACTTAGTAACAAAATATCACGCCGAACTCGTGTCTTCAGATTGCAGAGCATTAAACCTGTTGTGCGTTTTAACTTCACTCGTTGTACTCCTCTGAACAGCCTGCAAAACGTCCTGCAAAACGTCCTCTTCTCCCTCTGTTTTTACCTCTGTTTTCACCTCTGCACAGTCTGCTTTTGCAGACGACCGTTGATGCTGAAGATGCTGAAGTGCTTTGGGCTTCCATCTTGATTTTGCGAAGCCCACTGTATTTACTTCGACTTGTTTTCTTGATGAAACGGCAGCATTTTGATGAGGAGTGTTAATACCCCCTCTCAAACTCGGCGTTGGTGGAGAAGTAACACCGAGTTTGTGTCGAAGATCAACAAATGGAGCTGCAGGTAGAGACTTTGTAAAGATGTCTGCAAGCTGAAGATGTGCAGGGACATGTTTAACAAGTAGGGAACCAAGAGCAACTCTCTCACGAACATAGTGATGATGAGTCTCAAAGTGTTTACTTCTCTTGTGAAATGCTGGATTTGCAGTCAAGTACACTGCAGAAAGGTTATCACAATAAAGCTCAGGAGTGGAATGTAGGGGAATTCCAAGTTCTCGTAAAACTGAACTTAACCAAGTAAGCTCAGAAGCAGTTTCAGAGAGTGATCTATACTCAGCTTCTGTAGAACTTTTTGCAACAGTCTGCTGCTTTTGGGAGGACCAAGAGATCAAATTAGAACCCAAAAACGTGCAGAATCCACCTGTTGATCGTCGAGTGATTGGGCAGCCAGCCCAGTCACTATCACTGTAGGCACGTAGAGCAAAATCTGAGTGTTGAATGAATGAGATTCCCATTGTAATAGTACCTTTAATGTACCTTAAAACTCGCTTCAATAGTTGAAAATCAGAAACTGTTGGCTGATGCATCTTTTGACATACAAAATTTACTGCAAATTGAATGTCAGGACGAGTCAAAGTGAGGTACTGAAGCTTACCAGCAAGACTTCGAAAATAAGTGGGATTTTCAAAAGCTTCAGCTTGATGAGGTGTATGATGAGGATTTAAAGGTAGAGGTGTAGCTACTGTCGCACAGTCTTGTAGTCCTGCAGCAAAGAGCAGATTCTCTGCATACTTTTGCTGAGAGAGAAATAAACCTCCATTATAAGACTGAACCTGAATACCAAGAAAGTAGCTCAAAGTACCCATATCCTTCATACGAAAATGCTTGTTGAGATCAGTCAATAAGCTCGTTAGAACTTCAGAATTGTTGCCTGTAATAACCATATCATCAACATACAAAAGCAACATGATAATGGTCTTGTGATTAGTGTAGACAAAAAGAGATGGGTCTGGTTTACTGCATTTAAACCCAAACTCTAATAGATAAGTACTAAACTTATCAAACCATGCTCGAGGAGCTTGCTTAAGACCATATAGAGCTTTGTGCAGTAAGCAAACATGATCAGGCTTTGACTTGTCAATGAATCCAACAGGTTGTTTCATGTAGACTGTTTCAGACAACTCACCATGTAAGAAGGCATTTTTCACATCCAATTGCTTAATAGGCCACTGCAATACGGTTGCAACATGAAGAACAGTTCTAATAGTTGCTGTTCGAACCACTGGACTATAAGTTTCAAGATAGTCTATGCCTTCTTCTTGATTGAAGCCTTGAGCAACTATTCTTGCTTTCAGCTTGTCTAGTGATCCATCTGCATGTAACTTAGTTCTGAAAACCCATTTGCTACCAAGAACATGCATATCAGGAGTGCAGGGAACAAGTGACCATGTTTTTGTCTCAGCACAATTATCAATTTCTTCTTTCATTGCTTGAAGCCAGCCAGGATGCTTCAAAGCAGAATGAACTGTCTTAGGTTCATGATAATCTGTTTTAGATGTGAGAAGGGCGTATCTAGGATTAGGCTTGCGTATTCCTGATCGAAGTCTAGTAATCATAGGGTGTTGGGAGAGATCTTGAGCAGTTGTTACTGAATCAGATTGCATAGATGTTTCTGGAGCAGTATGATCAGAAGATGGAGTAGCTGTCCCACTAGAAGAAGAAGAATTGCTGTCGCCTATAGGAACATGATCTAAGCATGCCGTACGCCCAGAACAACCTTCTTCTTCAGTAGTAGTTACTCCTCTGTCATGAACATCAGGAGCTGAGTGATTTTGAAGTGAAGATGAAGCTTGTGCAGAGAAGTGATCTTGAGTTTGAACTGAAGATGAAATTGGTGAACTGAAGATTGGTGCAGAGTTCTCAAAGGTAGACTGGTTAGAGGCTGAAGCAGTGGGAGTACAGAAGCTCTTTAGCCATGCATTATACAAGGCAGACTGTGATTGTTGTTGAAGTGAACTGTAATGATCTTGAAAAGGAAAAATTTCTTCATTGAACACAACATGTCTACTGATATAGACTCGACCAGTAGGTGGATAAAGGCATCTGTATCCTTTGTACTTTTGATTATATCCAATGAAGACACATCTTAGAGATCGTGGATCAAATTTGTTAGATGCATAGTCCCTTAACACAGGGTAGCAGGCACACCCGAATGCTCTCAGAGAGGAATAGTGAGGTGTGGTGCCAAGAAGCTTCTGATATGGAGATTCCAAAGTTTGCAGAGTTGTTGTAGGAAGAAGATTGATTAAGAAGTTTGATGTGAACAGAGCTTCAACCCAATATTTTTGAGGAACCTTACTTTCAAACATCATTGATAATCCCAAGTCAAGTAAGTGCCTATGTTTTCTTTCAGCAAGCCCATTTTGCTGAGGTGTGTGAGGGCAAGAAACTAGTTGTTGTATACCACATTGACTGAGATGTTCAAGGAATCTTTTGCTAGTGAATTCTCCTCCACCATCACATTGAAAAGAACCAACTTTAGCATCAAACTGATTTTCGACTAACTTCTGAAAAGTAATGAAAGTTGCAAAGAAATCTGATTTCAGCTTTAAGGGATAAAACCAGCAATATCTTGACCAATTATCTATCAGAATTACATAGTAACGAAAGCTTTGCACT
This sequence comes from Pugionium cornutum, assembly GCA_018901935.1. NCBI lineage: Eukaryota > Viridiplantae > Streptophyta > Magnoliopsida > Brassicales > Brassicaceae > Pugionium > Pugionium cornutum. Next base: position 6,410,457 of record CM032162.1, read on the forward strand.
GATACAACTGGTGCAGGACCCCAAAGGTCACAATGAATTCTTTGAAGTGGTCTAGATGCAACAAAATCTGAAGCAGTAAAGGAAAGACGAACATTCTTGCCAAGTCTACATGATTCACACATAAGCTTGGTTCTTTTATTTATGATGATAGCTTTTGCAGAGGATAGTTGCTGTAGAACTTGTGCATTAGGATGTCCCAAACGCCTATGCCATGTTGCATCACTGGCTGAATGTTGAACACTGGAGTGAAAGACATGAGCTTGAGCAGTCGGTTTATCCTTCAGCACATAGAGTCCAGCAGCATTACTTCCCAGCAGTATTTGCTTCTGAGTTACCTTGTCCTTAACAATCACTCCATTACAGTCAAACTCAAAAGAACAAGGATAGTCATTTGTGATTTTAGATACTGAAAGAAGAGATTTTGTAATATCTGGACAGACAAGTACATTCTGCAGAGGCAACATACCTGAGGAGGATGCTATCGTGGTTGAGCCTGTATGAGTAATAGGCAGGAAGTTTCCATCAGCCACCATAACTGAGTCTGATCCAGTATAAGGACGAGTTTGGTGCAGATTTTGAGCAGTGTTAGTGATATGTGCACTTGCTCCTGTATCAGGGAACCACTCAATGCCTGATGAATCACTTACATCTGTTATCCTCATGGCTGTCATTGTAGCAGGCACTTCTTCTAGCTGGTAAGAGTTGTCGAATCTATGCCAACAGCTTAGTGCATGATGTCCTCTTTTGCCACAAATTTGACATATGGGTCTGGAACTAATGTCAGGTGTTGTGGAAGAGGCTTGATAGGACGGTATTTGTTGATGAAAACCACGCCCTCTTGTTGAAAAATTACCTCTACCACGATTTCCTCTTCTGTAGAACTGACCTCTGCCTCGATTCATATAGTAACCTTGTGATGTTTGAACTGTGTTGAAAGCCAGATGTGGTGAGATATCGTTTGCTGTAAGATAGCTCTGCAGCCTGTCTTCATAAGCCGTAAGGCGAGGAGCAATATCTTCAAAGGTTGGAGTAGGAATATTATCCATTGTTCCTTCAATACTTGTTTTGATGGGTTCATATTCTCGTCCTAAACCATGAAGAGCAGCAAAAATTTTCATCTTTTCTGTAACTGAGCTTCCTATGGATGTGAGTTGATCACAAATGAGCTTTATCTCTTTGAGGTAATCAGTCATGGTTTTATCATGTTTTGAAACAGTCTGCAGTTTTCTTTGCAGCTCAAAAAGACGAGAAGAAGACACCCTGTTGTAGTGACGAGCCAGTGATACCCACACTTCCTGAGATGTTTTACAGTCGACTACAACGCTTAGGAGTTCTTCAGAGAAAGATCCCAGGAGCCATGAACGAACAACTTGGTCTGTTTGCATCCACTTTTGATACTCTGGATTTCTTGCAAACTGATCAACTCCATTTATTCCAGGTACATTGATAAGCGCCGGAGGTTGAGGAGTAGCACCAGTGATGAAACCAAGTAAGTTTTGCCCTGAAAGAAAAGCTTCAAACTGTGTTTTCCAGAGAATATAATTTCTCTGAGTAAGAGTGATAGTAACACAGTTAGAAATGTTTAAAGAAGGAGATGAATAAACATCAGAATTCGTATCAGCCATGATGGCTCTGATACCATGAAAGAAAGATCAAAGTTGTGTGTTTAAACTGAAATTTTCATTGAAAGAAACTTGTTTTTCATACATAGAATCGTTCATAGGCACTGCCTTTTATACACACTTTCTAAACGTAAAAACACATCAACTTAGTAACAAAATATCACGCCGAACTCGTGTCTTCAGATTGCAGAGCATTAAACCTGTTGTGCGTTTTAACTTCACTCGTTGTACTCCTCTGAACAGCCTGCAAAACGTCCTGCAAAACGTCCTCTTCTCCCTCTGTTTTTACCTCTGTTTTCACCTCTGCACAGTCTGCTTTTGCAGACGACCGTTGATGCTGAAGATGCTGAAGTGCTTTGGGCTTCCATCTTGATTTTGCGAAGCCCACTGTATTTACTTCGACTTGTTTTCTTGATGAAACGGCAGCATTTTGATGAGGAGTGTTAATAATTGTACCAAAACTCTCCTTATTTGGTTCCTAATTCCTTCGAGTTGGATTTGCTTCCGAGATCACTAAATGATTCCACAAGTTCATAAGTTTCTGCAGTTTCTAAATTTTGTAATCGCTTACCCAAATTTCAATGTCGTTTTAACTCCCTGAAAAATCTTATTTTACGGAAATTAACAAAATAATCGATACTCGGGTTGCTTGCTCAGCAATAGGTTTGAAGTACACGATGTTTAGATCTCTGATTCGGACTCGATCACAGCCATCATCTTCAGTCTTCACGATGTCGTAAGCTCTTCCAGGGTTCTCGAATCCTATAGATTGCTGTTCAACGAAAGCATTCATCTTTGCGAATATCTGATTCTATACACACTTATAGGGACTTTCATTTTGGGAGCATTGTTTCTCTCGCAATTGTTGATCTTATTGCTAAATTTCGTAAAAATCAGAGTCATATGTTGCACATAGTGATTGATACTAGGTTAATCTCTTTCTCTGGCAGTTCAATCACTCAAAGAGGAAATGAAAGGCTTTTGTCTGAAACTGCTGGTTCACATTCAAGAAGTAAGGTAATAGTCCATACCCTTTTCATTGCTTTTGAGTTTGACGAGGAATTGTGATAATGAGTTCATCAAATATGATTACAACATCAGCAATTTAGTAAAGAATAAATACATGCGTGTAGTTGTTGGAAAGCTCAATGTCTGTTTTTATTTGTCTTTTATTTTTTAATTACAGATATCCTTTGGTCGATTCCTTGGCTGGTTGTTTGACGTTTATCACAAGTGAATTACTAAGAAATCTGTTCACAAACTTTCTCTCTCGCTTTTTGATTCTATCAAATTGGTTTTAAGATTGTTTTTCCATGAATGCAGATATTGGTTTTAGGAGGAAATGGTTATGTAGGTTCACACATATGCAAGGAGGCATTGAGACAAGGTTTCTCTGTATCTAGTCTTAGCAGGTATTTGTCTCATTACCGGCTTTTTGGGTTTCTATCGTTTTGTTGCTTTAAACCTTGTTGTTGCTCATAGACCGTTTTACTCTTTGCATTGTTATTAGGTCTGGAAGATCTTCTCTGCATGATTCATGGGTCAATGATGTAACCTGGCATCAAGGTATTCTCAAGATCTGAAAATCACATATCACTTTTTCATCATTTAAGAAACAAAGACTTCGATGAATGATCCTGCTTTTTTGTTTTCTACTAAAACAATAGGTGATTTGCTTTCACCTGATTCTCTGAAGCCTGCACTTGAAGGAATAACATCTGTGGTAATTAAGAAATATTCTAACAAGGCACTTCATCGTATATTTCCTTTCAACTGCATTTCATATGGAAACTTCTGCAGATTTCATGCGTTGGTGGTTTCGGTTCCAACTCACATATGGTCAGAATTAACGGAACTGCAAACATTAATGCCGTCAAAGCTGCAGCCGAACAAGGTTAATCTTCATAGATTTGATGCAGTTTAGTGCCTTATTTGTTTCAAAAAACTGTGTAGATATATTTTTCTTCGTTTTGTTCTTGTGCACACTGACTGCAAAAGAAGCTGATGATATTATGGTCAGGTGTGAAAAGATTTGTGTATATATCAGCTGCGGATTTTGGTGTCATAAATAACTTGATTCGTGGATATTTCGAAGGGAAGGTACTTGTTTCTGTTCTTTGCCTTCTTGGCTATTATTACATATCTTTTTGATCCATTATCTATCTATTAGAGAGCAACTGAAGCTGAGATTTTGGATAAATTCGGAAACAGAGGTTTGTGAATTCTCACTACATATCTAAAATTTTGCCCGCTATATATGCTGTGTTCAATATATCTACTCGCTGATTTAAGCTTTTTTCTTCCTCTGCTTTCTTAGGAACGGTTTTGAGGCCAGGATTCATACACGGGACTCGTCAGGTAGGTAGCATAAAGCTGCCACTTAGCCTCATCGGAGCTCCACTCGAAATGGTAAAGCAAGACTTGCGTCAATGTTTCGTTTGTTCTGAAACAATCTCAGATGAAAGTCTGAATCTTTATTTTTTTTAAACATTCTCATTACAGGTTTTGAAGCTGTTCCCAAAAGAAGTGACGAAAATTCCTCTGATAGGACCGCTGTTGATACCTCCGGTTAATGTCAAATCAGTTGCAGGAACTGCGGTAAAAGCTGCAGTTGATCCCGATTTTGCTTCTGGAATCGTGGATGTGTACCGGATTCTTCATTACAGTCAGTGAAACGTCGCAGTCTTAACAAAGTTCTCCGTTTTATGTCTCGACGGATTGTTTTACTGTCTTGATCAAATGTAACCATAGTCTCTCCGGTTCTGGCACAAATATATTACGAAATAAGAGAGAAAAGATGAGATTTTGAAACTGAAGCAGGTTAAAGCACCAGAGATCCAATTCTTTGTCGTGTGGAGCATCGAATTGGAGGAGGTGGGAAGTTTCGTTTGGATAATCTTCCATTGTTAACAGTTTTGACGTTAACACCCAAAAAAATTGGCCTTTAGGTTGATTAACCGAGTTTTACACAAGAACCGGGCTAAACAAAAACTGGGTAATAATCACTGTCCCGATTTAATTTGAAAACCAATCGAACCGGCTTTGAAGCTAGATAGTGCTACTTTTTATCCTCGTGCTTTACTTTTCCCGGGTTTTCGCCCCTCGTCCTTTCACTTTCAGGCCTAGAGACAAACTGTAACGTCGGAAACCGCTCTTCGGAGGGAGGGAGGGAGGGAGGGAGAGTCTAGGGTTTTTTCTTATGGTTCAATTTCGGACTCGATAATCTTCGATTTCGTCTAGGTTTCACTTGTTCAGGTTAGTTTTTTTTTTTCTCGATTGGAATGTGGAGATTTGAGTTTGTTTCATATCTTCCCCTTTTTTGTTTTTGTTAGCGAGTCGAATTTTCTCCTTCTTCTCTTGAACTTATTTTTTTCATCGCTGCCTTTGATTTTCTTCGTGGTCTTCTTTGTAAGCTGATTTTGTTTAAATTATTATGCTTTGGTTCCACTGTTTATTTTCAGTCACGGGATATGCCAGAGAGAAGAGATAGTGTGAGACTGGTGATTGCTTGTGATTTGAAATTGGAACTAGAAATTTCTAACTGATCAGATTCTAGTTTTGGATTTTCAATTGGGGTTTTAGGGTTAGCTTTTGCATTGCACTCTCCCTGAGCTTTTTTCTTTGAAATTGGAACTAGAAATTTCTAACTGATCAGATTCTAGTTTTGTATTTTCAATTGGGGTTTTAGGGTTAGCTTTTGCACTCTCCCTGAGCTTTTTTCCGAAGTTTCTAATTTCCAACACACTTTTTCCGAAACCAAGACTCTAGTTGTTGTATTATTAGATTTCATACATTTTTTTCATGTTAACCCAGAAATTGTCTGACTGCTGAACAACGATGTCTGAACGTCGTGCTAAACGCCTCAAAATCTCCAGAGGGGAAGATGACTTTCTGCCTGGGAATATAATCGAAATCGAGCTTCACAACTTCATGACGTTCAATCACTTGGTATGCAAACCTGGATCACGCTTGAACCTTGTGATTGGACCAAACGGGTCAGGTAAGAGTTCTCTTGTCTGTGCCATTGCACTTTGTCTGGGTGGTGAGCCTCAGCTTCTTGGGAGAGCAACTAGTGTTGGGGCATATGTCAAGCGAGGAGAAGATTCTGGCTACGTCAAGATCTCTCTGCGAGGGAACACCAGGGAAGATAAGTTTACCATCTTCCGTAAGATTGATACACGTAACAAGTCGGAGTGGATGTTCAACGGAAATGCAGCTAGTAAGCGAGACATAGTTGAGATAATCCAGAAATTCAACATCCAAGTTAACAATCTCACCCAGTTCCTGCCACAAGACAGGGTTTGCGAGTTTGCCAAGCTAACGCCTGTGCAACTCCTGGAAGAGACAGAAAAAGCTGTGGGTGATCCTCAACTGCCTGTCCATCATCGTGCACTTGTTGAGAAAAGCCATGAATTGAAGCAGCTTGAGAGAGCTGTGACGAAAAATGGTGAGACACTGAATCAGCTCAAAGCTCTTGTTGATGAGCAAGAGAAGGATGTGGAGCGTGTCAGGCAGAGAGAGTTATTTTTGACAAAGGTTGATTCCATGAAGAAGAAATTGCCATGGCTAAAGTATGATATGAAAAAGGCTGAGTACATGGATGCTAAAAAGAAAATGAAGGAAGCCATGAAAAAATTGGATGAAGCTGCAAGGAATTTGAACAGTATGAAGGAACCTATTGAAAAGCAAAAGAAAGAGAAAACAGAGATCGATTCAAAATGCAAAAAGGTTAAGAATCTCTTGGATACAAATGGAAAAAACCGCTGTGACTTGCTCGAGAAAGAATATGAAGCAGAAGCACGTGTAGTCGCAACATACAAAGAACTAGAGGAATTGAAGAAACATGAGGAGCATCGGCAAGAAAAGATTCTGAAAGCTAGTGAGGATCTGGTTGCTGCGGAACAAGAACTCCAAAACCTGCCTGTATATGAACGTCCCGTAGCCAGACTTGAAGAACTGAGCTTTCAAGTTACAGAGCTGCGTAACAACATAAACCGGAAGAAGGATCAGAAGGTGGACAATGAGAGCCTCTTGTCTCAGAAGAGGTATACTCTGAGGCAATGCGTAGGTAAGTTGAAGGACATGGAGAATGCAAATAACAAACTCTTGAATGCTCTATGTAACTCTGGAGCTGACAGGATATTTGATGCATATCAATGGGTGCAGCAGAATCGTCATGAGTTTAAAAAAGAAGTATATGGTCCCATTCTGTTAGAGGTTAACGTTCCAAGTCGAGAGAACGCTTGCTATTTGGAGGGCCATGTTCCTTACTATGTCTGGAAGTCTTTTGTCACTCAGGATTCTGAGGACCGTGATTTGTTGGTTAGAAATCTAAAACGATTTGATGTTCCTGTTCTGAACTATGTGGGAGATGGCAATAATCAAAAAGCTCCCTTTCATATTTCTGATCAGATGCGCTCTCTTGGGATCCATGCTCGGCTTGACCAAATATTTGATGCTCCTGACGCCATCAAGGAGGTTTTGACTTCCCAGTTTGGTCTGGATTACTCGTACATTGGATCGAAAATTACTGATCAGAGGGCTGAAGAAGTCTCCAAGTTGGGTGTTACTGATTTTTGGACACCAGACAATCACTACCGGTGGTCTTCTTCAAGGTATGGCGGCCATACTTCTGCAAGTGTAGATTCTGTATATCCATCACGACTTCTATTATGTGGGGTAGATCTTGGAGAGCTTGAGAAACTAAGATCAAGAAAGGAAGAACTAGAAGACTCTGTTTCATCCTTGGAGGAAACTCATAAGAATCTCCAAACAGAGCAAAGACTTTTGGAAGAAGCAGCAGCTAAACTTCATAAAGAAAGGGAGGAGATTATTAATGTTTCGCATTTGGAGAGGAAAAAACGGCGTGAGTTGGAATCCCGTTACCAACAAAGGAAGACCAAGCTAGAAGCCTTGGAGCAGGAGGAGGACATGGATGCTTCAGTTGCTAAACTGACTGATCAGGCTTCCAGAGCTAACCTTGACCGCTATATGTGTGCGATCAATCTCAAGAAATTACTTACTGAGGCTGTTGCGTATAAATGGAGTTATGCCGAGAAGCATATGGCTTCTATCGAATTGGAAAGTAAGATCAGAGAGTCGGAAATCAACATCAAACAATATGAGAAGACGGCGCAGCAGACATCTCTCAACGCTGAGTATTGTAAGAAAGAGGTAGAAGGAAAGCAACTGCAGCTAGCAGCCGCCAAGAGGGATGCAGAATCTGTTGCAACCATTACGCCTGAACTTAAAAAGGAGTTTATGGAAATGCCTACCACAATCGAAGAATTGGAAGCTGCTATACAAGACAATATCTCTCAAGCCAATTCCATCCTTTTTGTAAACCAGAACATACTCCAAGAGTATGAGCATCGCCAAAATCAGATAGAAACTATTGCTACAAAGCTTGAAGCTGATAAAAGAGACCTGAGCAGCTGTTTGAAAGAAATTGAATCGCTAAAGGAGAAATGGCTTCCAACATTGAGACAGCTTGTTGCTCAGATAAATGAAACTTTTAGCCACAATTTCCAAGAAATGGCTGTTGCAGGAGAAGTTTCATTGGATGAGCGCGACACAGACTTTGATCAATACGGAATACATATCAAAGTGAAGTTCAGGGAATCAGGGCAACTTCAGGTTCTCAGTTCCCACCACCAATCTGGAGGAGAGCGTTCTGTGTCAACTATCCTTTACCTCGTCTCTCTTCAAGATCTCACAAACTGTCCTTTCAGGGTGGTTGATGAGATTAACCAAGGTAAAAAAGTGTAATGCTTATAAAAAAGTGTAACGAAAAGTGTTCATAGTTTCTAATATTTGCATTTGCTTCTGCAGGTATGGATCCTATAAACGAAAGAAAGATGTTTCAACAATTGGTTAGAGCTGCTAGTCAACCAAACACACCACAGTAAGATCAATTTCTGAAATTCATACCTCCATACAAAAACCTGGCATGTTTTCTTGTGTTTGCTGCTTTTGTCTTTTTGTTTTCCTTGCGAAAATATGTTTGAATATCTCTATTTAAAAGTAAGAAACTATGTCTGAATTCTCTTTTAGGTGCTTCTTACTGACCCCAAAGCTCTTGCCGGAGCTTGAATACAGTGAAGCCTGTAGCATCCTGAACATCATGAACGGTCCGTGGATCGAGCAGCCTTCACAAGTTTGGAGCTCTGGTGATAGTTGGGGCATTCTCATGAGACGAACCAAAACAAGTCAATGTTCTTGACTTCACCAAAACATCGTCGTCATCATCATCAGCTTTCTATTCAATATTTATGCTATTAAACCAAGCAGTTTTAACCAGATTTAATCATAACCGGTTTACATATGTTACTCGCTTTTTGGTTTACATGTTCTCGGGAGAAAAATGTAAAAAGAAACTTTCCATCGGATAAATTCTGAAGCTTTTTGGTAACATCTCGAACGTCTTAATACGCGTATGAGTTATCGATGTGATCTCCAACGTCTCTTCCTTTTTTTTCTGAGTTCCTTCCTTTTCAGTTATCTTCAATTCATCGCAACATTCTTCTTCAGATATCAATTTCGTTGGGGAAAACCCAGAAATTTGGGCTCGCAAACTCCTTTGATTGCCTTTTGATCAGGGTACGACCCTTTTGATTTGACACCGTAATGCTGGTAGGTTCCGTTTGTCTTTCTTCTTTGGCTGAACCGTCGTTGACTTCTTCTACTAGGAAGAACTGATCGCCATGAGTGTATATATGTTAATCTCTTCAGCGTTTTGCTGCTAATTGTGTTTTAGGTGTTGTGCTATATATCTATATATCACCACGGGTCGAATTCTATCTACGAAGCCCTAGAATTTTATTTGTTAATTTCTATTGAGATCAAAGCTCCATGATCTTAAAGGTTGTGATCTGAGTTTGAGTAAAGCTTTAGGTCTGATTGACCTGTGTTTGTATTTTTTCTTTGGTATATACAACATTGGCTGCTTGATCACAATGTTGTAAATATGGAGATTTTTGAATTTGTGATTGAACCAATGTAAGTCTTTTTTTTCAGGCTAATTAGTTAAATGGAAAGGAAAAGAACAGATGAAAGTGAACCGGGATCAGTCCCTCTGCTTGTGCCGGTTGATAGATTTGGGTTTCTGAAGCAGGAACATGGCAATTCTCCACAACGTTTCAGCAAGACTAGATCGTCTAGTGACTATGAGAAGTATGTCCCAAGCGAAAAGAGTGATAGTTTGTTCTTTGTTGTTGTCTTGAGACTCGAGAATCAGTATTATGCTTTGTTATTTGACCATGGAGGATAAATTCTTTAGGGAGGAGAGAAGAGTGACAAAATGGAGGAAGATGATTGGGGCTGGAGGTAGTGATTGGAAGCATTACGTTAGGAGAAAACCTCATGTGGTCAAAAGGCGAATTCGAAAAGGGATTCCTGATTGCTTAAGGGGTCTAGTTTGGCAATTGATCTCTGGAAGTCGAGACCTTTTGCTTATGAATCCTGGTGTTTATGAGGTTTTAACGATCTCTTTGTCTGTTTTGTTTTTGATTACGATATGTTTCATTTTCATGGCTTCATTGCTGGAAAAAACTTGATAGTTCTCTCGATTTTTGTTACAGCAACTGGTGATTTACGAGACGTCAGCATCAGAACTGGATATCATTCGGGACATATCTCGTACTTTCCCATCACATGTTTTCTTCCAGAAGAGACATGGACCAGGCCAAAGATCATTATACAATGTTCTAAAAGCATACTCTGTCTATGACAGGGATGTCGGATATGTTCAGGTCTATCCAGAGACTTTTTCCTTTCTTCCCTTCTTATTTCCCCAGGATGGTACTATAGACTCATGGTTCAACAATAATAATTTGCAGGGAATGGGTTTTGTAGCCGGTTTGTTGCTTCTTTATATGAGTGAAGAAGATGCGTTCTGGTTATTAGTTGCGTTACTCAAAGGAGCCGTTCACTCTCCAATGGAAGGATTGTATCAGGTGAGACTTTTACTCTAGAAGATATCGATATTGTAGCTACTTTCCTCTTTGATTACGCAAATTTGAAAATGATAGAGCTGCTTTTTTTCATTGATGGATAGGAAGAAAGTGACTACAAAGTCAAATAAAAGATCCCTTACTTCATGAATTAGTTTATGACTGGTTTTACAAATTCCCTGTCAAATATCGTGTAGAGACCTTTTATTCTTTGATTCTGTTTACAGTCTTCAAGATTAGCGGTTAGTCTCTGTCAAATGCTTCTCGCTGAGGTTATGGTAGTATTTCTTTGGAACATTATGTCTGGGCACAAAAATTCATTTCCTCAATGATTGGATTGATTATAAAATGATTTTAATGATGTAAGTGATTTGTGTGAATGTAGGCAGGGCTTCCTCTTGTACAGCAATATCTATTACAGTTTGATCAGTTGGTCAGAGAGCTAATGCCGAGACTAGGAGAACATTTCACTCAAGAAATGATCAATCCGAGTATGTATGCAAGTCAGTGGTTCATAACTGTCTTTTCGTACTCAGTTCCTTTCCCTTCGGCTCTACGAATCTGGGATGTGTTTCTAGCCGAGGTAAATCAAAATCAACATCTTCTAATCTCAAAAGTTTCTCTGGTTTTGCATCATTTCTTTGTTTGATTGTTGGTATAGGGTGTTAATATTGTGTTCAAAGTCGGTTTAGCATTGTTGAAGTATTGCCATGATGATTTGGTGAAATTGCCATTTGAAGAACTCATGCATGCTTTGAGGAATTTCCCTGAAGATGCCATGGATCCTGATACCTTGCTTCCATTGGCTTACTCCATCAAGGTTCTCTCTTTCTTACTCGAAGAGTAAAAAGCTATGTCTCTTTTGATGAATGAACAAGTTGTCAAGTAATGGTGGCTTGTGAAAACCCAAAAGAGATTCTTCAAATTGAATCTCTTGATCATTGCATATTTTTATTCTGAATCTCCAGGTATCAAAGCGTTTGGAAGAAATGAAACAGGATTCTAAGAAGGCCATAATTAAACCCGCTCAAACTTCCAACCGGGTACAAGTATAGAATTTGATAATCTTGAATCGAACCAAACCGGAAGCGGAATCTAGGCTGGGGATTTTTCATGACTCGTGTGGAATTCTTCCTCACTCGTACACATTCTTCTCATTCGTTTTGCAGATTTCTTATGAAGCCCTTTCTCATTCTTTTTTGCAACTCATGTGTGAAGAATAGTAATTTATTTTTCTTTTGTAAACATAATACGTTTCCATGAAAATAAACTTTTAGTCATTTAGTTCGACTTAAAAGTTATATTTTAATTCTAATTGGTTTCATAACAAAATGAAAATTTAAATTTATTGAAGAAGAAAAAAATCGAAATTTTAAAGTTTAAGTCAAAGCATTAATCTTTTCACATGTGTGGATTTGAGTAAACTCATTCATATCTATTTTGAATTCAGAAACCAATAAATCATCTGCTTTTTTCATTATATTTACTCTTTGTTGTTTCTTATCTGTAAACACATTATTTGTTCGACTGGTGATCTGATCCCAAAACTCAATTTTTCACACATTATTTTAATTGTTTAACAGTCAAAAGGATTGCGTGAAGAAGCCTTTAATTGATGCGCTACGTTGGACCAAACCTTCCTCTTTCCTGTCTTTGACACTCCTTAGTCCTTACGGTTAAAAAGAAGGACTCTTGACCCCACGGAAACTTGATGAAAACGTTAGACGTCTCACTATTTCAATATGCTTAATAGGTCCCTGTGATGTATTGTAGACGATCCCATCCACTAGGAGAAGCAGAGATAGCTCAGGTTTCATCATCTCTGTAAAATTTCCCCACCTTCCATATATTAAGTACCCATTTCTTTTGTTGGGGTTTTGTTGCCCTCGAACAGACTATCCGTGCGATGTGTCTCCCTCATGTTCTTTGCATTTCGACATTTTGATCCTAGAAGGTTTGGAACAGTTTAGAGGCTTGTTACCACAGCGAATTCACACATTAAGTAGCTGGTTGGTTTGCCCGCGAATGTGAACCATAACTCCTACTTCTTCGATGTCTTGAGTTGTCGGCAAGCAGAAAAATGGACGAATTTCGCGGAGAAATTGTGTTTCCCGCACAACCCTACCAAACTGAGTTTCACTTGGCGTTTTGATCAAAAAGCGAAACACCTATGTCGTGGATATCATGTCGATAGAGGACAAAACAAATCAACATACACTTCCAAATATAAACTTCATTATTGAAAACTAATAGGAATGAAATTTTAACTCATATTTGGTCTTGAAAAAAGGCAAATCATGTCCCTAGATGCAAATTCGACTTCACAAATAATTGTTTTTATCTCATACTAAAAAATAATTTAAAACATGATCGTTCCACATAGAACTTTATAAAACTACAACAAAATTCCCCATTAGATAAACAAAACATATAAACCCTATAAAAATTCTAAACTTGAAAGTAATCTATGAAAATCAAAATGTAAATAATATAATATTTTTCTAATAATTATAAATTGTTTTTGATAAAAAGTTGTAAGTCCTTCAAACTTCTAATGTCTAACTAATAATAACACGAAATGTTTGCCTGCAACAAACCCACGTTACATATTTCTATTTACAGCCATTGTATGGCTATATTGCTAAAAACTACAAAAATCTATAAATCGAAATTACTATACATATCTTTGATATTTTAAAATGAATATCTTAGAAAAATAAATAAATCAAAAGTAAAAATAAAACACGGAATCGAGAGAACCACATACAAAGAGTCTCATATTATATCCAACCCACAAACACTCACGTGAAAGTATTGATAGCCAATAAAAAGCTACCGACATAAGGCAAAGCTGATCGTACAATCATGAGTAATCCACGTGGCTTTCCTATACACGTGGCACCACATAACCATTTACATTTGGCTTATAAATACAAACCCTAAGCCCACATATTTTCTCATCATCAGTAAAACAGAAATTCATTCATATAACCAAAAAAAATATCTTAAAAGGAAAATGGCAGACAGCAAGCAGAGCTTTCAAGCCGGTCAAGCTGCTGGTCGTGCTGAGGTTTCTTTCTCTCAATAAAATGCCCATTGCAGATTACCGTTTTTGAACATTTCTTCAACTAATTTTCTTCAACTATAAGCCTATCTATTTTGAAACACAGCATATAATCATAATAATTTTATCAACCAATAAAACTAGGAAAATGGAAATTTGTTTGGTTAACTCTTTGGTACGTACAGGAGAAGGGTAATGTGCTGATAGAAAAGACTAAAGATGCTGCTGCTTCAGCTGGAGCATCCACACAAACAGTAGCCATCAATACACATATATATAATATACGTATTTTATTTTACATGTACATATAAATATAGATCTAATATCTTTTATACGATGTATGTATTTACGTAATAGGTTGGTCAGAAGATATCGGAGGCTGCAGGTGGAGCTGTTAATGCTGTGAAGGATTTTACTGGCATGAACAAGTAGTATTATTTGTTGTCGTTTCAAATAAAATTGGGAGTTAATTGATTATCATCTTCGTCATAGTTATTGTTGTTGTTCTTGTTGTTGTTGTTTTTAGTGTTTTAATGTTTCTCCTAATGGTGTATGTTTGGATGTTTATGTATTTAGTTTCCCATTAATAAACATCTAATTTAAGTTCCAGTAACTTTATCCTCTTCTTATTCATGCCTGTCTACGTAATTTTATATACTGGTTAAACTGAATTATTAGTTCATAGAAGCAATGAATGTTTAACGATTCTCGAATGAAACAAAAAAATACATTTAATGATACTCGAATGAAACAAAAAAATACAGTTAATGATACTCGAATGAAAGAAAAAAAACTTCCTCAGAATATAATCAGAATATAAATGTAACAAGTTTAATAAAAATAAGGCAATGATTGTTTTCCTTTGAAGTTCCAAATCGTTTGGACAGGTAAATACTGATCCAGTTAAATACTGATCCAGTTAAATACTGATCCAGTTAAAACTATACGACAAAAACTGGTAACCACAAGGTATCTAGGGGCTAAAATCGAATTATATTAAACTTTTGTTTGTTTTTCGTCACTCATATCAGTGAGACCTTCTCTCTCAGCCAGCTGTGTTTCCTTACATGAGAACCCAAAATTCCTCTCTAAAACCCTAACATTTCCCAGAGCTTTGTAATCGTTGTTTCACCGTCTCGTTTTCTTTCAAAAGAATCAAGCTTTTGATTCAGATCAAATCCAGTACACTAAGACCTTATTTTTGGTAACCCATTTCAAATCAGAGATGAGATATCAACAATGGCGATTGTTGTCTCTTCGAAGCTACCGTCGGTCTCATCTTGTTTATCCCTCTCCTTGTTCTCCGTTTCAGGTAACCTCCATTTCTACCCGGTCTTTCTCTTCTTTACTTCACCTACGTTCTGGGATCGGAGCTTCGCAACAAAGCGAAGAACTTCGTTTCCTAAGATCCCCAATGACGGGCTCTGCTTCCCTGGTGAAATTAGTGAGTCGAAGCGTCTCGTCCGAGCCTGAGGTTGAAGAGAAAGCTTCTTATGAGGCTATCGTGATTGATATCTTTAGCAGATTGAGTGGTGAGGATGAGCTTAGGAAAGAGTTGGAGTCGAGTAATATCGTGATTAGCCAAGATTTAGCTTTGAAGGTTTTGAGAAAGCTCGAATCAAACCCAGATATTGCGAAAAGGGTTTTCCAGTGGATTACGGAGGCTTCTCCTGGGGAACTTACCTCGAAAAACTATAACACGATGCTGCGTATTCTGGGTTGTAATGGACTTGTTGATGAGTTTTGGGGGTTGGTTGATGCTATGAAGAAGAAAGGGCATGGTTTATCGGCAAATGTTAGGGATAAAGTGGGTGAGAAATTTCAGAAAGGTGGACTGGAGACTGATTTGGTGAGGCTGAAAAAGCTTTTCGCTTCAGATTGTTTGGATAATTCAGCGGATAAGGTTTGCCATAGGGTGTGTAAGACTGTGATGAAGGAAGAATGGGGTAATGATGTGGAGAAACGGGTAAGAGATTTGAATGTCGAGTTTCATAGCGATTTAGTGAAGATGATTGTGGAAAGTCTTGATGTTGAACCCAGAAAAGCTTTGTTATTTTTCCGGTGGATTGATGAGTCTGGTCTCTTTAAGCATGATGAAAAAACATATAACGCTATGGCTAGGGTTTTAGGAAAAGAGAAATTTCTCGACAGATTTCAGAACATCATCGAAGAAATGAGGCATGCCGGTTACGAGGTGGAATTAGAGACTTATGTTACAGTTTCGACAAGGTTCTGCAAGACTAAATTGATCAAGGAAGCTGTTGACTTGTTCGAGGTTGCAATGGCGGGTAGTAGTAATAGTTACAAACCCACCCCACACTGCTTCTGTTTGTTGCTCAAGAAAATTGTCACTGCCAAGATTCTAGATATGGACTTGTTTTCAAGAGCTGTGGAAGCTTATACCATAAATGGTAAGGTATTGACGGATTCTTTGCTAAAATCTGTCTTGAAGTCCTTAAGAAGCGTGGATAGGGTTGTACAGAGCAATGAGGTGTTGAAAGCAATGAAGAAAGGAGGCTATGTTCCAAATAGTGAGCTGCAGAGCATGATCGCATCAGAGCTTAGTCGTAAGGGAAAGAAAGAAGAAGCCGCTGAACTTGTAGACTTTATGGAAGCATCTGGTAATAATCTAGATGACAAGGCAATGGCATCTCTTGTTGAAGGGTATTGTGAATCGGAGGAACTGGAGGAAGCTTTAGTATGTTTCGAGAAAATGGCTGGAAAAGCGGGAGCCTCCTATGCTGATTATGCATTTGAGAAGTTGGTTTTTGCTTACTGCAACAAGAATCAGGCAAGAGATGCATACAAGCTTTTGAGCGCTCAAGTGAAGCAAAATCAGCTGAAACCTCGTCATAGCACGTACAAAATCTTGGTGAGGAATCTGTTGACGAAAAAGATTGCAAGAGATGGTGGTTTTGAAGAAGCTTTGAGTCTTCTACCAATAATGAAAGATCACGGATTCCTTCCTTTCATTGACCCTTTCATGAATTACTTTTCAACAAATGGAAAAAGCTCTGAAGCTCTCGGTTTTCTGAAGGCTATGACCTCAAAGAAGTTTCCATCCATCTCAATGGTTTTGCATCTATTCGAAACTATGTTGAAGTCTGCAAGGCACAGTGAGGCACAGGATTTACTCTCTATGTGCCCAAGCTATATCCGTAACCATCCAGATATTCTAGGAATCTTCAATTCCATGAAACCTAATGAATCTGCTGTAGAGAAACCTTTGGCTGCTTCTGCTTAGCTCCAGCTTTAGTTTACATTCTTCAAGTCCTTTTTTTGTTTCTGGTCATTTGGCTCAACCCGATAAATTTCATGTTGTTCCTTTTGTTTACATGTATCATTCACCATTTAACTGTCTCCATCAACCTGGTGCACTAGCAAAATAATTTCAAGGTACTCTGTTCTTTTATTTTATTTTCACTTACTCATCAATGGCTCAATCTGAAGGAAATTATGCGGAAGCATTACAGAATTATTATGAAGCTATGCGATTAGAAATTGACCCCTATGATCGAAGTTATATACTGTATAATATAGGACTTCTGCTTATTGGATCCGCCATTGAAGCTCATGATTGTTGCTGAGTTATTATTAAAAAATTTCTCTGTACCATTGTATTGTCAACTGACCAGATACTTGTGTTTAATATGAGAAAAATTATATTTTGTTTAATATGAGAAAAATTAAAACTTAAACACAATTTTTAATTTTTTTTTATAATTTAACTAGAGTAAAATAAATGTTTTTACACTGTACTGTTTTGCAAGCAAAAAAATCAGTAATAATATTTTTGAACTTTAAAATATGATATTTTAAAATATTTAGAAAATGTTTATTGTAGTATTGAGTAAGTCAAACAAAATTTTTACTAGATGCATATTGTGTATTTACATTTTTTTGTAGAGTAATATATATAATAGAATAATACTCTAAAATATAATATTTTTAAATTTATATTTCAAATCTAACAGATTATAAAAAAATTTCAAAAATAACATAAATTGTTATATGAAAATAAATATTTATTTCAATAATATATATAAAATTAAAACATGGTTTTGTTCTTTTTTCAATTTAAAATTTAACTTTTTATTAATTTTTTTTTAATTTTTTTAATATTAAATTTATATCATTTTAAAAAATTTAATTATTATTATTATATTTGAAACAAAAACTTAAAAAATAATATTTTATGCAATTACTCTATGAGGTGACAGATGGATATTAAAAAAATAATAAAACACGCTTTGGACTTGTTCGGTTTTTGTTGTTAATCTCTAATATATTATTTGAGAAATTTTTTAACAAAATAACCTTACTCAAATATCATGCTGACATGTCAACACCACAACGAGTTTTAGATTAAATATATAAAAGGGTTTAAGTTACTAGAATAATTACAATACATGCCAGTGGTATTAATTTGGTTAGAAAATAAATATAATTGATTCAACTAACTAAAAAATACTATTACATTTGAAAAAAATAATTTTTATTTTTTTAATTTTTTATACGTTAATTTATAAATAATTTCAAATAAATATAAATAGATTTAAGTTACTACTGTAATCCCTAATATATTATTTGAGAAATATTTTAAGAAAATAATCTTATTCTGACGTGTTATTAACAGAATTATCATGTTGACGTGTTATTAACAGAATTATCATGCTGACATGTCATCACTACAGTAAATTTCAAATAAATATAAAAACAAGATTAATTTATTAGAATAATTATAATTATATCATTGTTATTAATTTGGTTAGAGAATTAATATATTTTATTAAACTAACAAAAAATACTATTAAATTCGTAAAAAATAATTATTTTTCTTTTCTTAATTTGTATATATAAAAATTAATGTTAAAAGTAATTTTAAATAAAAGTTAAATATTTAATTTATATTTACTAATAAATTATAATTTTGTGAATATTTTTCCCCACGTATGGCGTGGGTATAAATCTAGTTTAATTATTAAAACGTGTGTGGTTAATGGCTATGAGTGATAAAAATATGTTTACGTTATGACAATAGCAAATACAATAAGTTTGAATAGGCATATCATTTGGTGTGTTAGGTGAAATCCCAAACGCATTAAACATATGTTTTTTTTTTAACTATTTCGAGACATATTCAGAATAGGATTTGATGTAATAATCACTTGGATAAGGAAATTGATGGCAAGTTGCTTCGATGATTCACTTTCATGGTCCGACAAGACATTGTTATAATTCTTTTATTCCAAATCCATGCAAAGTACATTATTCATAAACTCTATCCAAATGGAGCACAACCTAATTGATTTCAAATTTTCATGATTTCAATGCATTCTAAGAAACAATATGATTAGAATTTGTTTGTTGCTGTCTACTTGATGACTCAAAGTGAACAATCCACTTTAATTTCAAGAATTCTAAAATTATAATTTACGAAAAATATTAGTTAACATAATTCGATATTAAGTCTTCACAAAATTCAAAATTTGGGATATATATAATTCTCATATTTTTATTGTTTATATTTAACTATTTGATTTGCAACACTCTTCAGCTATTAACTGATCTTAATTATTTCGATAAACCCACAATTAATATAAGAAAAGTAGTACTTTGTGGTTATTTACCTAATATAACTTTTGACTAGGACTAATTGATGACAATTAGATAAGATAAAAAGACAAATGCAAAACTCTAAGTGAGAAAAAACAAAGTCTTAGACAATCAATTGGGTGCATATAAATTGCCAAGAGTACATACAATGCAATGGATGAGGTCGTGAAATAGATAGTTCGAATCCTTACTTTATATTAGTTGAAATAAATTAAAGATTATAAGTTGTATCTATACATATTTTGCTCACAGAGAAAAATGTTTCTATATATCTTTTTGAGCAATTGAAAAAATTAACATTTTTAAAAAATTTCTAAAAATATCACAAATTTAGTATTAAAATATCTTAAAAATTCTTTTTAATAAAAAAAATAATTCCTAAACTAGAAAAAAAATCCAAATATAACATGTTATTATACTTATAATTTATTTATGGTAAATATGTATTTTTTTAAAATAATTTATGTTATTTTTATAATTTTAAGTTTAGAGCGCTAAATTTAAAACAAAAACTTAAAAAAAATATTATTGTAAAGTATTACTCTATTCTTTTGTAACCGATAGAATTGTAACGGTGAGCAATTGTGTAAATCATGTTTTGGTATTGAGTAATACCCTAAAATATCACTATTTCAAGTTTATTTTCCAAATTTAGCATAATAAAAATAAAATTCCAAAATAGCATAAATTATTATATAAAAATAATTATTTATTTTAAATAAACTATATATAAAATTAAAACATAATATTTGGATTTATTTTTTCTAATTTAGGGTTTAAACTTTTTTTATTAGGAATAAGTTTTTAATTATTTTAGTATTAAATTTATACTATTTTTGAAAATTTAAATGATTAGTGTTATATTAGGAATCAAAACTTAAAATAGTGCTAGTTTAGTCAATTGCTCTTTTGTATTTATCTACACTTTTTAAATTACAAAATCTTGTATCAAATTTTAAACTTATAAACAAAATATGTAAATTTTAGTAAGCATGAAATAAACGTATGATTAAAAAGAATTGTGAATTCACATAAAATGATATATGGGCAATAACCTAAAATAATGTCATGAAGTATATACTCTCTCCCTAACATTATTGAAGTGAGACAGTTTAGCTCCAACCACCTCAGGCATAGGATTCAAATTTGGAACAATCTTTCTCTATTTGCTCTGCACAATCTTTCATGTCATGTTTTGCAGCCTTATATAATATTTATCTGTTTTATATTAAAGAATATTTACAGTTTTTACACTCATATTAAAAATTCAGCAATAATATTCTCAATTTTTAAAACAAATTCATAATATGGAAAATGAAATTGTCAACAAATAATAAAACAATAAATTTTATCTAAAAACCTTGAAATATCATTAAAAAGCAAATATATAGCGTCGTAAAATGGAAGGAATAGTACTTATGATTTGTATAATTCACAGAAGCCATTTTCCATTAAAGGTCTAATCGAAGAGAAAGCATTAAAAAATGAATGATTGTTTTTCACAAATCAAGTTTTAAGATATCGGTGTCACGTGGACCAAATTATAAAGACTTGACTAGGAACAACGTTTCGGAAAAGTAATTGTTGGAACACAATATCTTAAATAATGAAAACTAGATATTGTTCACCACACATTTAGAATTTATTTGTGTCTTTCATTTTGGTTTACAGTTCGGTATGAAGATGACCATATGATGATGAGGCCGTGCTTCATGAGTTAACTCAAAATTTGGAGAAATTGAAGTCAACAAGTGATGACATCTAGTACCAATTTTGAAGAATGTGTTAATACATGAAAATCATTCACATATTTGTGAGAATGATTTGTTTTTTAAACTGAGACTTGTAATTCTTTATCAAAAAAGTGCAAGAACCTCGTCCAAATGTTGATTTTTTTTTAAAGGAAATGTTAGGGCTGACGATCTATTTCCCCCCGAAACTATCAATATAGCATCAGTTATACACAATGTTTAAGGGTAGTGTTATTTCCCCACAGATCGAAAGTTAAAAACCTATTTCCCCACAATCTGAAAGTTCGAAACCTTTTTACCCATGACTACGGTTTTATCGGGTTATGTCTTCAAACCGTAGACCAAACCAAGTTTTGAAAACCAAAACCATTGGAAACTCGAATTGACTTAAACCCAACCAAGATCCGACCCAAAAACAACCCACTAAACCTATTTCGAAAAATCCCCAAATTAGTTCATGAAGAACCCTAGAAATCAGATATGTTCAATCGAAAACATGATTTGTTTTTGTGATTGAAAATATGATATGGGTATTTTCTTTGTGTTTCGAAATCGAAATCGAAACATCATATGTGAAATCGAATTTTTGATTTCTGTTTCGGAAATCCAAATCGAAATCACATATGTATTTGCGATTTTTGTTCCGAAATCAAATCGAAAATACCCAAATATCGATTACATATGTATTTGCGAAATCGAAACTCCCCATATGTACACGATTTTTCATATGTATTCGATTTGAAGAAAGCTTACGAAAGCTTGAAAAAAATTTCAGTTTTTTTGCTGCTCAAATCGAAGAGCAATAAAATTGCTGCTCAAATTGCTGTTCAAATTGCTCAATGGGTTCTAGAGACTCGAGGGTTACTAATGAATGAAAACTAAGAAATATTAAAAGAATTTCGATCCTCCAAGTTGTTTGTTTTTGGCCATGAAATTCTTGTTTCTTTCAAAACATCAAGAATAGTTTTTAAAAAATCCAATAGTTCAATTTGAGCGGCAAGAACAAACAAGTTCATTGTGTATATTTAAAACAACATGATATTTAAAAGAGCACTTGAATCCGAGAACAAACAAGTTCATTTTGTTCATTGCAAAATAGTTAAAACATGGGTTACATAAGTTCAACACATAAGAAGCTCATAAAGTTAGCATAGACAAAAAAACTTCTTAAACTAGACAAAATAAGCTTCACTTCAGTGGTCCACATTGCGACTTCAATGGTCTTTTTGAGTTAGAATGCCTTGTGAATTTTCAGCTTAGGAAGATTGAGAAGTTCCACATTGCAACTTCAAAAGACATGAAAATATTGTAAACACACAAAAACAAATATTCACAATGAACTTGTTTGTCAAATTCAATGGTCTTTCTGTGTGTCAAATTCATAAACACACAGAAACAAATATGAAAATATTGTAAATAAATACATACTAACCTCTAAACCTTTTTTGTGGAACCGAGAGTTGTGGTTAGGTGCACCACACACCCCACAATGCATCACACGTTTCAAGTGTTTTGGGTGCTTCTTCGATGGTGATTCATTTTGTCCTTTCTTTCGTTTCCCCGTTTTATTCTTTTTTTTACGACCTGGTTGTGGTGGCTCAGGAGGTTCGTGGACCAAAGGAGCAGATCCAGTTGGCCAAAATCGTGCTCCTCTCAACGGAACAAGTCCTTCTTGGTATGTTCTCCTCCATGTATTTGTCCTAAACCAATGACTAACATAGCTATCAATCTCAAGCTTCTTGTCAAGCATAACTCCATATGCATGCTCGCATGGGATGCCGGTTATATCCCATTTTCGGCAACTACAAGTCCTCTTTTCTAGATTCACACGATAAGAACATCCGTGAAGAATAGCTTCATACATCATGTTTGTGGACCTGTAAACTCTACACTCTGAAGCTTGTTGATGCTCTGCTCCAAGAAAAGCAACCACATATGGTGTACAAATACCCTTGTGCATATTGGCCTTAACTTCTCTTTTCGCAATGCGAACCATTGCGAGTCGAGTCACGGTCTCTAGCATAGGCACAATCGGTTTCTCTCTAGCCTTGACAATCGTGTTATTGAAAGATTCCGTTGAGTTGTTTTCAACATCTTCACAGTGGTTGCCAACTTTGTAGAATGCCCTACACCAACTCTTTGGGTTTGATTTCAGCACATCCTCATAAACCCCTACGTCATACTTAGATAGCTTATCCAAATTCTCCCTATACTCAACTTCATTGTAGCTCCAAGCCAAATTCCATATTAATGGCTTCATTTCTGGTTTTTTACCATGTCGAGCCTTCAAATTGCCGTAAATGTGTCTGACACACATTCTATGCTCTATCCGTGGTAACTCTATCTCGACAGCTCTAATAAGTCCCTGCATAAACACACAACCAAAGCTGTGTGTGAATAAAACAGCAAATCACAAACTTAAAACAGTAACACACTCATACGTACCTTTTGTCGATCCGAAACCATAATGTACCCTTCACCATCTTCTAGTATTAAATCAACCTTGATTTTCCTCACAAACCACAACCAATTATCTTTATTCTCTACTTGCACAATAGCCCATGCTATAGGATATATAGCATTATCTCCATCACGTCCCAAAGCAACCAAGAATTGCCCCTTCATCTTAGATTTTAGAAAGCAACCATCAACTCCTATAAGCGGTCGACAAGTCTCTTTCCAAGATTTTCTAAGACTATCAAAGCATACATAAAACATGTTGAAAACCTCTAAACCTTCTTCATTTGTGATAGTGTCAATCTCTACGGAAGAACCCGGGTTTGAAGCTACGATTTCATTCCCATAATCACGTATCCTTCTAAACTGCTCATCGTATTCTTTTTCAATCCATTTTATTGCTTTATTCCTAGCAGCTTGGCATTGTGGCCTCGATACAGTGATCTTCCACCTCTCTTTTATCATCTCCTCAATTTTCATAGGCATAAAATAATCCGGTTCATCACGTATTTTATCTAGGAACATCCTTGCTATCACAGGCACTTTCACCATTTCACACTCACCATTAGGAATACAACTATGCAATTTCTTGAACACTTTAACTTGCCATTCACTATTCCTATTCGAACATGAGCAATATATACGCCAATCGCAACCTTCTCCTACGCAAATGTACCCTAATTTCGTTTTATCATACCTGTACTGTTTGATGTTCCTGCCTGTTGTCAAAGCATAGTCCAATACAGCTTCTTTGAAAGCTACTCCATTGAAGAACACTTGCCCTTCATACAACCTACCATCACCTCGATTCATATGATTACGGTTTCTCTCTCTTCTCTGTGTCATTCGCACTACCCCATCTTCTTCATCACTCTCGGTCTCTGGATATTCATTGTGCAATATTGGAGGTTCATCACAAAAATCTAAGACTGCTTTCTCTAGATTGTAATCGTTTCTCTCCTCTGCATCGTCTTCCTCAGAATCAGATGCCAAATCGGGAACATCACTCCACTCCACGAGCGACATAACTCGGCTTCGATTTCTAGGGTCGATTTGGATCTCGATTTCGCGATTTCAAAACGATTTTGCGATTTCAAGAACTTCGGCTTCGATTTCGCGATTTCAATAACTCGGCTTCGATTTCACGATTTCAAGAACTTCGGATTTTCTAGGTGTCAAACTCTAAGCAATCGATTTTGGAATTTTTGGGCACAAACGATTTCGCAGCTTCGATTTGGGGATGGGTTAGGGTTCTAAGTTGCAAAATCGATTTAGGAATTAGGGTTCAGATTTTGTGATTTTAAAATTTGGGTTTTCGGTTTCGGGTTTCTGGGTTGTGGGTCGGATCTTACTTAAAATCAGGTTTAATTATGGTTTGGTTTTTAGTTTTACGGTTAAACAAACACTAATTAGATTAAACCATAACGTATGGAGAAATTAGTTTGAAACTTTCACATTATGGGTAAAAAGGTTTCGAATTTTCAGATTGTGGGGAAATAGGTTTTTAACTTTTGATTTGTGGGGAAATAACACTACCCTTAAACATTGTGTACAACTAATGCTATATTGATAATTTCGGGGGGAAATAGATCGTCAGCCCGAAATGTTATCCAAACTCATGGATTGTCTATGGAATATTGGTGAGGATTCCGATTTCAGTTGCTCATAAAAAGCTTCTCAAAGTTATATTTAGTCAAGTCTTATATGAGATCAATTATTTCACAAGAAATATTAAATGGCCTAGTTATTATATTCGTAGAATGAGAATTAGTTAGATATCTAGACTATTAGAATTTAGTGAAAATTTTCTCTGTAACAGAAGAAAAGAATATGTCTTAGTTTTATAAATTTTTTCTTTTAAATATTTATCATTTCTAGAATTAGAATTTAAATATATTAAAGTGGATTTACGATTTATTTCCCATGAAAATTCATCAAACTACAGTCACAATATATTCTTCTATGATACAATAATTTAAAATATATTTTCGTGATAAAAAAAATTTGAAATCTATTTTTTCCGTTTTAAATGTTAAAAAATCGACAGATACAATGCTTGCTAAGTGATAAAATCTGTATATGTAGATAAATAGATTTTAAACTTTAAAATTTTTTTGAAAATTTTGGTTTTACAAAGAAATAGATTATAATTTTAATTCGGTGAACTTATTATTATATATGATAGTTATGATTGGAAAATAATATTCTACTATTCTCTATTAGATCATTTAAAAAAAATATACCAACAAAACTATAATGAATGGTATAATAAAAACGTTAACCTATTAAAAAAGTAAACATATTTCTTGAACACCATATACTTATATAGTATAACTATATACTTTGAAGTTTGAACAAATACAAATGGTTGTCATAATATAACTGCCAACTCACACATAAACAAAGCCAAGTGAAAACGACAATTGGTTTCGACAAATTGTAAGGTTAAGATTTTAATGTCTTTTACTTGGATTGATCTGTTATCTCATTATCTAATTTCTTTACATTTCTTTTACAAGACACAAATATCTTGTAGCCAATTTATATTTTCTAGTTGTAAAATAAATAAGTTAATGATTAATGTTAAATGTTATCGTTAGTTCTACGTGTGATTCAGTCGAATCTATTTATTTTCATGAAATGGCGAAAGTTTCACAGATGGATTAAATTTAATTATGATATTGATTATAGGGATGAATCTAATAATTCAGGTGTATGATAGATTATATGTGATGATCATAGGTTTTTTTAAGTGATGGAATGGATAAATTTTAAAGGCGTCATATAGTTTTTAAATCAGAATTTTTGACATTCATATAGACTATACAAACATTCTGTTTTTAAAATATCAATGATTATTTTTAAAAAAGATAATTTATTTTTAAATAATTTCATTAACCAGGAAAGTATTCATCTATTATGCAATAATTATATTTAAATAATTAACCAGTAAATTAAAAAAACTGACGTTGTGTAGTTCCATCATCAACTAAAATGTTGTAATCAAATAACGGATACATTAACGATCTCATCTATTATATCTAGTGTCTTTTTTACGAACTTTTATAAATAGTGATATTTTCGGTTAATAAAATTAATATTATTGGCAAAAAAATGAATTAGCAAATGAGTGAGGCAAAAATAAAATAAATAAAGGTGAAAACTTTTGTTTCTAGACCACAAAATATATATACAAAACAAGATATGCTCTAAAAATAAAACTTGGTATAAATCTCGACTTTTAAGAATCAACGATGTGAACTCTCAAATTCCACTTCATCATGTGCAAAATCTTTTACCCGTAGTTGGTTTTACAAACGATTATCGTTTATCGAAAGGTTTGTTCACTTTTGAATTAATGATACATTTTGACAAAATTTAACTTAGTAGTGATGCTAATTATAATCATTTATTTTTCATACTACTTTCCATCATTCTTAATGTTTTTTAAATATTTGATTACTTTTTATTTTTCTATCGGTTATCTACATTTCAATGTGTTAAGAACCTTTGGATTTACTATTTCGCAATTAATAACAAAAAAATAATCTACAAATATATGTGATAACTTCGTATTTCCACACATCGAGAAGACAAAGATGCTGAAAATTGAGTGGACGACAAAATCAATAAATAAAAAATATTCTTAGCTTCTTTTTGATATAATCTTCTCATCGGAGTTCTCACATTCTCAAGACACAACACCAAATTTTGGTTACATGTAAACATATTTATATAGACTGTGGAATATATAAAATTTAGTTTTGAATGCCAAGCCATGGAATGTTGGATTCAAACTCAATAACTTATTTTCGAAAACAAAAAAAAAAAGAAATTTATTTTCATAAACATTATGAAACATTTCTTATATAATGGAAAAAATGAAATATATTTAAAAATGAATTTAAAAACAAAAACATGACAGAGTGGCAGCTAGCAAAAGAACAGTATTTCTAATTTCCTGTTTTACCCTTTTTGATTTTTGAAATACAAAAGAGATTTGCTCTACTGACTATCCTTTGTCCATTACAAGAATATGGGCAAATATTAATATTTTTTTTTTTACAGTTTTTAAATATAAATTTATTTACTTTTTTAACGGTCTCCCCACGCACAAGCTTTATCGACAAGCATGCTATATATGAACTTCACTTTAGATTAGTAATGTCTCTTTTTTTTTTTCCGGTCTCTGACACAGAAAAATTAATCTTTTAATAAAGATTATGCTTTTTGTGAAGTGGGTTCTTCTGCCTTATAGAAAGCAAATTTTCTTGATGTTGAAATGTTTAATACTTTTAACCCAAATTAAAAAAATATAAATAAAGTTTTGCTTTTTGATTTCTTCCAATCTCTCTGTCTCTCACTCTACATCAAAGGAAACTGAGCACATCTTGTTTTCTGCTCATTCCTTTCTCTCTGTTTCAAGTTTTAAACAATGGAGTGTACTATCGTTATGATGATGAGAAGATCTTTAGCCTATTTCTTGGGAGTTTTATGCCTTATCAGCTCTGTAAACGGATTGCTTTCTTCTAAAGGAGTTAACTTTGAAGGTAATTCGTTAAAAAGTTTCAATTTCATCAGCTTCACTCTTTTGAAACAAAGTCCAGTTTTCTAGTTTAAGTTCCTTAAATTGTCACTTTTGTAAGTTCTCGATCTAAACTAATTTGGGTAATAATTTTCTTCAGTGCAAGCTTTGATGGACATAAAAGCATCATTACATGATCCTCATGGTGTTCTTGATAACTGGGATAGAGATGCTGTTGATCCTTGTAGTTGGACAATGGTCACTTGTTCTTCAGAAAACTTTGTCATTGTCTTGTAAGTTTCACACTTGCATCAATATATTCATATATGATATTGATGAGTAAGTAAATTCATGTGAAGTAATTTTATTACAGAGGCACACCTAGTCAGAATTTGTCTGGTACATTATCTCCAAGCATTACCAACTTAACAAATCTTCGGACTGTGTGAGTACTTAACCTTGATTATACTCTTTGTTTTATGTGTGTGTGTGTGTTCTTGATGATTTCCTCTTGCAGGCTGTTGCAAAACAACAACATAAAAGGAACAATTCCTACTGAGATTGGTCGCCTTACGAGGCTTGAAACTCTAGATCTCTCTAATAACTTCTTCCACGGTGAAATTCCTTTTTCAGTAGGCTATCTACGAAGCTTGCAATACCTGTAAGAGTAGAAAAATGGATCTCTAAATTTTGTGCTGCTTTAAGGAATTTGTGATCTTGATTTGTTTTGTCGTATTGTGTATCATCAGGAGGCTTAACAACAATTCTTTCTCTGGAGTATTTCCTCTGTCACTATCCAATATGACTCAACTTGCTTTTCTGTAAGCTAAATTCATCCTCAGTTTACATTTGCTGGTAATCAATTCATATATAGAGACATGTAATGTTGAGATTTGCACTGTTTTTTCCAGTGATTTATCATACAACAATCTTAGTGGTCCTGTCCCAAGATTTGCAGCAAAGACCTTTAGGTGATTGATTCATTCTTTCACTCTCTCTTTATCTCTCTAAATATGATCAGCTTTCATTGTTTCCCTTTCGATTACAGCATCATTGGGAACCCGCTTATCTGTCCAACGGGTACTGAACCAGACTGCAATGGAACTAAATTGATACCAATGTCTATGAACTTGAATGAAACTGGAGGTAACTAGATAACTACTTCAAGAAAATTTCAGTCTTGGATCCAGTTTTTAGCTATGCTAATCTTTGATAATACCTGACTAACATTTGATTTCTCTTTTAAGCTCCTTTATACCCCGGTAAATCAAAGAATCATAAAATGGCACTTGCCGTTGGATCTAGCGTTGGAATTGTTTCACTGATCTTCATTGCTGTTGGATTGTTTCTTTGGTGGAGACAAAGACATAACCAAAACACATTCTTTGATGTCAAAGGTTTGATCTTTCTCAGTTTCTTACTTGCATAGAACATTCTTGAAAGATTCATTTGAAAAAAAAAGTTCCATTTATAATGTTCCACCAGACGGGATTCATCATGAGGAAGTTTCCCTTGGAAATCTGAGGAGATTCGGTTTCAGGGAGCTTCAGATCGCAACGAATAACTTCAGCAGTAAGAACTTATTGGGTAAAGGAGGGTATGGAAATGTATACAAAGGAATACTTGGAGACGGCACTGTGGTTGCAGTGAAAAGGCTTAAAGATGGAAATGCATTAGGAGGAGAGATTCAGTTTCAGACAGAAGTCGAAATGATCAGTTTAGCTGTTCATCGAAACCTCTTAAGACTCTACGGATTCTGCATCACGCAAGCTGAGAAGCTTCTGGTTTATCCTTACATGTCTAATGGAAGCGTTGCATCTAGAATGAAAGCAAAACCGGTTCTTGATTGGAGCATTAGGAAGAGGATAGCGATAGGAGCTGCAAGAGGTCTTGTATATCTCCATGAGCAATGTGATCCAAAGATTATCCACCGCGATGTGAAAGCAGCGAATATACTTCTTGATGACTATTGTGAAGCTGTGGTTGGCGATTTTGGTTTGGCTAAACTTTTGGATCATCAAGATTCTCATGTCACAACCGCGGTTAGAGGTACGGTGGGTCACATTGCTCCTGAGTATCTCTCAACTGGTCAATCCTCTGAGAAAACTGATGTTTTCGGGTTTGGGATTCTCCTTCTTGAGCTTGTAACCGGACAAAGAGCTCTTGAGTTTGGTAAAGCGGCTAACCAGAAAGGTGCGATGCTTGAGTGGGTTAAGAAGATTCATCAAGAGAAGAAACTTGAGGTACTTGTGGATAAAGAGTTGTTGAAGAAAAATAATTATGATGAGATTGAGTTAGAGGAAATGGTGAGAGTAGCTTTGTTGTGCACACAGTATTTGCCTGGACATAGACCGAAAATGTCTGAGGTTGTTCGAATGCTCGAAGGAGATGGACTTGCAGAGAGATGGGAAGCTTCACAAAGATCAGACAGTGCTTCAAAATGTAGCAACAGGATCAATGAATTGATGTCATCTTCAGACAGATACTCTGATCTTACTGATGACTCTACTTTACTTGCGCAAGCTATGGAGCTCTCAGGTCCTAGATGAAACCTTGCAGGAATGTGAAGAAGAATATGTTTCTGTTTCTTGAATCAAGAGGGATTCTGGTTTCTTTTTTTGGAGTATAATAGAGAGGTTTTTTGGGAATGTTGTGTGTCTGTAACTGTATAGGCTTGTTATGTAAGAAGTTATTTTGAATGTATTTAGGTTTGATTCATAGTTTTTAGGGCAATTGACTAAAATAACACCATTTCAAGTTTTTATTTCAAATATAACACTAGTAATTTAAATTTCCAAAAATAGCATAAATTTAATACTAAAATAATTGAAAACTTATTCTTAATGAAAAAAATTTAAACTTTAAATTGGAAAAAGTGAACCCAAACATTATGTTTTATTTTTATATATATTTTATTTAAGATAAATAATTGTTTTTACATAATAATTTATGCTATTTTGGGAATTTTAGTTTTAGTGTGCTAAATTTGGAAGATAAATGGTGCTATTTTAGGATATTATTCTATTTTTTATTTTAAATAAAACATTTCTGTAGAGCAGAAGAAGACTGAATACTTTGTCGGTTCTTGGATTTCATGTTTGGAATCTGCGAATTCAGGCTTGAGAATGCAATATTTATATTACATGCTCTGTTACTCTATTTTATTTTTAAAAAGTTATATTTTTTACCCAGAAAAAAATAATATTCCATAATAAATGTATATTTTTTATTTTACACATTTTCTATATCTATAAACTAATATTTTTCTGAAATTTACAATTAATTAATATTAATCATAAAAATGCATAAAATTTCTAAGAAATCAATTTTTATAAAACAATAAAAATTATCTTTAAAATAATTTATTTGAGACATACACTAATATTTTTTATTTGATGAAAATCAGTTTTTTTACGGTGTAAGTGTAACACATATTCACAACTTTGTAACTATTGGATGAGATTTATAACATTAATTTTTTGAGTACGGGCTAACTAATAGTCTAATGTTTTAGGATTGCTTTCCAGATAATATAAATTACATATGTAATAATAGAATTGTAAATTTGACAAGATAATACTTTATATTACATATTCATCGTAAATATGTATATATAAAATTGCCGTCATAATTAAAATTATATTATGAAACCTGAACTCTAAATTATTCAATTTTAAATAAGGTGTTAATATTTTGTAAAAAGTTGCTGTTTTACGTCTTGATTGAAAAGGTTGAAATTTTTCTATGCATTCTCGTTCGTATGCTCACTTTTTCTTTCTTTTCTTTTGTTCCGACAAAACTAGTGTGTATGCGGCCGGGCTTCAACTCAATCAAATCAAATCGATGTTTGCAATCTTTAATATTACTATAAAAACATCAGCCTTTATTGCAAAAATATTCATAACACAATGTCAAATGAAAATAGATTTTTCATCAAACTTTTCGGTTCAATTATTATGATCGATTTTTTTTAAACGTTTGCTATTATTTTAAATTCAGAACCAACTCTACGACACTACTAATAAAAATATGAAATAGAAAGACACAACACGTAGTTCACACGTTGGGCGGAGAAACAACACCAAGATTTTATGAAACTTCTTTTTGGTTATCGGATGACACGAATACGAACTGTTGAGATATTAGTTTTGAATATGTTACTTTCAGATTGTTCTCTGTTTTGTTGCAGAAAACAGAGGAAGATGCAGACGAGTAAGAAAAGAGATAAGCATCTCTTAAGGTCAACTAATCTTCCAGAAAACTCAGCTCAACTTCTACTCTCAAGTACATACAGTTTCTGTTTACTTAGTCCTTGATGGAGACAAGAATTGCAGGCCTGCAGAATGTCAACTTCATCTTGGGATTAGGGACAACTCTAGGTGGGATTTAACCTTGAGTAAACTGAAGTATCAGGTTAAGTGAAAAGTCTGTAAAATACTCTTATATAAGATGCAAAAACGTATGTAAGAGTGCGTTGTTAAGGTAGAGAGAAAAGAGAAGTGAGTGTGAGTTGTTGTAGACTGAAAAAGAGCTCGGTTTGAGCTAAGTCATTTTAGTGGATTTTCCGGAGAATCTCTCCGGCGAGACGTAGGATTCATTTTGAATCCAAACTCGTTAAATTCTTTGTGTCTTAACTCCTTCACTCATTACAAATTCTCACAAGAAAGCAATACATTTGTTAAGTAACAAACAGAACAAAGAAGTGCTTAAAGTTTCTACTAAACAGCAAAAGTTCTCTTTCGGTTTTCTTCAAATATTCTCAATTCAAAACCTCTATCATCTTGACAAATTGGTTTCAGAGCTTTGGTATGTCGTCAGCAAGGATTGAGGTGGAGAAATTTGATGGAAATGGTGACTACATGTTATGGAAGGAGAAACTACTTGCCCATATAGAAATTTTGGGTCTTGCTGATGGGTTAGGAGAAGCTGATGCAGAAGGTGAGGTCTCTACAAGCGACACAGCAGGAGAGGCAACTGTTGGTGCAGCTCAAGATGAAGTTCTGATGGAGAAAATAATGTCAGAGAAAAGGAGAAAGGTAAGATCTACTATTATCTTAAGTGTTGGAGATAATGTCCTTAGGAAGATCATTAAGGAAAAGACTGCAACAGCCATGTTAAAGGTACTTGATCAATTATATATGGCTAAATCTTTACCTAATCGCATATATCTAAAACAAAGGCTTTATAGCTACAAGATGGTGGATAATATGTCGATTGATGAGAATATTAATGACTTTCTAAGGTTAATAACAGATCTTGAGAATGTAAAAGTTTCAGTATCAGATGAAGATCAAGCAATCATACTTCTCATGTCTTTACCAAGGCAGTTTGATCAGCTGAAAGACACACTGAAGTATGGAAAAACATCATTGTCTCTAAATGAAATCACAGTAGCAATCAGATCGAAAGAACTTGAGTTGAGTGCAAATGGAAAACTGTCAAAACTAGCTGCAGAAGGGCTGTTTGTTCAGGATAGAGGGAGGTCAGAAAAAAGAGATAAATCTGTAGATAAAGGTAAACAGAAATCCAAGTCCAAGTCCAAGATAAAGAAAACATGTTGGATATGTGGCAAGGATGGTCACTATAAGAAGCAATGCTTTGTGTGGAAAGAAAGAAATAAACAGCAGAAAGATGGCTTTACAAGAGGTGAATCATCAAATGTGACAAATCAAGTTATGGATGCAGCTGCTCTTATGGTTTCAGAAGCTTTGTTGATGATTGGAGAAGAGTTTAACAAAGCGTGGATAATGGATACTGGGTGTTCTTTCCACATGACACCCAGAAAAGATTGGTTCTTGAATTTAGATGAAACCTGCACTGGAAAAGTGAGAATGGCGAATGATACATACTCTGAAGTAAGAGGAGTTGGAAGTATAAGGGTCAAAAATGAAGACAACTCAACCATTCTGCTCACTAACGTAAGATATGTCCCAGAGATGTCCAAAAATCTAATCTCATTAGGGACATTAGAAGATCAAGGATGTTGGTTTCAATCAAAAGATGGAATCTTGAAGATCATTAGAGGCTGTAGAACTCTCATGAAAGGACAGAAAATTGACACCTTATACGTCTTGAAAGGCTCTGTTGTGATGGGAAATGTAAACTCTGCTCTAGTCTCACATGATGAGACTCAACTCTGGCATCGCAGGCTTGGTCACATAGGCGAAAAGGGGATCAAAGTCCTACTGAAAAAAAGATACTTAGACAGCTCAAAAGTGACAGAAATAGAATTCTGTGAGGATTGTGTATACAGAAAAGCTCATAGAGTGAGTTTTGGAACTGGAAAGCACACTACAAGAGACAAACTAGATTATATCCACACAGATCTTTGGGGATCTCCAAATGTACCTTGTCTCTTGGGAAGTGCCAGTACTTCATCTCATTTGTGGATGACTTCACAAGGAAAATCTGGATATATTTTCTCAAGAAGAAAGATGAAGCTTTCAAGAGTTTTGTGGAATGGAAGAAGCTAGTTGAGAATCAAGTGGATAGAAAGATAAAGACCTTGAGGACTGACAATGGTCTTGAATTTTGTAACAGGGAGTTTGATGATCTGTGTAAGGAAGAAGGAATCACGAGACACAAAACTTGTGCTTATACACCCCAACAAAATGGGGTTGCAGAAAGAGCAAACAGAACTATACTTGAGAAGGTTAGATGTGTACTTAGTGAATCTGGATTACCAAAAGGATTTTGGGCTGAAGTTGCATCAACTGCAGTTCAACAGATTAACAAAACACCATCCTCTGCAATCAACTTCGAAATTCCTGAAGAAATCTGGTTGGGATCAAAACCAAAGTATGATGACATGAGAGTATTCGGTTCAGTTGCCTATATTCACAATGATCAGGGAAAGCTAAGTCCTAGAGCAACAAAAGGGATCTTCATAGGATACCCTGTAGGAGTAAAAGGGTATAAGTTTTGGTTGTTGGAAGAAAGACGCTGTGTGATCACCAGGAATGCAGTTTTTCAAGAAGAAAAGATGTATAAGCATCTTAATAAGGCTGTAGAACAAGAAGCAGAATCTGGAGGCTCACAAACACCCCTTGTATACGAAATTAACCAAGGGGATTTCAGTGATTTGGGAGGAACAAATCAAGATGCAGAAGTAGTTCATGAAAGTGATTCAGGAGAAGAAGAGGAAGATGAATTCTCAGAAAATGAAGACCACTCAAACAACAATCAGCTTAATAGTTATCAGTTAGCCAGGGATAGAGAAAGAAGAACAATTAGACGACCTGCAAGATTTACTGATACAAATCTGGTTGGTTTTGCACTAATGATTTCTAAAGATGGAAATCACTCAGAACCCTGTTGCTATGATAAAGCTATGAGAGATAAAGACTGGAAACAGTGGAAAGAGGCTATGGATGAGGAAATGCAGTCTCTGCATAAAAATCAGACATGGACTCTAATCAAAAGACCAAGCAAAGGAAAAGTAATAGGTTGTAAGTGGGTGTATAAAAGGAAATCAGGGATCCTTGGTATTGAGCAGCCAAGATTCAAGGCGAGATTAGTTGCAAAGGGATACTTACAAAGAGAAGGAGTGGACTATCAAGAAATCTTCTCACCGGTTGTAAAGCATGTGTCAATCCGACTCATACTTTCATATGTGGTGAATCTCGACCTAGAGCTTGAACAATTGGATGTGAAGACTGCCTTCTTGCACGGAAGTCTTCAAGAACACATTCTAATGGAACAGCCTGAGGGATATAGAAAAGCAGGTGGAAAAGAAGACGTGTGCCTGCTGAAAAAGTCCCTGTATGGACTGAAACAAGCTCCTCGACAGTGGAATCAGAGATTCAACACCTTCATGATGAATGTAGGATATCAGAGGAGTAAGTTTGATAGTTGTATCTATTTTCAAAAGCTTGAAGATAGTTCCTACATCTACCTTCTGTTGTATGTCGATGATATGCTCATTGCTGCAAAGAATAAACAGAAGATTCAGGAACTAAAGAGTATACTAAGCACTGAGTTTGACATGAAAGATCTAGGAGAGGCAAAGAAGATTTTAGGAATGGAAATCAACAGAAACAGGGAAGCAGAAACACTAGAATTGTCCCAGAAAGAGTATCTGAAACAGGTTCTGTTAAATTTCAGAATGGATCAATCTAAATGTGTTCTTACGCCTCTTGGAATACACTTCAAACTCAGGACTACAGGAGAAACTGAGCTAAATGAGCAGGAAGAATACATGAAATCAATTCCCTACGCAAATGCAGTAGGAAGTATCATGTATTCAATGATAGGAACAAGGCCAGACTTGGCATATCCGTTGTGTGTAGTGAGCAAATTCATGAGCAAACCTACAAAGGATCACTGGCTTGCTGTCAAATGGATACTCAGATACATCAAGGGAATAGTCAAACTCTGTTTATCCTACAAGAAACAAGACAGTATGGAAATCAGAGGCTTCTGCGATTTTGACTATGCGTCTGATCCTGATAAAAGAAGGTCCATAACTGGTTTTGTATTTACAGTAGGGGGAAACACAATAAGTTGGAAGTCAGGGCTTCAAAGGGTGGTAGCATTATCAACTACAGAAGCTGAGTACATGGCTTTAACTGAGGCTGCTAAGGAGGCAATTTGGCTGAAGGGTTTAACAGCTGAACTTGGGTTCTTTCAGAAGTATACAGAGATATTGTGTGACTCTCAAAGTGCAATTTCTTTGTCAAAGAATTCAGTGCATCATGAGAGAACGAAGCATATAGATGTGAGACTACATTTCATCAGAGACAAGATTGCTGATGGGGAGATTAAGGTCAGTAAAATATCAACAATCATAATTCCTGCTGATATTTTAACTAAGACGGTTTCAGTGAGTAAGCTTCAAAAGGCATTGGAGCTACTCAGAATCTCAAGTCACTAAGTGAAGAGTACAAGTTCCGGAGATAAGAAAATCCAAGTATACTAAGATGGTTTGTCTTTTAGACAAGAAGATATATTCAGAATTAAGGTGGAGTTTGTTGAGATATTAGTTCTGAATATGTTACTTTCAGATTGTTCTCTGTTTTGTTGCAGAAAACAGAGGAAGATGCAGACGAGTAAGAGAAGAGATAAGCATCTCTTAAGGTCAACTAATCTTCCAGAAAACTCAGCTCAACTTCTACTCTCAAGTACATACAGTTTCTGTTTACTTAGTCCTTGATGGAGACAAGAATTGCAGGCCTGCAGAATGTCAACTTCATCTTGGGATTAGGGACAACTCTAGGTGGGATTTAACCTTGAGTAAACTGAAGTATCAGGTTAAGTGAAAAGTCTGTAAAATACTCTTATATAAAATGCAAAAATGTATGTAAGAGTGCGTTGTTAAGGTAGAGAGAAAATAGAAGTGAGTGTAAGTTGTTGTAGACTGAAAAAGAGCTCGGTTTGAGCTAAGTCATTTTAGTGGATTTTCCGGAGAATCTCTCCGGCGAGACGTAGGATTCATTTTGAATCCAAACTCGTTAAATTCTTTGTGTCTTAACTCCTTCACTCATTACAAATTCTCACAAGAAAGCAATACATTTATTAAGTAACAAAGAGAACAAAGAAATGCTTAAAGTTTCTACTAAACAGCAAAAGTTCTCTTTCGGTTTTCTTCAAATATTCTCAGTTCAAAACCTCTATCATCTTGACACGAACGAATGTTATAGTTTTGAATAAAACGGCGTGCACGACTTTTCCATGATCAGAGAAACGACGTGTTTGCGCATTCATACCATCAAAAGTGTGACTTCACAAAAATGAAGGTTT
Organism: Pugionium cornutum; assembly: GCA_018901935.1. Lineage (NCBI taxonomy): Eukaryota > Viridiplantae > Streptophyta > Magnoliopsida > Brassicales > Brassicaceae > Pugionium > Pugionium cornutum. The sequence goes on from CM032162.1 coordinate 6,448,181, forward strand.
TGTTCACACTTTAGATTCAAAGTCAGACTTATTACATATACCAACAATTTATATTTCTACGATTTGTGTTTTGTTATCTAATAAAATTGAAGAGTTGTGACAGCTAAACCAAATCATATCTGCATAATTGCATTCGGTTCGTGTCGGTGTCTCCTTTTTTTAAGTTGAATAATTATTTTCCATTTAAAGAAAAAAATTGTCGTTTATAAATAGAGGAGAATTGGGGAGGTCAAAAAATTATCCACTTCAAAACAAAAAAAAATGGAAATGGCGATGAGTTTTGTATATCCACCGCCTCCGTCTGTATTGCTCAATACAATGAGCGTGGTGGGTTTAGCCGCTTTTGCGAAGATCGGTTGGTCAGAAGTGAGAGGAAATCATCTGAAATACTCCAAATTCAACAACGCATCATCACCACAACTACAAAAACAGCGCTTCGGCAGCATCTCGAGCCGAGTCGGAATGCTTTGGTTATACACACCTGCGTTTCTAGCCGCTTCAGCTTCTTTCTTTGTCTTACCTTCTGATGATCTCAGGTTTCTTCTTCTTAAATCCGCACTTGCCCTCCATTTCTTCAAGAGGATCTTCGAGGTAAACACCTTTAGCTTTCTCTCTCTCTCTTACACATTTCGTCGAATAGGTTCGGTTCATTCATAAGTAATTAAGTTAGCTTTGTTACTTTACTTATCATCATCATTTAAGCTTGTGAGTTGCCAATTTCTAGGATTTGCTTAGTAGAGACTAGATAGCCTACTTGTTCAAGTCTTTGTAGTAAATTTGATCTGAATATGCACGTTTGTTTTGAGGAATTCTAGTGTTCACATTAGGATTACTCTTATATCTATTAAGTAAAATTTACAACCGTAGGGATATCAGGTCTCATGCAATTGATAAGTTACCAATGAATGGAAAGTTGTTGTATACTTCCTCTCTTTGACGCATTTTCACCGAACAGGTTCTGTTCATTCATAAGTACAGTGGAGAAATGGCTCTAGACTCAGCTTTCACCATAACCAGCAGCTATTTCTCATCAACGGCATTGATGTTATACAGTCAAAGTTTAACATTGGGTCTTACAGAGCCAGCTATTGATCTAAAATTCCCTGGGATTATGATTTTTGTGGTGGGAATTGTTGGCAATCTCTATCACCATTGGTTACTCGCTAAGCTAAGGAATGAAGATGGGAAGAAAGAGTACAAGATACCAAAAGGAGGTCTCTTTGATACAATCATATGCCCTCACTATCTATTTGAGATCCTTGTGTTTTGGGGTTTCTTTATGATTTCTCAGACCATTTATTCGTTTTCTTTCGCCATGGGAACAACTTTCTATCTCATCGGTCGGAGTTATGCTACTCGAAGATGGTATCTTTCCAAGTTTGATGACTTCCCCAAGCATATCAAGGCTCTTATTCCCTTTGTATTTTAGACCAAATTCTACTACCCATGTTGTTTGTTTCTTTCTAACTACTGCTTCATATTTTCTTCAGACATTTTGTTTCTTATAAAATTTTATATATTATTACTACAAGTTGTAAGCCAATTTGTCTCACGATATTGAAAGCCATGTTTCAAAATAATTTAGGCCATGTTTCAGAATAATTTAGGCCATGTTTTAGAATAACTACGTGATAGTTTGCTCCTTCCGCGCGAATTATATTTTTGTTATGATTGTTGTTTCGTCGGTGAAACATATATAATTTTTATGATTGATGGTTTTGTAAAAAATTTTAAAATCATGAATATTTTATCTTGTAAATCAAGTTAGCATTCAAAATATATTCGAACCGAAAAATTCTATTTATCAAAATGAATCTTTATATTTTATTGGATTGTAGAATTTTCTATTAGCTAGATAGTATTTTAGAAAATAGAATAATATATTAGAGAAAAATTGACATATAAAAATTCTAATATTTTTAACTATTTAAAAAAATTAATTTACATATTTCTCAAATATAATATTCCACACTTACATATATTAGTAGCTCGTAAGAAAGTTTTTCTAACTATTTCAATAATACTAAGCAAAGAAGATATTATTTTTACCACACATACATAATTTTGTAAACATATTTCTTTGTCGATCCGAGAACCATTTTCAAACTTATAAATGTGTTGCATTTGTTAAAATTCCGGACTTCCCAAAAATGAATAAATCGCACCAGTATTTCTTCATTACAATTACAAAAATCTCTATCAAAATCGTTAAAAAGCGAAAGTATGAGGTTAAGAAGAAGTTTTTTATGTCATGATTAATTTGTAGGAAATGTGTAAAGGTTTGTGATTAAAGATATCGGTGTTTTATAATGTTAGTAATTGGAAATCATTATTAGAATGATAGTGGGTAATAAAAGATGAGATGGTAGTGACCAAGACAATAAAAAGTGAGATAATAGTGGTCAATAATAAGTGAATTAGTGGTTATAAATTTTAATTATTTGTGCAAATTTAATCATCAAATTTTTTTGAAGTTTTTATAATTTAGATATCTAATTTTATATAAATTATTAATAAATATTTTTGTTTTACAATGATGTGGATTAATTTGATAAAGTATCATTTTTTTATAACTTGTTTTTTTTGACCTAGGTGGATAGCCTCAGTAATCTCAAATAACTACTTAGTAAGATATCAAACGAGAAAACGGCACAAATGTGATTTTATATTGAACGGCTTGCAGTTCTTGTACACGGCAGAGTGTGACTCTTGTAGTAAAAACCGTCAAGCAGTAGTATCCATATGGTTTCGGTTCTAAAAGAAAAGTTTTCTCATTTTCCAAGTGGTTACGTCGATCCCAAACTACAGAGACTCCATTGGAGAAGCTCCTTCATCGTATGATTACTCTGGGATCTAATTACTGCGTCGGATTGATCTCGCTGTGATGTAAAAACCCTAACATCTCTGCGTAACAATGGTCAATTTCAGATTCTTTGTCGTCTCCTTACCTATCTCCTTTGTCGTCTTCTCCGCTGTTTCTCAGTTACCAGGTATATTCTTACTCTGCAACATTCGAAGTATTAACTTTCCGCTGATGAAATAAATAGCTTTATTTTAAAATATTCAGAGCAATTCGCGAAGAAGAAATCTGTTCGAATTCTCTCCAAGACGCTCATTGGCGATGATGGTAAAGTCTACGCTTGCTCCGACAACGACTTCTTCTCCTTCGAGTCTAACGGTTCGATTGCTTGGTCGATACACATGAATTTCAAATGTAACACCGATTTAGCCCCGGTTTACTCTGGTTTAAACCAGGTATGTACATTATTCCATCCCAATCTCCTAAACCATTACAATCACTCTGTTTTTCTGTTCATTTCCTCTGTTTCTCAAAGATGGTTGTTTTTCAGATGCTTGTTCTTGCAGAGAATCGAATCCTTAGGGTTAATTTCCCACGGAATGGAACCAAATCCGAACCGGAATTGTTCTTTGATCCTGGCGAAACGATTCTTGGCTTCACAGTTAGCGTACCGAGTTCTTCCGTTTACATCACTGTAAAGGATCACGGTCTCTACGCATATAATATGCTTCGGCAGCAACTCTGGATTGCAGAGCCTAAAAGCGAAAGATTCGGATACCGATTAGGATGTAGAAAAGATTATGAGAATTGTAAATTCGAATCTCGACCAGTGATTGATTCTTGTGAGGGAAGCATATATGTAAGAGATCTCTCTTTCGTCTTCGCATTTAACATTTCATTATTGGTGAATAATTGATTTATGCTTTCAACCTCTTCCAAGATTTCAAACAATGAAGGAGAACTCTACTCGTTATCTCTCCGTGGCGCTTACTACCAGTGGATTCAAGATCTTAGTATAGTGGATCGATTCTTCACCGTTACACCAGGGAATAACGGTCTAGTCTATGTCGTTTTCCCTACAAAGTCGCTCGTTTCCGCATTAGATTCATTTTCCGGTGACATTCTGTGGCAAAAAACCGTCGGTCCACTAAAACCTTCTGGTTCAGATCTTGTTATAGACACAAACAGTCAGTTTTATCAACGAATCTATGAAGAGTTTTATATATGTATATTCACATGTAAGATCGATCTTATCTAACTATCGTTTTTTTCCACAGGTTGGGTATCGATTGGTTCACTAGATGGGACATTGTATTCGTTGTCAAGAACAGGGGAGCTTCATAAGATACCTAAAAACGCAGAAATAGATTCTGTGATTCAAATAGAGCCATTACTCGATTGTTCGGGCAATGCGGTTTACGTTTCTCGGACAAAACTAGAAGGAAAGTTCGATCACGTCATTGAAGATTTCACTTATGTGTCGGCCAAGAAACCAGAAATAGTGGTTTTTTCACTTGTAGTTCCAGAGACAAGATCTATCTACTGGTCTCAGACCTATTCTGGTAAAACCCAAATCTTAATTAAGTAAGACTGCTTCCAGTCTCTTCGAAACTATTAAGATTTTTATGATTTGAAAACAATGGTCTTTATATCAGATCAAATTCCGAGTTTGTTATTAGACGACGATCTACAACATTTTGTGTTGGACGAGAGGATTGTTCTTGCGTTCATCGCAGCCTCTAATTCTGGAAATCCATTTCGATGTCGTTCCAAACACGATAAGCTATCATCTAGCTGTTCGTTTGCAAAGCCAGAGCATCTTGATATCTACATTGGTAAACCCTAATATTCCAAAGCTTTTCAAATATTTCTATTGGATATACATTATCTCTAGAAACTCTATCTTTTCTTCTAGGTAACGAGAGAGCAATAATTTGGTTTTTACTGTTGGAGTTTGTGATCATAGTCCTCTTAGCCGCTCTTGTGAGGTTTTGTTTTATATTCTGGAAGAAAAAGAAGCTTCAAGGTCGCCCCTTCAGTGCTTTCTTGGAAAAACGAGTAAGAAACCCTAGTTTTTGTAGCAAGTATCTAAATTTGACTCGGTTACTTGCCTTTCACGAATCCTCTGGTTTTTGAAGTATTTGACAGTCCTTTTATTGTTTTCAGCGTTTGCTGCATAGGAAGGGGAGAGAAATCGACAGAACGATAACGAGACTTCAAAATGAATCAGCGGCCGATGAATTTACGGTTGATAAAATCGGTGAATTGGTTCAAGAAAGGGAAAACGTGATGAGAAAACTCTCTTCAACCTATAGTCTTGGAAGGGACATAGATGACTCAAGGCCAAAAGTTTCTGTTCTTCCTTTGTACGGAGGAGGTTCGAGAAGTTTTTCTTTCCGAAACAGTGAGAACGAGAGCATCACGATTTTTCAAACACCAAGTGAAGAATCATCATCCCCAGAAGCGAGCTTTAGGAACCATCAAGTTGATAATGATGCTGATGCTGATGATGAACACGATGGAGATGACTTGAACCGTAAGCAAAAGGGAAAGTTCATTGCTTATTCAGATGATGATGATGAAACATGCGGTATTGGAAGCAGTAGAAGAAGCATATATTTGACGAAGAGGTCATCATTATCTTTGAGTAATTAAAGGATTGAAAATTTGTATATGATGTATTTCTGAATATTACAAAATCAAACCAAGCAAACCGGTTTTCACCCTACCTAACATTAGTGATTCTATTTTAATTTTAACCCGTCATCTATAGAAAATAACAGTTACAAATCAGAAATATTACATATTGTTTACAATTTTTAATCTAAATACATCTAACGTTTTTATATTTAAATACATCTAAGAATCCAGTTTGATCACTATGGAAAACCGCTTCGTAAAAATCATACCATCTATGTAAATAGAAGAAAATAACATCCAAAACACCAAAAAAAGAAAGAAACGACTCAAATTTGAATTTCGTGGGTAAATTTTTTTAGAAATGAACAACAAAATAGACCAAAGAAAAGACAAGAAGTGAGAATATTAAATCACAATATAAATAAAGAAATTGGGAAAGAAATATAATAAGAAGAAAATAATATGCAAGAAGAAGAAAAAGAAGAGACAAAAAGATTAAATAATGAATCATTTCCTTATTTTCACCTGTCACAAGTGATGCCTACATTTGCATGCCTCTTTTCCTCCTACCACAATCATTATTGTGGGTCCCTTCGGTAAGTTGCTTAACCGGTTCAAACCGAATAGCTTTATTCGATTTATATGTTCTCTACACCAAAAAAGTTTTGAAACTATATAACAACCACGGAATTATTATCATCTGCAAATATGTCAATTTCCACTCTATACATTTGCTTTTTCAATCGGAAACTAGATTTCTATTCACGTGCAAAAAAATATTCATTAATTATATAATATTGTTTATTAATAAATATAAATTAAATATTTATATAATTTTAATTTTATGTAAAATTATTTTAATAGTATTTTTTATATGTAATTTTAAAAAATTTATATAATTGTTTTTTAATGAAATTTAATAATATTTTTGATTAATTTAATAAAATATATTGATTTTGTAAATAAATTAATAGCAATGACATATATTATAAGTGTTCTAATAAATTAAATTCTTTTATATATTTATTTAAAATTTATTGTGATGATTGAACATTACCATGATATTTGTATTAATAACACATTAAGATAAATTATTTTCTTAAAATATTTTTCAAATAATATATTAGAGATGTTAAATTCATTCATCAAATCAAGTTTAATTTTATTTGATTTTGGTTTAATTTTTTTAATACAATAATACAAAAACATCATGAAAAACTAATAATATTAAAAACAATTAAAGGGAAGTTCATTTTTGCTTTTAATTGATACTATAGATACAACTTTCAATTCGAATTATTAAACATTCATTTAGGATAGATTAATTCAGTACAGTAATGATGAATGTGACATTCACATGCACATGGATATATTGTTATATGTACGACCACAAAACCACTATTTATAGATTCTTTCCATCATACATCATATTAATTTGCCTCATTATAACCAAACAAAACAATACCATGTTATTGAAAACAACTATATTCGATATACATTGTGCATTTAGACAAAAAAGCACATCATAGTATATATATAACTCCATTTCATCCTATCCATTCTTCAATCCTTTCACCATGTGCCATTCTATCTCCTTTGTTCCTTCTCAAATTCAGACATTGCCCAACAATTAATAGTTATTTTCAGACACATAAATACACATTACTAGCTAGCTAATAATTAATCGTTACTATTGCAATGTTGTATACAAGTAGATTCGTGAGAAAAATAATCTAAATGGGATACTAATGAAATTCACGTAAAAAGATAGAAATTTAAGAAAGTTTTGCTGTGCAGTCTGATGAAAAAGCATTTCTAACTACGACAACTCAAACTGGTTTTGTATTACTTTTCTTTTTATGCAGCAAGCAATTAAAGTATTAAGTCGTTTTCAATCAGATTATTTTACATTTTTATTTACTATCAAGATTTCAACATTTCAGTTGATGTATACATTATTATATTTGGTGAAATGGCATGTGGTTATTAGCAATGTGCCATTTTTTCAACTCATAAATAGTGTGTACCAGTAATAATTTGGAATATTATGACTTAAAATTAAATAAGGAAAATTAAAGAATAAATAAATATATATAGAACAACAGTAATTTCAAATTGACTAAATAAAATATTATATGATAATGACTAGTGTTTGACATTTCATTCATTTTGTTTTTTACATTTGGTGAATATCATTAAGAAACTTATTCACTCAATTATTGTTTGAAGCAAATCAACTGTCATATATATGTGACAAAAGTGAACTAAAAACATTGAAAAGAAAGAAGGACCATATATTCAAAAAAAATAGTACAAAATAGCAGAAAATGACAAGTGAATTTGATTCCGATAAATGAATTACACACAAGAAAAAAACAAAAATGCTATATTTTAAGATTTTTTAAATACATGGCAATCAATCATATTGTTTTAACTTTTTAAATATTTTCGAGAAATATTAATACCCAATATGATTTTTAAAAAGATAAGATACTAAAATGTTTTCTTTTTCCTGAAAAAAAAAAAAAAAACTGAATACTGATTGCCTTATTTCTCCCTCCGTAGCTCATAAGCCTTTGCTTTTTAAAAAAAAAAAGAAGAAGAAGAAATATATCAGTTCCCCATGGCTTTACAGGGAGATGAGGCTGAGTTTATGAACCTAAGAGAATGGGATGGAAGAGCTCGATTAATCCGCCAACACCCGAGTTCAAGAAGATTCTCTGCTTCATACGTTGGAAGCTTCCGAGAAGATCATCACAAGTCTTCTTCTAGAACAAACTTCAACAACATCTCTAGTACGGCCTCTTCTCCTGGTTACGTTCTCAAAGGTTCAAACTTTACCCATATCTCTCTCTCTTTCTCTCTATCTTAGTCTCTCTCTTCTCCTGTTTTGAAGTTTCAACTTATCTCTTACAACAGAAGAGATTGACCCATTAACATATTCCTTCACCAATGCACTCAAAGGTAAGTTTTCACCAACAATCTAATTGTTTTCCTATAGAAGGCTTATAATCTCGTTTCGTTAGTTTGTATCAAAAGAACAGAATAAGTTGATTATTTTTGTTCTTTTTCTTTTGTTTGCCACAGCATTGCAAGCAAAGAGAATGTCCAATACTAGAGAATGGTTGACACAAGAAGGTTTTGCGTTGAATTCCAAGTGGAGTGAAGCAGAGAAATATATCTGCAATCCATTGTCTGGAGAAGTTCCAATGGAGTGTTTGTCTTCTAAAACATTAAGTGCAAGATCCTTTAGAAACATAACCACCATGTCTGCTCCTCTTCACTTCCCTAATCCCAATCTATTGATTAATATTGGTCAAAACAAACCCAATATTAATCCTAACGTTAAAGTCATTCATCAAGAGGATCGTTATGCTAATGGTCCTGTTCTTGTTCAAGGTAATTGATTCTATATTTGTTCCCTTTCTTTGTTGTTAGTTAATTAGTTTACCTTTTCTTGAAGTTCTTTTTTGGGGGGGTTCTGATAAAAAGGAAATGTGGGGGTATATTTTAAACAGAAACAAAAGTTGTGGGGCTCAAACGAGATGTGGGTATTCAGAGTAAGTCGGTGGATCTTAGCTCCGGCAGCCCTAGTCCGGCAAAGACGCCTCCGATCATGGAAAGGTCCCTGAAACGACAAGTGGAAGCTAATGATTCGCCAGAGGATTTCAATCTCACATTGAAATGTCAACAAGAGGTATAAATATACGTATATATAACTATGAATGGTTAGACATATACAATAATATTGTAAAAGAGTTTCATCAATATATATATAAGGAGCGGAATATTAATAATTGCATAAAATTTTGAAATGTTCGTGCTTTAATAATTAGATTCTTTGGCAAAATAAGAAAACCACAAACAAATGATAGTATCAATGTTTCAAATATATATTGATGAAACTCTTTTACGTTATTGTGTATTTGTATTTATGTTACATCATTGATTTTAAAATTTAAGATTCTTTCATGATAATATGAAACATAGTACACACATGACCACATGGCCACGAGTGTCCATCATAGAAATACAAAACACCAACTATATTCTATATATAAACATAATCTATTCTACTATATATTAAAAAAGAAATATTGAGAGTCAAAGTTATTTAGATATTCACTCTCAACAATTTTATTAATTAATTTAATTTTAAATATAAATTATTTATTTTATTATCTAAACATTTTAATTAGATAACTTAATTATAAAATTTAATGATTTTCCAAATACTATTTAATTTTCAAATATACGAAGATTCAAATATACGAAAATTAGGAAATTTTGAATTAGTAAATTATACATTTAATTACTTGTCAATTTTAAAAATAAAAGATTATTTTTTAAATAAATAATTAGTTATTGTACACATATATAAGGAAAGTAAATATGTCGAATTTTTATAGATATAAAAACTTCATTAACACTATTTAATTCTATTTTTATATTATATGCAATTTTACTTTTTAATTCAATAATTAAATTCAATATATTATAGTAATAATTGTTTTATAGAAATATATATATATATATATATATATATATATTGTGTAATAATATAGTCAGCATATCTAAATCACAAATCATATAAAAATTATATCACTCAATTTTTTTGTTTCCAAACAATCAATATATTTACAAATAAAATTTTATATTATATCATTTGTTTGTAATATTAAATTTGAATAACTAATAATTATTTTTTAGTATGACTACTCTATATATAAGTAGATTCTATAACATAACAAAATTAATTAAAACTACTAATTTTATTAATTTAATTTAAAACATGTTTCAAATATTTTACTAAAAATTTATAAATATATTTTTGATTAACGTATCGCAAAAACAATGATAAAATAATATAATATTATTTGAATAATATATAATAATAGTAATATCATTTTTTATAATATATATAACATTTTAAATTAAAATATATTTATAATTTTTTCATTCAAATAATAAAAAATTTTAAAATATTAATTTTAGTCTGTGCATAGCATATGTAGTATTCTAGTTGTATATTATATAGATACATACATATATGCATAAATGTAAATCACAACTAATAACAAAGTCATTTGGGTTTTGAAGGATGTGAATTTAGAAGAGAAAGAAGAAGAGAAGCAAGAGATGAGTAGAGAAGAAGGAGAAGAGAAGCAAGAGACGAGTGAAGAAGAAGACGAGGAGGAAAAGAAGAAGAAGAGAGGAAGTGGATGCTTCTCATGGGTGAGATCAAGACAAAGACGAGCAAGAAAATCAAAGTACATCTTCCCAATCTGTGTTCCTCATCTTGTCAAAGGTTGTTGAAAAACTTTAAAAGCAGAAAATCAAAGAGAATCAAGAAACAACAAGAAAGAGTTTAAAAATAAAAGTGTCTGCAAGATTGTCACATTGCTTCTTTGTTTTCTTTTTCACCACCTATTTTCTATAATCGTAAAATGAGATTATTTATATTAGTTCTTCCTCTTTTGCTCTCCTTCTTGCTCTATAACAAATGCTTCTCTGTAGAGTCTCTTATTGTTTTTTGCGTGTTTTGCTTTCTCCTTCTTCTTTATTGTTATTCTGTTTCCTCCTGATCAGGCTTCCATTCCACCATAGCTAGGGTGTGTCGGCCACCACAAGCCACAAACTTAGCTATCCATTTTCCACCTTCTTCTTCATCCGTGTGGTTAAACCGTCCTTCTGGTGGTGGTATGTTTATAGGAAGCTCCAATGGTTGTCCCGTCGTGACTTTTCTTCCATACCCGAGTCTACCATGGTCTCCCCGACCAAACTGATCACAGCAATGGATATAAAAAAAGAGATTTAGAGATTGACTTTTGGTTTAAGACCCAAACAATGTTGTTTTTCTCTTTAAGAGGACTTACCGAGAAGATCCTACCATCTCTTGTTAAAGCGACTGAATGAGTTCCGCCACAAGAGACCTGGAGAAGAAAAGATCGATAAGAGCTATCAAAGTTAAGAGAAACTGATGATTTGTATTTCTTTACCTGAATAATGTCTTCGCCAGATAATAAGTTAACTTTCTGTGGAAGCATTTTGCTGCTCTTGTCACTGTCACCAAACCCAAGCCTTCCATGTTCTCCTCTTCCCCAACCATACACCTAATATTGGACACAACCAAGTCAACATCTACAAGTTAAGATCTACATCAAGCTTAGAAATACAAAACCAGCAACGGCTTGACCAATAACAAAGATCTACCAAAGACAAAATAAACGTGAGACTTTAGAGGCTACATGAGTTCTAATACCTCTCCTTCACCAGTTAAAGCTGTTGAATGCCATCCACCTGCAGCGATATCAACCTAACACATGCATTTTACGAGGGGGAGATTGTTAAGCTTATATCACTAACACTGGGCTATAGCATAGGCCTTTATAGAAAAAGCATCAGAAGGCATATGTTTCCATATGATGCTTAAACCCAAAAGTTTTAGACAACATACCAAAGTGAGATGATCAAGGCCTTGGACTGGAATAGGATGAGATCTCGGTTGGGTATCACCAGTTCCAAGTTGTCCATATTCATTATTACCCCAAGCCCACAAAGTCCCATCCTCTTTCAAAGCCAAATTATGGAAAGCTCCAACAGCAATCAGACGAACATTTTCAAGACCCTGAACTCTCACAGGAACGGATATCTGTTTTCTGCGATTGAATGAAATACATAAAACCCCACATTTAGTTACAACAGATAAGAAAATTTTATACCAATAATGAAAGGAAAATCGGTTTAATACATGTCCCCAGGAGGCCACGGTTGACCCCAAGTCCATACATAACCTTCATGCGTTAGAACAACAGAGTGAGTACCCCCTGCAGCTACCTGTTATTTTAGTCATAAAGGCCCGAGAAAAAATGTTTTAGACTGAAAACAAAGCATAAGAACTTGAGGTAAATGCAGAGAGGTAACTGAATAATTTACCTGTCGGACTGTAAGTTTCGGGGCACAGCGCTTAGGAATTACAATATCCCTCCGCACAGGCCTACCCGTCTCATCTTTGGAAGGCTCTTCACCACACTGTCCATATTCATTTCCCCCTGCGTAGGTTCCATCAAAAAAATGTCCACAGTAGTCATTTTCAAGAACTTTTAAGGTTACAAATCAATAGATAGAAGCTACGAGAAAATGCATACCCCAAGCATATGCTCGGCCTTGATCATCAACAGCTAAACAATGCCAACCACCAATAGCTGCCTATGATCCATCGCAGAAACCGTATTTTCAGAGTAAACCACAACGAGGAAATAGTATTACATAAAAATAAAACTGCTTTAAAATTGAATAATTGTCACCTGAGTAATCTTGACATTGGCAAGAGACTTAACTTGACTAGGGATATTTTCTGTTTTTGTCTCTGGTGGGTGTCCTAATGTACCCCTTTGATTCCACCCCCATGTAAACAGCTGAGGAACCATTTAATAACATTAGTTTCTTTTTTTTTTTTCTTCCCAAAAATGTATTCTTAGACAGGGCTTTAAAACTAATTGAGAATCAACGTCAAAAATCTTTCAGACATTGCCAGGCAATAACAAATATCACACAAGAATCCAAATCAATCATAAACTACTCCGTGGGAACAAAACCAGAATAATGATCTGTTCAAGAACAACTCAAACGTCTTGGTTTGATATGTATCCCCTTTAATTGGATTTCATATGAGATTCAGAACAAGATTAGAGAAAAGGTCATTGGTAACTTTAAACCATCTTGATTGGTCACCTAAATCTCAAAAACCCTCTTTCTTTTGTTACCGACCTACGAAAATTTTCAAGACATCATGGCCCAAGTCAACTTAAAATCAAATCGCAAAAAGAAAAACGAAAGCATTCAACTTCAGTAAGTTCTAAACAAAACCCATAAAATAACAAACAACAAGGATGAAAACCAAAAAGAAAGTGAATCGATTAGTTAACCTTTCCATCGTCGCAAATGGCGAGGGAATTGCGGCTACCTCCGACGACGGAACGAACGGTAAAAGGCTCAAGAGCCTCTACGACGCAAGCCCATTCCTTTTCTTCATTGGTGCCAAGTCCTAGTTGCCCATCTTCCCCAGAGCCCCTGAACAAAAGAAAAATAAAAAAAAATAAAAGAGGGAGCCACAAGTCAGAAACAGCAGTGGAGAACAAGCAGAGTGGTGAAAAGAAGGTTAGAACAAGAGTCAGGACCAGGCTATGACGGATGTAGCTGAAGCCATGGAGACGAAAGCAAGAGAGATGTAAAGAAAGAAAGAGAATGGAAAGACAACGAAAAGCAGGGTACTACACAGTGGGATTCAATTCGAGAGATGTGAGTCTGTGTCATTAGGTAATTCAATTTATTTTATTTAGGACCAATTAAGAATTAACAGGCCATGTAACTAAATTTACATTAATCTTTTCAAGAAAAGAACAATCCAACTTTATAGGTTATGGAGAGAGTTTAATAATACCAATGTCCACAGCGTCATCGGTTCATATACTTTTGCTGTTATAAAAAACAAAAACTTGTCATGTATGCCGCTAGATATTCACTTATGGAAAAGCTTATAGAATTTTGTACTATTAATCTAAATGTGCAGTAGTTTCATCAATTTTACCCATTGATTTAACATTAATATTTTCAATCATGTAAAGATCATAGAATGAAAAGGTTTTGTTTTTTTCTTATCGCTCTTAGACCGAACCATGTAATTCAACGCAGTCCATTAGCGAAACCCGCAACAACATCAAAACAAAAAAAAAAAGTTAAGAGACAAGAGTTTCCATGGACATAATCAAATCCTGAATCTTCTACTACTACAAATTCATGTTTAACGAAACTACAAGGTTTGTTTTTCTTGTTTATGTGATAAACAAGGAACCAAACCACAGATTTGCTTTTTTGTAATTCATTCCATGAACCAGGTTTACTGCGACGGGGGTGGTTGGGCTTGTTCCTCACCTTTCTGCACCTCTTTCGAGGCTTCTTTGATATCATCACCAGCTTCGTCCTGAAGATAAGACACACGTATTATGCAAACACCAACAACAATCATAATTGCTTGATGTAATCATTAAGATATTGCTAAGAGTCTAAGGAGAGACAAGTACATTGAGGTCAGAAGTCCACAGGGTGAGATTGTCACGGAGAAGCTGCATGATCAAAGTACTGTCCTTGTATGATTCCTCTCCCAGTGTGTCTAGTTCTGAGATTGCCTCATCAAAAGCCTACCATCACAACCATCATATTTATTTAAACTCACCAAAAGGTACTTGAATCAAACTAGATTCAGAATTTGAAGGTTGTCCAAATTTCATTAGTGTATACTTTGCCATTTCTGCCCATCATCATAATTGACTACAGTCCTATCAGTCAACCACTATCATACTAGATCATATGGATAAGAAGTTAATCACATAAACACATGTATGCCACAATATGAACACAAGTCCACAAACAAAAACTTCTTCCTTGCTACCAAGCAGAACAGTTGGACGAAAAAGTTTGTAAGCTAATAATTGAAAACAAAAGCATAGCATAAATCGTATACTAAGCCAGGAAACAACACAGACCTGCTTCGCAAGATTACATGCACGATCAGATGAGTTGAGAATCTCATAGTAGAAAACAGAGAAGTTAAGAGCAAGTCCCAGTCTGATTGGGTGAGTAGGAGCCAGATCAGCAAGAGCAATATCCTACATAGAAAGACAACACAAAAACGATGAGTCAACATGTTTTCTTAGCCTGAGCAGCATTGCGAAACAAAAGGCACAAAAGCGAGATGATAACCTGAGCAGACTTGTACGCCACAAGAGTACTCTCAGCAGCTTCTTTCCTCTCAGCTCCAGTCTTGAACTCAGCAAGGTACCGGTGATAATCTCCCTTCATTTTGAGGTAGAAAACCTTGGACTCGGCCAAGGATGCAGTAGGAACGAGATGAGACTCGAGAAGGTTCAAAATGCCGTCGCAAATCTTGGTGAGCTCAGTTTCAATCTTGCCTCTGTAGTCCTTGATAATGGAAACGTGATCAGTGTTGCCCCTGCTTTCTTCCTTCTGCTCAATGGAGGAGATGATCCTCCAAGAAGCCCTTCTAGCACCAATCACGTTCTTGTAAGCAACAGACAAGAGGTTCCTTTCTTCAACAGTAAGCTCCTCAGTGTCCACGGTCTTTGCAACTTTCTCCATGAACTCAACCATTTCCTCATAACGCTCTGCCTGCTCGGCTAACTTAGCCATGTACACATTCTCTTCCCGGGATGAATCAGAAGACATCTTTGCAATACCCTTTTTAAAACCTGTTCCAACTCCTTTGTCAAAACAAAACAAAAAGATTGAGCAGGAAAGTGTATAAACGTAAGTAATGTCAAATACGGAACAAAGAAAAAGAACCTAGCAGACAACTCATAAAAGAAGAAAGCTGCATTATCAGATTTATCCATCAGCAAAGACATACGATACCAGCAATCTCTAACAAATCAATCCTCGCACAGAAAAAAATCGATTTTTACAAACACTTAACATCTAAAACACCACCAGATATATCCAGAAACTAACGGTACTGAAAGGACAGAGTAAACCGTAAGAAAAAATATTGAATCCAACACATCTCCAAGTGACAACCAACACGAAAAAATCAAGATAATAACACAAGACGCAGTATACGCAAAGAAAAAAACAAAAAAAAATGATCAAAGTATGGAGAAAAAAAACATAGCCGAAAAAATGAGCAAGCGAGATCAGATCTGAACCTTTGGGTTTTCGTATTAGGGTTTTGAATTCGAAGCCAGAGACGCGAAATGAGGAGGACGGACGTGAGCGTTGAATTTGGAAGAGACTGAAGAGATAAAAGAGAGAGAAAAAGACAAACATCCCATTGAAAATCCGACACGTGTCACCCTTTCTGTGAAAAAAATACAGGGGGCAAATAAGGTTTCTCAGTAATTTACGAATTTAGCCTTTGCCCTGAACCATTTCAAATTTTCAGACTTTGATCCGACCGGTAGAACTCGCAGGTCTGTCAATGGCGAGGAGCTATGTGGAGAAAGCTCGTGAGATTCACATGAGGAAGAAAGTAAATTAACAACGTCTTGAATTCCTCATCCTGCTAAGTAAACCCAATTCTATAAGCTTGCTTTGTTATCAGAGACGAAGGTTCTCCCAAACCCTTGTTTATGAATTTTAGTTCATTAATCCTCGAAATAAAGATTTTTCATGAAATAGACGAATTAACCGCTTTTTCCCAGCAGCTCTCATAGATTGTGTTGCATTGCCTCTACGTTTATCTCTGAAATTGAGCTTAAGATGTGTTAAAGTTTAATGGTGATGATTTTTGTTAGAGGAAATGAAGCTAAAGAGCTTAACACTTGCCTCCATCAATCGTAAAGTCTTAAACTTTTTAGCGTTCCTTGAGGTTAAAGACAGGAAGATGCATATGATGTGGTGTCATGAAGTACCCCATTGCTTATGTGAGCAAATATAAACTTGATGAAAGGGGAATATTCTATGTACAATGGCGAGACCATATGTATTTGGAATTAGGAAAAAAACTATGTTCTCTCATGGTATTTGGTGGTAGCCTAACATTTGGTACGAATCAAGTGCTGGAATACCCCTCAAACTTAAATCAAATGCTTAAATATCCCCTCCAATTTTCAACATTTATTTTTAATTGAAAAATGTAAGCAAAAGACAAAAAAACCTAAAAGTTGTAAATAATTACAGATCCAACCAGTATATATCCACCCAAACCCGTTTAAATCGGGTCAACCCGGTTTTTTCTAAAAAAAAAATTATTTTTTAAAAATCGAAATTTGCTTTAAAAAAAAATTAGGAATAGTAAAACTAAGTAAAACTAGGTAAAACTATTTCACAAAACTTATGAATTTAAATTATAACATTTAAGAAAAGTATTTATGTTTTGAAAGATTTTGATGAGGAAACTAAGCCATTACATACGATGCAGATGTACTTTCAACCATCAAAGTACACCAAAAAAATTAAGATCCCCACGAGATGCTATTAAAGACTTCACTTTTGATGAAATAAAGGAAACACTCGGTAATACTAAAGTTAGTTATCCGTAATGTTACTATTTTATAGTTGTAATATGTTAAACTGAATTACACATTTATTTTTTAGAAAATTTAGAATATTTTGGTTCTACCCCGTGATGAAAAGTCAGTTACTATAACTACATTTGGATTGTAGGATTTACAGAAAAGTCCAAAACAAAAAGAAGATATAGCTCATGATACATAAATAGTAACACAATTTCTCTTATTTAGATGCGAGACAAATGTAATACTCGGTAATATTAAGTAACACTAATTGTAAATTTCTTTCGATTATAGGGTTCGAAGGACAATCATGGATTAGGTGATTTGGAGAAAAGTGCTAAAACCATGTAGAAATATCCACTAATGGATGAAAATACAACCGTTGATGTGGAAATGGTAAATGTGTTTCTCTTAATTAGATGAAAATACTAAGTGAAACTAGTAACATTAATCAAAATTAGTAAAACTAAACAGAACTAGTAACACTAGAATCATTCGGTAAAACTATATAGTAAAATTGATAATTGATGGTTAGTAACACTGAACTAAAGTAGTAACAGTGAACAAAAATAGTAGTACTAGTACGACTTCGTAAAACTATGTAGTAAAATTCATATTTTCTAGTATTGTAAAACTAAATAAAAGTAGTAATATTTGTACAACTCGGTAAAATTGTATAGTAAAAATATGTTTTTTGGATTAGTAACACTAAGTAAAACTAGTTAAAACTATATAGCAAAACTTATGAATTTAAATTGTAACACTTGATAACACTTTGGAAAACTACTTATGTTTTACAGGATTCTGGTGAAGAAACATATGTTTTAGAGCCGATACAAATGTATTTCAGTCATCCAAATACACCAAAAAAATCAAAATCACCACGAGGTGTTATATCACTGAATCGCTGGAGATGTTGGACAATTTGAAATATTCCCTATGAGCAGAAGAAAAAGGGTGGAGAGGTGGTTTCACCGAAGATAGTACCATTGATGCGGAAATGGTAAATATGTTTGTTTTAAATACTAATACTTTATAATACTAAATAGCTGATATGGAAAAAAGCATGGAGAAAAGTCTAATTGTTGTAACAAAAAAAATTGTTTTATCGTTTGTTGTTATCTAATTGTCGTTTATCAAAATATTTGGTAAAACTCGTAAATTTGGTAAAACTACGTAAAACTAATGTTGTTGTTTTTAAAATTAATTTGAAGTAAAAAATTTAACAATTATGCTTGATTACTTTTAATAATATTAAAATATTGTACATTAATCTAATCTCAACAAATTATAAAAATTTTTAAAATTTAACAAATAAATTTTTATCTTAAAAAATTGTATAAATATTACAAATTATAGAATTTATACTAAATATATAAAATTTGTAAATTTTGAAAAATAATTTTTCTTTCTAGACACTTTCTATTTTTGGTAGCCGCTTTTTTTTGTAGCCACCATTTCCTTTTTTGGAGCCGCCAATCACAGCTAGTTTTACAGAAGTTTTTAGTAATACAAATTTTGCACATAGTGTTATTTTTGGGTGTTTTCGATTTAAATTAGGTTTACCTATAAAAAAATTAATTTTTTTAGTTTTACAGTTGTTCCAACCGAGGTTCCAAGGATGTAACCGAGCCTACTATACAACGTGCATTCACTAGAAAGAAAAAAAGAAACCCTTCCGGGTATGAAGACTCCATAAAAGGTGGCCAACGCGGAGAAGGAATGCTGATTGAGAAGATAAAAAAAAATTAGTTTCATCGTTTGTAACTCTCTTGTTGTTATTTCGTAAAACTCGTATCATTTGGTAGAACTACGTAAAACTAATGTTGTTGTTTTTTAGACTTATTTGAAATTTAAAATTTAAAAATTATGGTTGATTGATTTTCATTATATTAAAATGTTGTAGATTAATATAATTTTTACAAAATTTAAAACTTTCGAAAATTTTAAAAATTAATTTTTTCTTAAAAAAAATTATATAAATCTTATAAATTAATAAATTCATACAAATATTCCAAATTTTTGAAATTTTAAAAAATAATTTTTTTTTGGGCACTTTCTATTTTTGGCAACCGTCATTTTTTTTGTAGCCGCCATTTCCTTTTTTGGGAGCCGCCGATTTCAACTAGTTTTACAGAAGTTTTTAGTAATACAGATTTTGTACATAGTGTTATTTTAGGGTGTTTTCGATTTAAATTAGTTTTACCAACTAAAAATTGAAGTTTTTTAGTTTTACATTAGTTTATAATCAGTTAAATTATGATTGTTATCATTTTGTATATTAATATTTATTGAAAGTTATGTTATGTGTGTTTTCGTTTTGAAATGAAATGAAAGTGTTATAAAATTATGAGAATATATTCTTCAAATACATTATTATGAGATTTTTAATTGTTATATTGAATTATTTTTGATAAAGTTCCTTATATAACAAAAAATGTTAACTTTTATGTTTGTTTTATATAAAGTGAAATCAAATTGAATTATTATTTCAAGTTTTTACAGTGATAATACGTATTATTATAGTAATACTAATGTTACCTAGTGTTCCGATATGATAGTAGTACAATCTAGTGTTACGTAGTTCTCCAAAACAGAAAGTTGTCTTTTACAAATGTTCAGAAATAAGCATTACTACAAATAACGTAATGAAAAATACAATTATTCATACACTATTAGATGTCTTTCTTTCACTACCAACGATTCTATCGACTGTACAATCTAAAAATTGCTCCAATCTTTCTTTATGTTCAAACGACCTTCTACGCGTATAATGCGTATCGTTCGAGATCGACCCATACAACATAGTTATAACTTCAATGTAGATCAAAATATTAGTTTTTATCCTAAATTTACAAATAATTCATATTTTCCACAAATCCTTAATATAAACTTTAATTTGGAAGTTGAATCTTGTTGAAGATCGTGGCGGCGTCGATGGCGAGCTGGAGGATCGATTCAGTGGCGTTGGAGGAGAAGGGGAGAAGGATTAACGGCGGCGGTGGTCGTGTGCTCTTCTTGCCGTTTGGGGGAGGTTGTTTTTGAGGAGAGAGAAAGTGTGAGAGGAGAGAGAAAATCGCGAGGAGAGAGAAAATCGCGAGGAGAGAGAAAATCGCAAGGAGAGAGAAAATCGCAAGGAGAGAGAAAACGTAAAAAAATTATTTTTTAGTTTTTTTTAATTTGAAATAAAAATAAAAATAATTTAAAATGAATTCATTAAGGGTATTTTTGGAATTGTATATTTAGAGGAGTATGTAGATTAATGAGGGGTATGAGTGTTTGTTTTTTAAAAGATAAAGGTATTTGAGATGTTGCCTCCATTTGGTACATGAGAGGCAAAAATGTCATTATATTTTAAAAAAACAAATACTCATACCCTTCACTAATCTACATACCCTCCAAAATATGCAATTCTAAAAATACCTTCAATGAATTCTTTTTAAATTAATCTTATTATTCTAATTTCTATTAAATTTAAATAAAAAAAAAAATCGAAAATGAAAATTCTCCATTTTCTCTCTCTTCGAGATTTTCTCTCTCATCTCTACTCTTTCCCCAATCTGTAGGAAAAAAAGACGGGCACCATCGACGCCGCCACGTTCCTTCTCCCTTTCTCCTCCAGCACCACTGAATCGATCATCCAGTTCGACATCGACGCTGCCACGATCTTCAACAAGCTTAAATTAAGGTTTACATTAAGGATTTGTAAAAATAGGAATTATTTATAAATTTAGGATAAAAACCACTATTTTTATCTACATTGAAGTTATATCTATGTTGTATGGGTCGATCTCGAACGCATTACTATGAGATGTATTGTGGATGTTGAATTGTAGCGAATCATTTGAAATTAAGAAAGATTTGAGGCCAAAATCATTGTACAGTCGTAGGAGAACTAAGTAGAACTAGGTATTACTGGAACTTACGGGATGAAGATAGTAAAACTTCTAGAACAAGTAAAACTACTAACACTAGTATTACTGATGAGGAAAGTAAAACTAGTAAAACTAGTATTACTAAAAAGGAAAATAAAACTGGGAACACTGGTATTACTGATGAGGAAAGTAAAACTAGTAAAACTGGTATTACTGATGACCGTATTAAACAAGTATTATAAAAAAAAGTAAAACTAGTAGAACTGGTATTACTAAAGGGAATATGTAATCGAAGATATTAACTAAATTTAAGAAGTCATCAATTTTATATACACATTGAATGCATATCCATAATTTGTAGGTGTAGTAGAACTTTTCATTGGCAGTTAATGGATAGAATCGTAATGAATATTTGGTAGATAAAAATGTATTACTAGTAGAACTAGTATTACTGAATGAACTTGCTAACTTTTTTTTTATATTCTTCTGTAGGAGACAATGAGCAAAAACGTAACCATACATTTTGACTACGGAGAACTTATTTCAAATGATTATATATGGAATTCGAAAGGTTGTATCTACGCTATAATGTTTAAGAATACAAGTGCGGAGGATATAACGTTGGTGATGTTAGAAGCTAGCATATGCAGGAAAATTGCGACAGATGAAAGTAGGACAAAATTAAAATTGAGTTACATTCCATTGTTAGTGGGAGCTCAGATACCATCAGTTATTACCGATGATGAGGATGTGTCTGTTTATCTAGATACCATGGATAATGAGAAGCGTAGATGTATTTTGTATGTGGAGGTCATCACAATAGATCATTACTTGGAGCAATTTTCAAAAGTGGGCCGAGATAGTTTGTGTGGTGTGAACTATGATGTCTTTCATTCAATAGATGAGGAAATTAATGTAAGTGCCATTGTACCTTACGTAGGTGGAGCAAAACAACGTGATGGCGAAAATGATGAGGATGGTACTAGAGATGGAGAGAATGTACGACATGGTGCATATATGGGTAACGAGTTTGATAGCTTAGCTATGCATGATAACTATGTTAAAATTCCACAGGATAGTCAGTTTATAGATGCATGGGAAGACGGTATGGGTATTATGGTCGGACAAGAATTTACAACGAAGCATGCATTGTAAGATTTGGTGGACAGAGCCGCATTTCAGAATTATTTTAGTTTTACGATAAAAAATCTGACAAAACAAGATTAGTTTTACAATATCGTCAAGAAAGCTGTAAATGGTGTTTACGAACTGCGAAGATTGAAAAGTCAGATTATTTCTCGATTAGAACTTATAACAACATGCATACATGCTCTCGGGGTAGTTCAAGTACAAGCAACAATAAAAGAAAAGGCACACCAAGATTAGTTGCAGATGTTTTGCATGCAGATTTTCCAAGACAATTGCACACCCCTACTGCTAAAAGTCTTGTATCTCTCGTTCAAGGTAAATTTGGTGTGAAAGTATCATATTTGATAGCGTTGAGAGGGATAAAGAAAGCTCTTACTGATGTTCGTGGTACTCCAGCAGAAAGTTATGAGGTTTTGTATCAGTATTTGTATATGTTGGAAAAAGTTAATCATGATACAGTAACAAGAGTGAAATTGGACGAAGCAACAAAATTCAAATATCTATTTATCGCATTGGGAGCTTGCATCAAAGGGTTTCAATGCATGAGGAAAGTGATAACGATGGATGCAACTTTTCTTAAGAATGGATATGGTGGTGTCCTAATTTTGGCGACAGCTCAAGATCCTAATTGCCACCACTATCCCATAGCCTTTGGGGTACTTGATGGCGAGAACTACGCAAGTTGGACATGGTTTTTTGAAAGCCTGAAAATTGTTGTTCCCGACTCTTCAGATTTGGTATTTATCAGTGACAGAAATGCAAGTCTCATCAAGACAATTACTGAAGTTTACCCGAACGCGCATCATGGGTATTGCATATGGCATTTGTCTCAAAATGTGAAAGGGTACGTTTCTAACGTAAACAAAGACGTAGTTGCTTGGAAATTCATGGAGTGTTGTAAGATATATACAGAGGCTGAGTTCATGCGGGTTTATAGTGAATTTAGGTTTAGATATCCTTCTGCGGCCAAGTATTTGGATGAAGCAGCTGATGTTAAACATTGGGCGAGGTGTTATTTCCCAGGCGAAAGGTACGACATATACACAAGTAACTGTGCGGAGTCATTGAACAGTGCATTTTTGAACTGTAGGAAGTATTCCTTACTATCCATGATTGATGTGATTATCTCAAAAATCTCTGAATGGTTTAACAAGCATAGGAAAGATGCGGTTTCTGGATCGGACTACCACAAACTAGTGCTTTTTGTGGAGAATTTAGTTCACAATACATGTAAAGAGAAAGCTGTCTTAACTTTGACGGAACTAAACAGTTTCGAGTTAGAGTACGTTGTGAACGGAAGTGATGAAAAGACTTACTTGGTGAATTTGAAAAGGAAAACTTGCAGTTGTAAATGTTTTGATATCGACAAGTACCCTTGCGTACATGCAACAGCCGCTGTCATGGAATACATGAAGCGTAAAGATAGAGCACGGGATATCTTTTTTCATGATTTGTACTCAAAGTATTATTCTGTGGAGTTGTGGGCACTAGCATATAGCAGGACAATTTATGTAGTGCCGGATAAGTTTGAGTGGAATATCCCGGATTACATCAAAGAATTGCAAATCATGCCTCCGAATTATAACAATAAAAAAGGAAGAAGGAGATTAAAGAGATTTCCATCTACCGAAGAACACCGCAAACGGACTAATAATAGAAGGGTGCCAAGATGGAATTTTTCATATTGGTTATTTGGTAACGCTAATAGTGTATGAATAATTGTATTTTTCATTACGTTATTTGTGAACATTTGTAAAAGACAACTTTCTGTTTTGGAGAACTACGTAACACTAGGTTGTACTACTATCATATCGGAACACTAGGTAACATTGGTATTACTGAACTTATGAATTAAACTACGTAAAACTCGTATTACTGTTATTCAAAACTTGTAAATAATGAATTCAATTTGATTTCACAAATTTATCACAAAACAAACATAAAAGTTAAAATAAACCAATTTTTGTTATATAAGAAACTATAAAATCTCAAAAACATGTATTCAATATAACAATTAAAAATCAAGCTATAATAATGTATTCGAAGAATATATTCCACTAAACACCTTATACTTTTATAACCACTTTCTCATAATCACTTATTTCAAAACGAAAACACACATAACAGAATTTTCAATAAATATTAATATACAAAGTAATAACAATCGTAATTTAACTGATTATAAACTAATGTAAAACTAAAAAAACTTCAATTTTTAGTTGGTAAAACTAATTTAAATCGAAACCATCCTAAAATAACACTATGTACAAAATCCGTATTACTAAAAACTTCTGTAAAACTAGTTGAAATCGACGATTCCCAAAAAAAGAAATGGCGGCTACAAAAAAATTATCTACAACATTTTAATATAATGAAAATCAATCAACCAAAATTTTTAAATTTTAAATTTCAAATAAGTCTGAAAAACAACAACATTAATTTTACGTAGTTTTACCAAATGATACGAGTTTTACGAAATAACAACAAGAAAGTTACGAAATCAATCAACCATGATTTTGTTTTCCGATCTTCTCAATCAGCATTCTTTCTCCACGTTGGCCACCTTGTGTATGGAGTTTTCACAGCACCGGAAGGGTTTCTTTTCCTCTTTCTAGTGAACGTACGCTGTATAGTACGCTCGATTGCATTCTCGGTTGCAACCTCGGTTGGTATCTCCATCGGTTCTAGAATTTAAGCGCTTTCCACCTCCAAATTACCTTCTCCAACGCATGTGGCTTCATCTCCGTCCTTTGAACCCTATAATCAAAACAAATAGTTTTACTCAATATCCATATAAATTATTAATTTTTACTCGAATCTAACTAATGCAAACATATTTACCATTCCCATATCAACGGTTGTATCATCATCTATTGTTGGAGTTCTCTCCACGCCTTTCTCAACGCTTTTTCCACATCTTCGTCCTTCTCACACTATAATCAAAACAATTAGTGTTACGTAGTATTACTCAGTATTACTTTTTTATACAAACACATTTACCGTCTCCGCATCAATGTTCCTATCATCGGCCCTATCTTCGTCCGCATCATCGGCAACATCCTCCTGCATATTCTCTTGCCTTGGACTTCTCTCCAGGCCTTTCTCAACGCTTTTCTCCACATCCCCGTCCTTCTCACACTATAATCAAAATAATTAGTGTTACGTAGTATTACTCAGTATTACTTTTTCATATAAACACATTTACTGTCTTTGCATCAATGTTTCTATCATCGGCCCTATCTTCTTCCACATCATCGGCAACATCCTCCTGCCTATCCTCCTGCATTGGACTTCTCTGCAAATCCTACAATTCAAAAGCAATTAAATTAAGTATTATTAAATGTTTGTAATACTAAGTAACACCTAATATTACCGTTTCGTGTTCTCTAACACCACCGCGATACATCTCTTCATACAACCCACCTGTTTCTAACTTGTCTTTTACGTATTCTTCCACAAATACGACCTTTGTGTATACCCCAACAATTTTCTCATCCAATTTTTCTATTTTCTCATCAACTTTTTTCAATCCCTCCTCCATCTTCTTCACGCGCTCTACCAATGCGGTAATGAGCGCATTATCACTAGCTGCATTCTCCATTTGTTCAGCAAGGGGTGCATGGGGTGCATGGGGTGCAAGGGGTGCATGAGGTGCATCGGGTGCATTCACGGGTTCTGCTCGCGAAGCCACGTCTTTGTTGAATATTTCCTCGAAGAATACCGTTTTCTTGTCATGAAGTACACGTGTCGTCCAACTTCGGATAATGACATCGTCATTATCCTCAATGTCTTCTACTTCATAGATTTGAGAAAGTTGTCCTTCTTCATCAGTAGATGCCACCAAGATATTCTCAATATTCTGAAAAAAAGAAATGTCAACATTAGTTTAACATATTAAAAATATAAAATAGTAACACTACGGAAAAAACTAACCTTAGTGCTACCAAGTGCTTCGTTGATCTCATCCAGCGTGAAGCCCTTCATAGCACTACGCTTGAACTTCGTCTTGCACATCCGAGGACACATGCTATCAGCACCAGAAACATCTTCCCGGAATTTCTTCCTAAGCTCGGGAATTGCCTTAAACGCTAGAAGCTACACAAACAAATATTATTAGTTTCAAATATAAAACAAGTACAATTTAGCAATAATTAAAATGATATTTACCTCCAACAGTGTACAAAATATGGGCATAGTCCACTAGGTACCCTTCACCACACCTCGGAAATGATCCATTGTATGCGAAATCTCTCGCATAATGTGATCAAAAGACAACCTCCCCCATGGAAATGTCTTCCAGAGATCGAAATCGCTCATAGCTCGTTGGAAAAATGGCTCGACGGTAGGTGCATCTTCTCCCGTCTTTGTCTATCCTATAATAATGCTTGATAGAAAATATAAGACAACTATCTTCAATCTATCTTGCGAAGGTCTCATACCAATCAGCTTCTCCTTTACATCTACGTATCTGACCTTTGCACCCCTTCCGAAATGCTTTTCAATAAATTCCATACTACCTATACTTTGGTAGTTCACGGGATAATTCCGGCAGTCTAACCCAGAGATTAATACGTGTTTTCTTATCCCATACCGGATGGGAGTACCGTTTAGAAGGAACCAAGCTTCTCTTTTTCTTTCCGTTCGCACAGTGCGAACCAGGAGCATCCACAATCCCATCACTTTGTGGTTCTTATCTTTGGATATATGGAAAAATGCTTGAATTGTGGATGAAGGTGAAACCACCTCTTTTCGTCCACTCGAAGGGAGTACTTCAAGTTATCTAACGTCTCCACCGCTTCAGTGATGTAACACCTCGTAGGGATCTTAATTTTCTTTGTGTACTCGGATGGCTGGAAATACATTTGCATCGGCTGTAAAGCCTCTATTTCCTCACCAGAATCCTACAAAACAAATACAGTTTTATCCAGTGTTACCAAGTGTTACAATTTAGATTTATAATTTTTGCTACATAGTTTTATCTAGTTTTACCTAGTGTTACTATCCTCAAAAACATATATTTACTACATAGTTTTGCCAAGTATTACAAGTACTATTATTTTTTTTCATTGTTACTAGTTTTGCTCAGTGTTACTAAACACAAATTATCAATTTTAATACATAGTTTTACGGAGTCATTGCAATATTACTAATTCTGTTTAGTTTTATTTCTTTTGGTTAGTGTTACTAGATTCACGTAGTGTTACCAACTTAGAAAACATCACTTTTGAAACATAGTTCTACTTAGCACTACTACTATTACTATTTTCTTTTAGTGTTACTAGTTTTACTCAGTGTTACTGACCCAAAAGTTATCAATTTTAATACATAGTTTTACCGTAGTGTTACTAGTTCTCTTTAGTGTTACTAGTTCCACTTAGTGTTACTAGTTCTCCTTAGTGTTATTAGTTCCACTTAGTGTTATAAACCCAGAAAAAATCAATCTTCAACACAGTTTTACCGAGTTCTTCTAGTATCACTATCAAGAATATCAGTTTTACTTAATTCTACTTAGTTCTACCACTAAAAATCGATACATACCATTAAATCTTTGTCAGAAACAGTTTGCGAACTATTTCCTTTCTGCTCAGAATCGGTTGGATCTTCATACACGATTCTAGATCCAGCTACGATAATCTTTCTTTCCAGATTTTTTCCTCCGTCATTCGGACTTTCTCCACATCCGTAATTAGCATTTTTCGTTCGAGCCATCCTGCAAAAAAACAACCGCATTAGCACACCCGGAATTCATAAAACCTAATCCAAATCGACACAAACAAAGTTCTCTTATGAAATTTCAAAATTAATAACTTAGTTCTACGGAGTTTTACTTTGGTTTCAACACAAATCCGGGAAAATGGGGGAGAAGAAGTTAGGAAAATTGAGTTGAAAATGATGTTGAAGATGAAGATGTTGAAATCGATCGGGAAAGAGGATATGTGAATGCGAAGAAGTTGAATGCAAAGAAGAAATAGAGTTGAAGAAGAAAGTGTAGGAGAAAAAGTGGAAGAAGTTGAAGAAGTTGAAGAAATGGTGATGGCCGATCGTGGGGGAGGGAGGGCGCCGAAATCGCGAATGAAGAAGGTAAAAAAATTTTACCCTAATTTTTCGATTTTTAATTGTTTAATTTTCTTTTCTTTTTTTTTAATGAAACCGGGTCGATCCGATTTCAATGAGTTTGGGTGGGTATTTGTTGGTTGGATCAATAATTATGATCAACTTTCAGGTTTTTTTGTCTTTTGATTATATTTTTCGATTAAAAAATAAATGTTAAAAATTAAAAGGCACATTTGAACATTTTTTTAACTTTGAGGGGTATGCGAGCCATCGATTCTACCTGAGATCAGAGCCTCCTGGATGCAATCTACGTTGGAAATCAACTCTAGAGATGATTAAAAGATGTTTTTCTTCAACAAGGGTTTTTTAGAACGGTATTCGATTTTGTTGTATTTCTGAGTTTGCAAAAAAAAAAAAAAATCCTCTAAATGTAGATATTAAAGATGTTTTTCATAACCAAAAACATAAGTTTCACACAAATTTCAAGACTAATTCAGAAATAAAAAAACTTGTGATGCCTTAGAAAGCTCTTCAAGCAGTAGGCTTCCTCATATTTCTTCAAGCAGTAGGCTTCCTCATATTTCTTCAAGCAGTAGGCTTCCTCATATTTCTTCCTGCACGAATCACTTCGTCCACCAAAAGCAACTGCGACGCAATCACTGGCCTGCAACACAAACCCGTTATTAAAATGGCTTCAACTCAAACCCGCAACTTTCTTAACAACTGGCTGGTTGGTTCCAACATTACCCCGAATTGATAAGTTGGCGTTTCACTGAGTAATTGTCAAAAATACCAGCAAGCTGCGGGTCAATTGGTTCACCGTCCTCAAGGTTCAGTCCCACAACGTTTC
Source organism: Pugionium cornutum (assembly GCA_018901935.1). NCBI lineage: Eukaryota > Viridiplantae > Streptophyta > Magnoliopsida > Brassicales > Brassicaceae > Pugionium > Pugionium cornutum. Next base: position 6,477,578 of record CM032162.1, read on the forward strand.
CTTTGTCATGCTCACTCTGCACAAAGACCATGAGCAATTTAACGATCATTCTTTACATAATTGATTGCCATTAGCAAAGAGAGATGAACGCATACAGTAAGAGAAATGATCACGTCTTGGGTGTCAAGACCTGCGTTTTCTGCCAGTGTCTTAGGCACCACAAGCAGGGCATTAGCAAAAGCCTCAACGCCAAGTTGGGCACGCTGCAATGTTGAGGATAGCATTAGCAATGTTGATGATAGCATTAGCAATGTAGAGAATAATCAATGTGAGTTTAATAATGTTGCAAAAATTAGGAGTATGAATTATAATACTAATTTACCCCTTGAACGGTTTTCTTGACTTCATTGATCAAGTGCTGTCTTGCTGCAACTTCAAAAGCTCCTGCTCCCTATATAAAGATGCAACCGTGCATAAACATAACACAACAACAGGTCTATATGCTTACTTTACTAAGGTTTTAATCACGAATTAACATTCTCTTTGTTCTTTGACATTGCAGAATAACAGAAAGCAAGAACTCACACACAATATTCAGAGATAATAAGGTACTTACTAACACGACACACTCATCTTCTATGGTGTTCTTGACTGCTCTTAGACCATCACGAACAGCATCCTTAATTTGAGCAATGGTGTGATCATTAGGACCTAAAAACCAAAAAATCATGAATGGTCAACCAAACTGAATACAAGAATAAATGAGTTTTGTCAGAAGGTTATGAAGAGATAGAAATTGGCCTAATACCTTTTATGAGAATGGTACATGAATACGGATTCTTCACTTTCTCCACAAAGGTGTACTTTTCCTCCCCAAGAACATGCTCATAGACAAGTCCCGCCCATCCAAGCGACTCAGGGGTCAAGTCGTCAACAGAATTAACAGCTTCTCCACCACATGCCAAAACCAAACGTTCCATGTTCCTCCTCTTTGCTCTTCTAAGGGCGATAATCTGGAGACATGAGGAAAGGTAATATTAGATTCAACAGCCTGTAAAAGATAAATTAGGTCTGAAGGAATAAACAAGCTCAGTGGAAGGCCCACAACTACAAACCATCTCTGCCAATAGTCTCCCTGGATTATTTATGTATGAACGGAACATTCTTCTGTAGCATCTTTCTTATTTTTTCTAAACATCGGATTAAAACAGTTTTAGCCTTTGTAACATTAGTGTGGATGCAAGTAATTACAAAAGTAGTTATTATAGCTTACCCCTTCTCTAGCAAGAAGATCCAATGACGGTGGGTCAATACCCTTTTGATTTATGATAACAAAGTTGCTGTCATTATCAGCACACACCTGCACAAGAAATAAAAATTATTAGTTTTAAACAATTTCAAACTACGGCTGGGATAAAGTGATCTCATTCTGACCTTGTTCTTAAGCTCAATAATCTTCCTAACTCTTTCATCAACAGAACGCCTCTCGGCAGTGACCATGGCTTCCCTCTGCTCTGCATTAGAGTAGAAAAACCCTGCATTGATTTCACTGAAAGATAAAACAAAAATATTAGTCTACGTAACCAGAAACATCTAGGTTCTTATATCTCTTCGCCAAATTGACCAAAGAACTAAATTACACGCCTCTTCTCATACTCCAGCGACACATTGCAAGTTAAGATGTGGCAATTCTCTGCGCGGCGTTTCATATCAGGGTGTCTTGAACCATGATCTAGTACAAGCCCCTCAACCTAATCAGGATTCAGGAATGAATCAATATAGTACTTTCAACACGTCCAAAACTATCAAGGCATCTAATCATAACCAGCAATTTGATCCCATTCCATACAAAAAGTATTTAAATTCCAAAACAATGTAAACATTTTGAGGGAACAATTTTATGGTAAACCACGCATGTCAAAGGCATACCAATCGTGTGTCAACATCGAATTTGTGACGCATGTGCATTATCTCCACCATAAACAGATCAATACCTTCCCCAGGCTTCCGGATGCAGAGAACCTGTTATGTGTGGAATGAAGATAATTAGAAGATATACAAGCTTGAACCAATATTTTTGCGCATAGATGAGTCTTCGTCTGTGTAAAAAATGAAAAGCATAAACAAGATTCCATTAGAGTTCGATTAACTCACTGAATTAACGACAATGTCAGTCAGCTGATCAGCCAAGGCTTCGTACAGCTAGACAACCCACAAGAGTGACATCAGAAAGCAAAAAGAAAAGCCAATCACAATGAAAAAGAGATAAAAAAAAAAGTACCTTTGTTCTATGTGTCGTTCTTGCAACCATTTTTAGGATCTCTTTATCTGCTTCATCACCCATCACAACAGGGGTCTTGAAGTTCTCCAGAAATTGAAGAATAGCTCTCTTGGCAATCTCAAAACCATCAACTAAAACACGTGGATGCATTCCTAATACAAGTATAAGGCTTCATTAGGAGGACTTCTCCTCACAAACGCTATTAGATAGTAGTTTATGGTGACACATCCAGTAATGATTTTTCTGGATTCAATCAAGGTTGCTAAAGATAAATTGTTGGTACACAGGGTTAAAAATAGCATATAGACTGAGATTAAAATCATCAAATCCAAAAAGCAAGAATCTGAAACAAGCATAGTGAAACATAAGATTAATGAAAATCGTCTACATTAAAGTAAGATGATGTGCCCAATTTCAGCTAACATAGTGACTCACCTTCATCAATGCAGCGTTCGGACTGTTTCATGAGTTCACCAATGAAGACGACAGTGGAAGTAGTACCATCACCACTTATGTCATCCTGTGCGACAGCTGTCCTTGCAATCATAATGGCTGTTGGATTCTGAATTTGCTGCAACAAATAGGAAATTAAGAAGTGAGGGTGTAAACATCACTGAATCAGGATAACATGTAAAAAAAAAGCAAAATTTAGGTTTTCGTCTTTCTTCTTTAACACAATGTTGACAAACACTTCAACCTAATTAGAAACCCACATTGATCATGTAAACCAAACTAAATATCATTATTCAACCTAATCCATCTCGCTGAAAGATGGCTACTTGTAGTCAATTAAATCATGCTTAGTCCTATGAACCATAACAATCCTCCGAGGTTTAAGTAAAAACAAGTACAACCCCAGAATCTAATAAAACATGAAATCAGTCACAGACTTATGAGCACCATTCACCACTAAAAAAACAACACAGAGCTCGATTCTTAAAGATCTTTTTTTATCAGACTCACCATTTCCTTCAATAGCGTGTTTCCATCCTTGGTAAGTTTAATATCCCCCGAACCTCCAACAAGCCTATATCGATGAGCAACAAAACGGGGATTAAACAAAACTGAAAGACAAACATAACATCGGGTAAACGAAGATGCTGAAAATTATAAAAATACATCATGAAAATTAGAAGAGACAATACATCTTGATTGTTCCCTTGGGACCAAGATTCGACTTGAGTACATCCTGCAAACCCTTGGCGGCGTTGATAGTCATATGAAGCGCCGCCGATTTGTTGAGAACCTCGGCATTAGGATTCAGAACTCGCACAGACATTTTCGATAACTTTCGCGTTCGCACGGATACAGATCAGGAAAAGAAGAGCTGGAGAGCGAGCGAGAGAGAGCTTTTAGGGGCTTTATGGATTTTTAAATTTTGGTGTGAGAGACGTAGAAAAAAGAGAAACCTCGGAAAGAGAGTACTGACTACTGAGTAGAGACGCTAAGTCGCTAACTCACTAAGAGACGCTAACTCACTAAGAGACTCTAACTCACTAAGAGACTCTAACTCACTAAGAGACTCTAACTCACTAAGAGACTCTAACTCACTAATAGACTCTAACTCACTAAGAGACTCTAACTCACTTCGTAGTTCAATTTTCAACTATCTTTACTTTTCTATCACCTGCATTAGTAAAACTTGCTGGTTAAAACTCCCAAATTTTATTGAACAATAAGTATTCAGATGAATTTGAAATACTCGACTGAAGAGAATATATGAGAAAGATTTGCTCTCAAAAATTGCAAAGACATATTCCAAAAGTAAAGAAACCACTTACAATATGAACTTCTTTTAGCACATGCATAAAAACACAAACTCGTCTATTATATCGTTATCAAAGATATTTGATCGTATCATATTTGACCAATCTATCGAATCTAACTACATGCAAACACTGCAACTATAAACTTCGTGTCCGAAATCTGTAAAAAGAAAAACAATAAACCTTTGATCACACTAGATCAAACCTTGCATTAATTAGTTAAACAAAAATAGAATAATTTGTATAGATAGAATTAAGTTTTAAATACATAAACCTCATCATTGTATTTATATACCAACACTTACACTTGTCCCAATTCGAGCTTCGATTTTTCTTTTTCTTTTTTATCAATCATAATATTCGCACCAACCACTTCATATGAACAAGCTCAGTCAAAGAGGGAAATAAGAAGAATACAAACTTATATTCCTTTATGCATTTTTGTAGTCTGGACCATACATTAATTGAGTCAACTCATTTCTTTTTTACTCGATTCCAGAATGTTTTCGTCTGACATTTACATAAACCTAACCTTGGTCGGTAATAGTTAAATAATTCCCATCTTGATTACTTGGATTCATTTTATTTACGTAATCCACTTCTTCTGCTATATCATGCATATTTTACATTAGTGAGTCCTATTTGCTCATATTAATTCATAGGAAAGAAAATAAGCTAATAATTGCATTCACTTAAAATCTAAATAGTAATCATATAAGATAGCTTTTTAACGAAACGAATTGTCAATACGTAATCATAATTCTTTTAAAGAGAATAGTGAACAGTGATAAGCACATAAAACATTGAGTGTTTTGGTACATATAATTTAGGCGTTTGAGTGACTTAACTTTGTTGTTAGAAAAGTGAAATACTATCTTTTTTATACAGTAATTTTATGGACGTATGGGTCTTTGTCACTGTCACGGAGGCAAAGTTATCAAAGTCAACTATAAGAACATTTTTCAAGTGCTAGTATAAAGTTAGATTCTAACTTATTTGTTTCTCTTATAGATGTATAAAAAATTACCCAAAAAATTCTCAAATATTTTAACAGCAAAAACCCAAAGGAACAACACTACAAAAGGAAACTTACTTTAATTATTATCTTTATTAACTACTTTATAACTTAAACATAACAATTATAACTAATTAAAGGACGCAAAAAGGTTTAGGGTTTTATTTTTGATGTATGAAGTTGTGAAGACGACACATCATGTCGTGGACTCGATCACGTGACACCGAAGTGTTGTCAAGAATATGAAAAGCGTGACCAACACCTCCATGAACAATACCTTCAACTCTCGTTCCATGGCTTCTCATCACTTTACACATCTCCAAGTTCCTATCTTTTAATATATCGAACTCCGCCATAAACACTATCGTCGTCGGCAACTTCGCATCCCGGTGAACACCCGCAATAGGCAGAGGGTTACACCAAGGGTGGTCTCTATTCGAGCCACGTGGCAAAGCTAGACGCCAATAGGTGTCGGAAGCGGAGAGAGTCAAAGCTGATGACTTGGAGGAGTGTTGTTGTTTCTCTGAGGACGTTCTTGATTCGCCGCCGAAGAAAGGATGGATTAGAATAATGCCCTTTAGGTTTACGGACTTGCCACTGGCTGTGGTGGCGATTCTAACGGCGACTTGATAAGCGATGTTGGCACCTGCGCTATCTCCGGCCAAGAAAACGTTTGAGAGACTACATTTGCTCACCCAAGAATATCCTCCGTTGGATATTTGTTGCTTGAGTAACCACGAGACGACGTTAACTCCGTCGTCATAGGCCGCCGGGAGACGGTGTTCAGGGGCTAAGCGGTAATTAACTGAAACGATCACACAGCGAGCTTTAACGGCGAGGTTAGTCAAGAAGTCATGGTAGCAACTCCAAGCGGCAGAGCCTACGCAGAAACCACCGCCGTGGAAGTAAACAAGGAGAGGGAGAGGAACGGACGCGTCGGGGATGTAGACACGTGTGGACGTGTTGTTGGATAGTTTGATGTCAAAGGCTGTGATTTTAGCAGATGGGTGAACGGTGGGTGAGACTGTTGGGACTATGGGTGGTCTTTCGACGCAACCGTCGTTGAAAACTTTGATGAGTCCTTCGATTTCTTCAACGACCGCACCGTGACGTTGGTGGTGGGATCCACCACGGCGGTTGTCGGAGGATTGGTGGTTGTGAGAGAAGGAAATGGTTGCCATTGGATTTTTATTTTTTGTAAGAAAGTGTAATGTTGTTGGTTGAGTTGTAGATGCAGTGAGATGAGATTCATTGAAGTTCTTTATATAGAGAAATTTGTATATTTATTTGATATACCCTCGAGTTTATTGTCATTTAAGTTATAAAATCGATCTATAGTAAATTTTGTAGATGAGAATGATATATCCATAATGTATTGATGTAGGTCAAGTGGCAAATGGGTGAGTCTTCACCACCCCAAATCTCCAAATCCGTCATATTACATCATGATTCTCTACTTTTTTCAACCACGACTCTCTCTCTCTCTCTCTCTCTATCTCTTTATCTCTTTTTAATATATTTTGAAAAGCATTAAATACGTATTAGAATAGTAGTTATTAATAAAATCTCATGACCAAGACTTATGAAAAGAGTGATACAAAATCAGGATTAATTGAGTATCATATCAATAATTAACGTGGGAAAAGAATCACAATAGAAACATTTCCGTATTCAAAGGAATATTATCGTTCAACAATATATGCTTACATTGCATATGAAAACATTGAAGAGAAAGTTATCCTAAAAGAATAATATTATCGGCAGTCGTGGTATTATGAATAGTTAAAAGATTGTAAGTTGAGTTTCAGTTGATTTGATCCAAAGCAATTCGTGTTGTTCCATCACTTGTTATTTCTATCATTACAAAACTGGAACTCAGGCTATTATTGCTCTGTTCCTAAAAACACTGTTTTTGGATTTTCATATATTTAATTATCGGATAGCCATAAACACATGGATACAGAACAGAAAATACTATAAATTGTCAACAAATCTTTGTTTTCTTCTGAACAGTGTGAAGTTTCTTTTTTTTTTTTAAATGTGAATAACTAAGAGAAGTAGAAAAGTCAAAAGAACATAAAGTCGGCAAAGATTCTATGGGCAAGTACAATTCACAAATCTTCTAAAATTCTTATGATATATTCCACCCTCGAATATTCTATTATATTTTTTTGTAATTCTTGTCCTTATACAACTTACAAACTTACCACAAGTGATATATTGTTATATTATTTTTAATAATAAATTTATAATATTTATGTATATTCATTTATTTTTACTATTCACCTCAATAGACTGTCCTCCGTCGGCATTTCAAATGGTAAAGAGTATATGAACTTTTATAGGTTTTGAAGGTAGTTTTAAGTGTATGGGTCAAGAATAACAATGGTCATAAAAAAAAATATTTACTATATTACTCAAGTGTGATTTGAGTGCTGGTTTGTACTTTCATCCTGTTTCCCTTATAAGACTTTTGAGATGTTATTTTGTAGAGTTTATCTTCGTAATATTCGAGCTTTTCTTATATTCTTTTTCAAGGAACCAAATGTGGATTTTCATATCAACGAATATTTACTTCTCCTATCCCCACCTATCTTATTTCATCGAGGAAAAATATAGTCAGAAAATGCTTTGTTTTATAGCCAATAGTTACAACAACTACATGACAAAAAGATGAAAAGTTCAATATAATGATAAACCTGACTTATTGATAGAGATAAGAAATAACTAAAACAATTTTTTTTGGTTCTTAGTCAGTACAAGTTAACATGAAAGCTGCTGCTGCAAGCATCAAACAAAAGAAAGAGACGCATTGTTTCTGGAAATGATTACTCTGAGATAACCAGAACAAAAACATTTGATTCTCATTAGGAAATATTTACGTAATCCCAAGAAACAAAACAAAAAAAAGAAACTCAAAGAGATAGAGAGTTTGGTTTAGTAGTGTTGTTTATCAAAACTGGTGGTTGCGATCATGATCGAGGAGATACTTTGCAGTCAGCTCTTCGTTCTTTTTGCAGATTAAGAACATCACCACTACCTCAACTCTCTCGAATCCCATTGCTTCGAGCTGTTTTTTTTAAGCAACAACAAATTTAAACCTTCGAGTTTACCAATCATAATAATCTAATGATGTGGTTTCTTAGAAAATTAATTGAGAAACAGAGTCGCACCCGTTCGATTGCTTCACAGTCCTCTGGTGTGAAGACTTCATGTTCGAGTTCCTGAGACTGTTCCATTTGGTTCCCACTAAATCATACAACAACATCAAAAGTTAGACCAAAAAACGACTACTTTTCTAAATCATATATTAATGGCAAAATTTTCTACCCATCTTCTCCTTCATTGGAGGGTTCGTTGTTTAGAAAGCGTAAGAGGTCGGCTTCGTGATATTCGAGTTCCTCTGATTGTGCCATTTGGTTGCCACTGAATCGTACAACCAAGAGCCATTTAGTTTACCTGAGTGTCTCTGAATCATAAACCAAGACATCTTTTACCTTCCTCCTCCTCCTTCAATGGGTTCTCCCTTTAGTAAGCGTACAAAATCGGCTTTGTTGTCTTGAATCATCCTAAACAATGGCGGGTTTTGTTTCTTAATCTCCTGTAGAATTCCCTGCAGCAAAATTTATCATTAGCCCACACCCAAAAAGAAACCCCCCTCAACAATTTTTCCTCTTTTTTGTTTGTTTTCGTTTCTACCTTTAGGATACTAGGGTTTGATAGCACCAGCGGTTGCAGAACTTGGAACTAATTGACACCATACAATACAATTAATTAGACCACTTCCAAACTCATGTTTTTTCAATAATTAAGTAAGATAAACTGGAACACCTCAATACCTGTTTAGTGTGGCGCAAGAAATCAAGTGACCCATTATTTGGCAGCCCCTAAAAAACTCTTCATTAGTCATACAAACTCATACATATCCATCCAGTTTACGATCATCAAATAAGTGTTACTTACCTCCGGCAAGTAATAAAACCCGTTCGGATCTCCTGCTGCGGGAGGAGCTGCAGGTTCTTGTGTCAGTGGCAGAGGATTCGCAGTTTCCACCGGCACCCCCTTTTTTTTTAACATAAATGATCAGTCTTCAAATTACACAATATTCCATTACTATGGGCACAGAGTTTAAGATTACCATTTCACGGTTCACACAGGCAACCATTACACCGCTCCACGTTCCCCGTCCCATGTCAAAAAGCTCCTGAATACTACTCTCAGGTACCAGATTTGATGAGGCAGGTCCAGTAGGAGGTAAATGTGTGGGTTTAGAGAATCCTGAAGACTCATTTTCAGTTGCAAAACTAGGCAACCTGAGGAAAACTTAGCGAAATCAGGCGATCATAACCATAGAATGCAATCAAAGATTACCCAAATATACACAAACTCCAACATGAAATTCTCTCTATATCTCACGTTGCTACAGAAGTCGGAGTCGGACAGGTGACTGAATGATGTGTTGAAGAAGGAGGCGCTGCCTGAGCCTAAAATCAATTTATATCAGCTCATTAAACACAAAACAGATAAAAAGACTGCACTTAAGGACCACAAGATGCAGAGGAACAAGAATCTCAGCTTAAACGAAAAAATGAACCAAACTTACCTGAGCTTTACGGCCTGAAGATTCAGTAGACGCTCCAATAGATACAGGTTTACTCTACATCACATATCAATAAGTTAAACTCTAAACCTTAAAACTTCCATTACCAAACCCAAACACACCTTCATAATGGCAATAAAGCCTTTCTCAGAAATGTTGTTTGCTTCCATTGTGGTTTCATCTTTAAGAACTTTCCCTTTATGAATAAGAATTTGTTGCGTTGCAGAATATGAACTACCACCCAGAACAGTCTCTATGTTCTTCTTCACATCAGCAACCTGAGCATACATTTATATTTTATTTTACATAACCATCCGTTGATGGAAACAAGCTAGAAATCTCAAAGATAGATACAAACAGCAATAAAGTTTACAAGATTATTTGCCGATAGAAAAACAATACAGAATAGCAGTACGATTATGAAGAAACGAAACCATTCAAGCATCCTGCGCATCAAATCGCTGTGGCATTCTGTCATTATTGTACATGAATCGTCAATTTAAGAGTCTACCAAGTGCATTTTTGCATAAAGAATATTACTATTCATGAAAAAAACCACCCACAAGTAACTGACTTCTAGATCAAGAAAATAATGATTAAACAGAGAAAACTCTAACCACTCCAAATCAAGAATCGGTGACCAAATTTGTACTCTTAAGGAACAAGAAATCAACCCCAGATATGAAACTAAAACAGTTCCAAGAAAAAGGTAGAGCGCAACTTCTTGAGATTTCACATACCGAATCCTCGGGTTTAACTTGGATCTCGAAGCGAGTCCCCTTCAAAGTTTTGACAAATATCTTCATCTTCTTTCACTGACTGAAAAACCAAAATGACTTCGATTCTCCGGCGAGATTTTTTTCCAATCAATCCCCACCGGTAACAAACTTCCAAATATATTAGAGAGCAGAAGTGCTTATGCAGGTGATTGACGAGAAAGAAGAAAGAAGCGGCAGAATTTTGATACGGGAAAAGTCAACACTAAACAGATGAGGACACGTGGAGGGCACGGATGGTACGAGGATCTAGCTCACACGACAATAAATGACGACAAACGGCAATTGTTGTTTTTACCTTTTTCAGCTGTAATTTTTCAAAACATTCCTCTCTCTCTTTTCTGTTATTCACTGTCGACTTTACGCACCCTCGGGATCAGAAATCATCTTCAAGAATTTCTGGGTCAGGTGTGAAGGATCGTTGTTTCATGAACAATCGATCTTCTTAAGGAAAAATTAAGTAAATTCATCTTACGTTATTCTCTGTTCTAATTTGTTCTTATCAAAGGTATCAGAGCTTGATCAATCCTCAGACCAGAATGACGGAAACTCGCGCCCAGAAACAGCACAAGGAGGTGACGATCAGGGAGTTGGAAGAAACCATCGCCTCTTTCAAAGCTCAAATCGTGGATCGTACTCAGAACTTGGAAGGTGCAGTTGCTAATCAGAACGAGAGGCTAGAAAAATCACTGTCGGAAATGTTCGAGGCTATCAGAATGTTGTCCAGTAACATGACAGGGAGAACCGATCGAGCATCCACTAGTACGACGGTAGAAGCAGCACCGTTAGTACAGGGGGGCCTCGGAGAAGTGACGAACCAAAACAGAACCGGAATAACACCAAACAATTACGCCGGAGTAACCAGGTTAGCTAAGCTGGAGTTTCCGCGATTTAGTGGGGATAAGATTAAGGACTGGCTGTTTAAGGTAGAACAATTTTTCGAGATAGATCACACGCCGGATGAACTTAAGGTGGGGTTGGCATCTATACATTTAGATGATGTTGCAGCAAACTGGCACCAGGCTCAAACTGAGTCGGATTTGGGGAGAATGGGAACAAGAGATTGGGTCACGTACCGACATTTGTTGAAGGAGAGGTTCGATGAGTTGTGGGATGATCCCATAGCAGAGCTCAAACAGCTACAAGAGACCGAGGGGATTTTGGAGTACCACAACAAATTTGAAGCTATCCGAACACGGGTATAATTACCAGAAGCATATTTGGTGAGTGCTTATTTGGCTGGATTGAGGGTAGACACACAGATGCATCTCAGGATGTTCCAGCCAACAACAGTAAGACAATGCTTGATGTTGGGAAGACTATACGAAACAGCTCATCCGCGGAAACCAACGGGACAATCTGTAAAACAACAGGATAATATCCGAAGCTATACCAGTGAGACAAGAAGGACTAATGCTTTCAGAAAAGAAGAGGATAACAGACCAGGGTTATTAGCTAAGCCAAGAGAGCTGCAACCTCGCAAAACTCTGAGTACTGCAGAAATGAATGAGAGACGTGCCAAGGGATTGTGTTATTTTTGCGACGAAAAATACACTCCCGGACACTATCTCACACACAAGAAAACACAAATCTTCATGATGGAAGCAGAAGACGATTCTGAGGAAGAAACAGAGGAGACATTAACTACCAATGCCGATTTAGCTCAGATTTCCTTAAATGCATTGGCGGGAATCACTGATTATCATACTATGAGGGTAAGAGGAACCAGTGGTAGGAGGGTATTATTCATTTTAATAGACACGGGATCAACTCACAACTTCCTTACTCGTGACATCGTGGATAAATTGGGCCTCCAAATGCAAACAGCCGGATCAGTAGAAGTTGCAGTAGCTGATGGGAGTAAGCTAGCAGTGGGAGGAAAAGTGGAAGATTTGGAATGGAGATTTCAGAACACTATTTTCAAGGCAGACTTCATGGTTATTCCATTAAGAGGATGCGACATGGTTTTAGGCATCCAATGGCTCCAAACTTTAGGTGCCATTACATGGGATTTTTCTAAACTGGAAATGAAGTTTAAAGTGGGACAGCAGAAGGTGATATTACAGGGTATCAAGGAAGATTCCGTGAGATCTGTAAAGGCATCAAAATTGAATAAATACAGGGAGAATCAAGCTCAATTATCTATGTTATGTGCAACATCTTCTTGTTGGCCTAAAACTATAAGCGGCAGAGACTCTGATGCAGACTTACAGGGCAGTGAGGCTGATGCAGATTTACCAACAGGTATTAAGACACTCTTATCTGTTTATAAGGATGTGTTTCAGGAGCCGGAACAACTACCTCCATTCAGAACACGGCATAATCATAAGATTCCCCTACGAGAAGGTGCTGATCCAGTCAACCAACGCCCTTATAGGTATGCTACCTATCAGAAAAATGAGATTGAAAAAATCATTCAGGAAATGTTGGATAAAGGAACAATTCAACCAAGTTCCAGTTCATACGCATCTCCTGTGGTTTTAGTCAAGAAAAAAGATGGTAGTTGGAGGTTATGTGTAGATTACAGGGGATTGAACAATTTAACCATTAAGGATCGATTCCCAATTCCATTGATTGAAGACTTATTGGATGAGCTAGGAGGGTCGAGAATATATTCCAAGATAGACTTGAGGGCTGGTTACCATCAAGTAAGGATGAACCCGGATGATATTCACAAAACAGCCTTCAAAACGCATTGTGGGCATTATGAGTATTTGGTGATGCCGTTTGGGCTAACGAATGCTCCTGCTACTTTTCAAGGGTTAATGAATGATGTCTTCAAGGAATTCCTACGGAAGTTTGTGCTCATATTCTTTGACGACATCCTAATTTATAGCAGTTCACAGTCTGCACATGAAGAGCATTTGAAGGCAGTTTTTGAGGTAATGCGAGTCCATCAACTCTTTGCAAAGAGGAGTAAATGCATGTTTGCAACCACTCGTGTGGAATACTTGGGTCATTTCATCCAAAGTCAACGGATCCAGCCAAGTTAAATAGCTGAGTGGGTGGTGCCAAGTAACGTCAAACAATTACGAGGTTTCTTGGGACTTGCAGGATATTACAGGAGGTTTGTCAAGAACTTCGGAACGATTGCCAGACCTTTGACCACATTAACTAAAAAGGATAACTTCAGCTGGAGTACAGAGGCTCAGGAAGCATTCGATGAATTAAAACAAGCTTTGTGTTCGACTCCCGTGGCATTACCTGTATTCGATGAGGAATTCGTGGTTGAAACGGATGCTTCAGGACAGGGCATTGGAGCAGTGTTAATGCAGAAGGGTCATCCTATTGCATATATTAAAGCGGTAGCTGAGTGGGTGCTTACATTATAATCGTCAAACAATTACGAGGTTTCTTGGGACTTGCAGGATATTACAGGAGGTTTGTCAAGAACTTCGGAACGATTGCCAGACCTTTGACAACATTAACAAAAAAAGATAACTTCAGCTGGAGTACAGAGGCTCAGGAAGCATTCGATGAATTAAAACAAGCTTTGTGTTCGGCCCCCGTGTTAGCATTACCTGTCTTCGATGAGGAATTCGTGGTTGAAACGGATGCTTCGGGACAGGGCATTGGAGCAGTCTTAATGCAGAAGGGTCATCCTATTGCATATATTAGCAGGCACTTGAAGGGAAAACAGCTTACATTATCGATCTACGAGAAGGAGCTATTGGCAGTTGTGTTCGTAGTACAGAAATGGCGTCATTATCTGATTTCAAGACACTTTGTTATCAAAACAGATCAACGAAGTCTGAAGTATCTATTAGAACAAAGACTCAACACTCCGATTCAACAACAGTGGTTGCCTAGACTGCTAGAGTTTGACTACGAGATTGTGTACAAGCAGGGCAAAGAAAACTTGGTGGCAGATGCATTATCGCGCAAGGAGGGTTCTGAGATTTTACACATGGCTATGACAGTTAATGACTGTGATATTATGAAACGGATACAAGCTGGTTATGAAGTTGATCAGAATGTACAAGAACTCATACGGATTTTACAGACCAAACCAGAGACTAAACCTCTCTTTTCCTGGTCACAGGGGGTACTTAGAAGAAGAAGTAAGATTGTGGTACCAAATGATTCTGAAGTTCGACAATTCATCTTGAGTTGGATGCATAATTCGACAGCCGGGGGGCACTCAGGTCGAGAAGTAACTCGACAACGAGTCACTGGTTTGTTTTACTGGAAGGGCATGAATAAGGATATCCAAAGGTACATTAGAAGCTGTGATATCTGGCAACAATGCAAATACGACACAGCGGCATCTCCCGGATGGCTTCAACCATTGCCTATTCCGGATGTGGTTTGGTCAGACATCTCTATGGACTTCATCGAGGGACTCCCTCTTTCGGCAGGCAAATCAGTCATTTTCGTGGTAGTGGATCGACTGTCAAAAGCAGCACACTTCATGGCACTCTCACACCCATACTCGGCAGCAACAGTTGCTCAGGCGTTTCTAGACAATGTCTTCAAGTTACACGGTTTACCCTCCTCAATAGTAAGTGACAGAGATACAGTGTTTCTCAGTGAGTTCTGGCAAGAATTATTTGCGTTACAAGGGGTGGCACTTCATCATTCATCGGCTTACCATCCTCAAAGCGATGGACAGACGGAGGTCGTCAATCGTTGTCTCGAGACTTATCTTCGTTGTATGTGCAGTGACAGGCCACATTTATGGAGTAAATGGTTATCGTTAGCTGAATATTGGTACAACACCAGTTACCATTCAGCTATCAGAACAACCCCTTACGAAGTCGTTTATGGACAACCTCCTCCTATTCACTTGCCATATCTGCCAGGGGAAGCAAAAGTAGCAATGGTGGCACAAACATTGCAGGAAAGGGAAAACATGCTATTATTGCTTAAGTTCCACCTCACTCGAGCTCAACACCGCATGTCGCAGGTAGCTAATAGAAGACGTTCTGAACGAAAATTCGAAATCGGTGCTATGGTTTATGTTAAACTTCAACCGTATCGGCAAAGTTCTGTGGTAGCTCGAAGCAACCAGAAGCTGGCTCCTCGCTATTATGGTCCGTTTCGGGTGTTGGATAAATTTGGACAGGTGGCTTACAAACTGGATCTGCCTTCCTCTTCTCAGATTCATCCCGTTTTCCATGTCAGCCAGCTGAAGCTTCGCGTGGGGAACAAACCTATCTCAGCAAACTTACCACCAACAACACCAGATGCTCTGCTCAAAGAACCAGAAAAACTTCTGGAGAGGCAGATGGTTAATCGACAAGGGAAGGCAGTAACAAGGGTGCTGGTTAAATGGTCTCATCAATCTGCAGACGATGCTACGTGGGAGTACCTTGCTGACTTGTTGCAGAAGTATCCTGACTTCATACCTTGAGGTCAAGGTTCTTAAGGAGGGAAGATTTGATACGGGAAAAGTCAACACTAAACAGATGAGGACACGTGGAGGGCACGGATGGTACGAGGATCTAGCTCACACGACAATAAATGACGACAAACGGCAATTGTTGTTTTTACCTTTTTCAGCTGTAATTTTTCAAAACATTCCTCTCTCTCTTTTCTGTTATTCACTGTCGACTTTACGCACCCTCGGGATCAGAAATCATCTTCAAGAATTTCTGGGTCAGGTGTGAAGGATCGTTGTTTCATGAACAATCGATCTTCTTAAGGAAAAATTAAGTAAATTCATCTTACGTTATTCTCTGTTCTAATTTGTTCTTATCAAATTTATACACTCCGCTTCCTGGGAGGCTTTTTTTTTTGTCTTCCAAAATTTTTTTATTGCTGATTATTCTTATTTACAACTGTTAATAAAAATAAAAGACAAGTAAGAAAAATATTCCGGATGATTTGATAGCAGATGATGCTATAATATCAGCAACACCATTTTTTAACCGTTGTTGATAGGATAAAATGTCTTGAAAGTTTGTAATCTATTGTTGTATCGTATCAATGTAATGTTGAAAATGTCGATTAATACCAATTCCGTTGAGAAGATTATTTAAGGTAAGATTATCTCCTTAAAAAATAACATGTTGATTACCGAGATAACAAACAGATTGTAGAGCCCAAATTAGAGTAGATAGTTCAGCTTCATTGACTGTTGCTCTACTTTGAAATTTCCCTCTTCTAGTAGTAATGAATAATCCACGATCGTTCCGAATAACCCATCCTAGAATTGAAGGTTTATTACCATTATGATGAGCGGCCGTCATAATTACATTTTATCCAATCTTGCGGAGGTAATTTCCATTGAACTCAATTTTTTGTTATATGTAGTGAAGTCTGTCGCTGAACCCTAGATGTGGGATGAGATAACCATTCGTGTGCATCTTCTTGACTCTTCCGCAGCAAAATATCATCCAAAATATCGTGTTTATTAAAAATAAAATCATTCCGTGATTTCCATATCTGTCATAGTAAATAAAATGGAAGGTATTTGTTTGAAGATTCATTGGACATTTGTTGTAGCTAGCCATGATATATCTGATGTTATCATAGATATTGAAGTTGTTATCACATATAGTAGTAGTTAGTATATCCATCTTCCTCCATAGCATCAGGACGTACGGACATAGAAAGAAGGTATGGAGTTCTGTTTCTTCAGAGACACAACAACGATAGCATTTATCATCATGAGTTATCTTCCGGTGATATAATTGTGATTTAACCGGTAGATTCTTAGATAATAATCGCCACAGAAAATGCTTGTATTTTGGTGGCATTTGTATGGACCAAATTTCCTTGGCGAGATCAGGATGATCAGCTACTCGCGGAGAAGAATCAACTGAATCCGGATTAGATGTTTCTACCGCATGTCGATATCCCGATTTCACAAAATATGATCCATTAGTAGTGTGACGCCAAACCCAACCATCATAGTATGTACAGATGGAATAAAAATTTTATAAATAAGGTGATGGTCGTGTTTCTCAATGAGGTCATTAATAGTCGCTTTATCCCATTGGCATGTATTCTTATTGATAAGCACATCGATCTTGAGTCTTGGATTTGTATATGGCAAACATTTTGGGGCACGTGGAGGACAAACAGGCAACCACATAGTTTCCCATATCTCTGTAGATGTACCATTACCAATAATTCGATTCAGTCTTGATGTTAGTAACTGTCTACCATGAATAATTGATTGCCAGCCGTAATACGAACGGGATCCATGTGTAGCAGTAAGAAACTCACCTGTTTTATAATATCGACTCTTAAGAATCTTTGATAGCAGACAATGTGGTCTCTGTAGAATTTTCCAACTGAGATTTTCTAAGAGAGCTTGGTTAAACTTTTTAAAATCTCGAAATCCCAAACCACCGATAAGTTTCGGTCTAGTAATTTTTTTCCATGCCACCCATGAACTTTTACGTTTGTAATCCGCCGAGCCCCACCAGAATTGTGATAAAATTTTATCCAAAGTGTGACAAATTTCTTTCGGGAGCTTGAAGACATTCATCGAATAGACTAACATAGCAAAACCAACTGATTTAATTAAAACCTCTTTTTCTGCCTGAGATAAGAACTTCGATTGCAATCCTGATATTCTTGATTCAACTTTATTAATAATGTATTGAAACATTTGCCGTCGATTTCTTTGAAAGCGTTCAGGCAAGCCTAAATATTTTCTCCCACCTCCTACATTATAAATTCCAAGCAATTGATGTACGGTTGTTCGTGTATGAGGGAATACATTATTCCCAAACACAATTGATGATTTATCAAAATTAATAATCTGACCAGATACTCTGCCATACTCTTCAAAGATTTGTTTTAAATGCATCACATTTGTAGAATCAGCTCTGACAAAAAATAAGGAATCATTAGCAAAAAGAAGATGAGAGATCGTAGTGGCTGAATGAACTTCCTTATCTGAGCTTGATGAAGCATTGAGCTAAGTACATCAGAGCATAGTATAAGCAGGTATGCAGATAGATGATCACCTTGTCTTAATCCCCGCGAAGGTTTGAAAAATCCATATGGACTTCCGTTTATAAGTACAGCAAAGGATGTAGATGAGACGCATTGCATTATCTATTATATCCATCGAGTCGAAAATCCTTTCTTTTTGCAGAACTGCTTCCAAGAAATTACACTCAATTCTATCATAAGCTTTACTCATGCCCGTTTTAACCATCATATACATTTTCGCGCAAGTCGGTTGTACTTTCAATGCATGTAAGGCTTCATGGGCTATAAGCACATTATTAGTAATAAGTCGTACCGGTATGAAAGCAGCTTGATTTTCAGAAACAAGATCCTCCAAAATCTTTTTGAGGCGTAAGACCAATACTTTTGAAATGATTTTGTAGATAACATTACACAATGAGATTGGTCTGAAATCTTTCATGAGTGTAGGGAAAGTAGTCTTGGGAAACAGACAGATATTCGTATGGTTGAACTCCGGTGACATGTGTCATGTGTCAAAAAATCTGGTAACTTCCTCAATTATTGATGGTCCAATAATATCTTAGTGATGATCGAAAAAAGATCCCGCGAAACCATCTGGCCCTAGAGCTTTATTTGAACCAATAGAAAAAACAGCTTCGCGAATCTCATCAGGAAAAACTGTTTTAGTAAGCTCCAAATTCATCTCATTGGAGACATTTGGTTTAACACTTGCTAGCACAAAATCCATATTTGTTGCTGAGTTTGACTTAAATAAATACGCAAAATATTTTAAGGCTTGATGTGCAATATCCTCATTTCCATAAACATCAGTACCAAACTCATCTTGAATCGAGGTAATTGTATTTCTCAATCTTCTATTCTTAGTTGTTGCATGGAAATATTTCGTATTCCTGTCTCCAGTTTGTAGCCATTCATTTCGACTCTTAATTTTCCAGTAGAGTTCCTCGTCTCCATAGGCGTTAACTAAATCTCTTTTCAAGGATAAAATTTTCCCAAAGTCATAGTCAGCCTACTCTTTTCTGCATTAATATCTTTACTTAACTCATGTGTTTGGTAATGGGAGTTTAACATAAAATTCTTTTTCCAAGAGGAAATTCGTTGTCTACAGGCTTTAAGTCGGAGGGATATAAACGTATTTCTTGGATCAAAACTATTCCAGCTATTACTAATCATACTGTGAAATCCTTCTTGATCCGCCCATCGGGGATCATAACGGAATAACCTTTTTCCTGATATTGAATGCCTTCGAATTTTAATCAATCCCATTCGATGATTAGAATCTATCATATCTAAATATTCAATTATTGATGCTGGATAGATAGCTTTCCATTCATGATTAGCCAAAGCCCTAATCAACCAACATTGAACTAGCTAATTATTTCGTTTCCCTGCCCAAGTCATATTATTCCAGATATATCGTAAATCGGAAATCTGATATGTCGAAACCATTTTTTGGAATCAAATAGGCTCCATGGTTCTCTGATAGCACCACCAGTTTTGTCCTTTACATTTAAGATTTCATTGAAGTCGCCACATAAAAGCCATGGATTGTTCCGTATAGGGGCTAGTTTTTGTAATCTTTCCCAAAGATTTGTTCTATATTTCCGTATAAGATGCCCGTAGACACATGAAAAATAAAAATCATATCATTTTTTATTAATATTGTAGTCAATAAGTCTTTGGTCTGAACTGATAATGTTTACAAAAACGGACTTATTCTATAATAAAGTCAGTCCACCACCAATTCCTTTTGGGGGTATACACAATACATATGTATAATTTAAAATACTAACGACATCATGAACCACGTCGTTGTTATTTTTGGTTTCCACAAGGAAGAGTATGTTTGGGGAATAAAGCTTCTTTATTCCTTTAAGACGTCGAACTACCAGAAACCCTCCTAAACTCTGGCAGTTCCAAAATGCGATGTTATTTTGTATATGGTGGTTTATGGCCCACTAAGCCGTCACTTAAATAAATCAAAATTTCACCAGCATAAATATTTTCCGTTAAACGGTTAATATATTGTATGCATACTTCTATATAACCGCAAACCAATTCATTACTCCTAAACCACGAATCAGTTTTCTTCCTTAAACCGATTCTAATAATAAATTCGGTTATGATATAAATCTCGGTTAAAAGATTAAACCGGATTCTACTTAATTTGAACTGGTTACTATCTAAGCCATAACCTAATCCCAAACCAAGTCTCAATTCTAGCGTACCTGGTGAACCAAGAGAGAGAACCGGTTTCGATTTTTGCCGTTTTGCAGAGACACTGGAAGCCATGGATTCCGGCGGACGGGGTCGTTTTTCAGCCTGAGAATTCCTTGGGGAATTAAATCGGTCAGTGGTGATATCCCCACTATCTTGTCCATGCGCACCCGAAGAACCAGTTCGTGATGGAGAAGATTGTGGTTGTGGAGGAAAACCCGGTGGCGGTGAATCTGCACCGTCGTCGCTGGAATCATAATCGTTAGGGGTGTTTGGGTTCGGATTTATGGAATCCACGACAACAGGGCAGTTGATTGCATCGTGTGATAGAATACCACACTTAGGACCGAAAGATCTCAGTTTTTCATATTTGAATTTGAGAATATATTCATGATCTTGAAAACAGAATTTCCTCTGAAATTGGAAAGGGGCCGTGATGTTCATGAGAATTCTGACACACACAAACTCGACCTGGTGCGAGTTCTCAGTGTTGAAATCGGTTTCGAGGATGTCACCGAGAGTACCACCGATATATACAACCATTTGATATGTGAGAAACTGGATTGGAATGCCACGGATTTGGACCCAAAACGGAATGAAATTCATTTCATTTGCATCTATCGACGACGACCATTTCTGGAGAACACACATGCGATCGTTGAACGACCATGGCCAACGCCGGAGGACCGAAATCAGAGCCTCTTTGGTTTGGAAGAGAAACTGAGCCCTATTGCCTTTGATTATACGTGACGTGATCACCTCGCTGGCACTCTAGAGACGGGGAGTGTAGTCATCATTGCACGAAGATTTTGCTTTTTTGGATTCACGGGTTTGCCGATCAGTGAGTAGCGTGTTTCGGTTGCGGCTTGGGAACATAATTCCGGAGGAAGAGAGATTGTGGGTTCAATGATTCCGAGATCAATGTATTGCAATTTTCTGACCAAATAATCGGACATGGTGGAAACAGAAAAGTGCGATTGAATAGGAGGAAGAAGAAAAAGTTTAGAGGAGGTTAAATAGAGAAAACGGTTAAAAGAATAACCGATTCTCCGAGAAAAACGTCAAAACAAAATGACGACAATAACTCTTTTATAAAAAGAGACAGAAAACTTGGCCGATGGTAAGAAAAACCGTCGACGAAGACGAGAAGGAGATGATAAAAAAAAACTGAGAGGGGAACTTATTCTGGTTTTTTTTTCCTACTAACACTTGATGATCCAATATGATGTCGCCACGTGTTAATCAAAGTAACTGAATTTCTAACTATTCCTATTGGGCCTAAAAATTCATTATGTAAAGCCCCATAACATCGTTCCCTTCTTGATAGCTGTGATGGGCCTGCCCCTTTTTATGGGTAATTTAATTTGTAGACGAGTTCGTTATTATTATATATTATATTATTTCACTATGGTTATTTTAGGTTCCTGCTTTATTCGATCTACTAACTGAATCTTCTCAACCAGCAATTTTATCTTCTTCTATCATCACCCTCTCTTTTTTTTTTCATTTTGTCGATCTTCTTCTAGCTTTCTAACGTCGATTTACTTTTGCCTTTTGTTTTATTATTTCGAACAACTATTGTTAGAAATTTGGTGCAAACACCAACATAAGAAACAAGAGTTTATTTATATATATATATATTACAACGAAACCCAAAAGAGAAGATAAAAAACAAGAGTTTCCTCCCGATACAGATTTCTTCAAATCTTCCCTTCACTTATAATAAAGATCCGCCCGACCCAGAAAAAACCCCAACGAATACATAGATTCGATTCTTTTTAAATACTGCATATATATTATATATACAAAGACTAAAGAGATTTTAAAAAAGGTTACCTGTGACGGTAACAGATCTTCATCTTCCTCCTCCTTCTCCCTCTCTCTCTCTCTCTCTTTCACAGGGAAAATATGAAAAACACTAAGATATTTTACATATTTATTTGCTTCAAAAATGGTTGTAGTAGTAATAAAATCCTCCTCTGTTAGGTATTGGTGAACGCGCGATTCTGGAATCTCTATGTACATTTGTTCTTTTTGTCTATTAAGCCATGGCAGGGATGCTCGAG
Source organism: Pugionium cornutum (assembly GCA_018901935.1). Taxonomy (NCBI): domain Eukaryota; kingdom Viridiplantae; phylum Streptophyta; class Magnoliopsida; order Brassicales; family Brassicaceae; genus Pugionium; species Pugionium cornutum. The sequence continues at coordinate 6,500,129 of CM032162.1, forward strand.
TTTTGGCGGTCACGGTTTAAGCAATCGAATCCTTCTACTCTAACTGCAGGGGGTTTCAGTCCAAATTTCATTCTAACGCAACCACGGGACGACGAAGATGAATGAGACGAAAACCCGGTTGCTGAAAGGGGATGAAGGAAAGGAGAGTTGGGTGAGGTTGGATTGAGTTTATCATCTCGAAAGCGAGCATCTTGTACCAATGGGTTCACTGCTCTGCTTGGAGGTGAACCCGGAAAATATGGTGGCGATGAAGATAAAGATGATGATTGTATTTGCCCTATTGTTCCATTATCCTCCTGGAGAGATATGGAGAAAGGATTTATGAATCAGAATTCTTTTGACCATCAACATAAGAAATTTATAAGTTATATAGCTAGAATTGATTCTAGGAAATTGCTTGCAAGGCAGATCAAAAGGTTGTAATTAGATACAAACTATTGGAACATCAAGCCAATCAGAGAAAAGATAGACTATCACAACCGATAAAGCTTGAGATCAAAACCGTGAAAACAGAAGCACACCTTTCTACAAATGATGTCCAAAAGCTCTGCACCAGCTTCAGAATCACACAAATCAGCTGCAGCTTGACTTCAAAATCGGAAAACAAAGTTTATAAACACTTGGGTAGATGTTTGTTTTCTAATCACTGCACAACCTGAGGGGAAAAGAAAAAGGAGAATGCTTTTTTCTTTACCTCATATGTAACCTGAGAGGGCGAATGACGTTGTTGGCGAGTAAGCCAGCACGTCGAGGCTTAGGACAAACGACAAGATCCTTCCGATCGAATCTCATCATCTCCTCGCGAGACATGAAGGCGTTCTGCTGAAGGTTGCAATGATTCATCTTTTTACCTTGATCTACAGAAGAACGCCTATTCACCAAAGAGATGATCAAATCAAATCAGACCAGAATACCAGATCCATTACCACACACAGGAGGGTGAGAAAACGTTATTCTAATTTCAAAATCCGACAGCAAGAAACTAAGGCTTAAATTCTAAGATCAGAGAAAATTTGGACAAAATTCTTGTCGGAATAAAATGATACGAACCCAAAAAAAAAACATAACGGATCTCGATCAACTCAAACAAAATCATGAGGGAGAAAAGCTCTGTAATCTACGACTCAAACCCGACGAATTGTTTTAGGGGAAAGGAAATGGATCATTCGAAATTCAGAGAGATCAGCTATTAAAATAATTTTTGAACAGAATACAATTTCGGAAAAAGACAACGATGACTTTTTGACCGAATGGCTTAGACGAAACCCAGATCCGAGAAGATTCAAAATTCATAAGGAGCACAAAAAAGTAAAACTAAAAGAATCGAGAAGCTATTACTCGAATTTAACCAAACTTCTGACTAAAAACCAAAAAAAAAAAGGAAATAAAAACCACAGATCTGGTACCGACAGCAAGTTATTGTGGATGAACACACACACAAATCTATTAATAATAACAGCCGTCTGTAAAATCTGCCATAAAGGGGAGCTTGAGCAGAGAAGAAAGAGAAAGGAGAGAGGGAGATACCTGAGTAATATCCCCGGGAGAGGGAGAGAGAGCACGATGACGGAGAAGAAGGAAGAGAGAGAGAGGGAAGCGAAAAATCGACTGAAGATATAGGCATTTTATATAAGGATGACATGAAATTGTGGGTGAGGTTGAAGACTACGTGAAACGACATCGTTTTGTCAAATGGGAAATTTGCTTTTTCACGCCGTCGTAATAGTGATATTTGTGGACAACTTACAATTCCGATTTCAATGCTTTTATCATTAACTTGATTCGTTGGTCAACATAACTAATGCTTTTTTTCCTAAAAAAAATAAAATATCATTGTTTTATGGATGATTTAGCATAACTATTGATTTTTTGTTCTTGAGAGTTAAAAAAACACTAACAAATTACGAAAATATAAAAGAGAAAACAGTTTTGCTTAGAAGTTGGTAATCAAACGACTGATCGTATTGCAAAGGAACTACGGCGTAGTCACTGTTACATTACTTTGTCTAGCTATCCAAGCAACGATCAATGGTTTTTAGAACTATCCGACACACACCGACTTACTTACTTGCCATTTCATTAAACTCACTGAGAAGGTAATCAAAACAAAATCAACTCACTCCATTGCTAAGACTCATCTCTACTTGCAACCTTGCTTTTGAGATGATTTTAATCACGAAGTCTCCACTATCATGCAACACCAACACATCATAGCTATACTTGTTTGTTTGTTTTTTCGATTGATTCAAATTAGATTAAATTTTTCGTAAATATCAAAAAATTTATTTTTTTGTTACCTATTCATACATATATATATAAATGAAAACCGTGAAAAAAAATAGAATTTCCCTTAAGAATTGAATAATATATTTTATTATCTGGTTAAGGTATTTAAAACTATATAGAGAGGATCTATTGCTAATTCGCTATGTCTAGAAAAATGAAATGAGGAGGTTTCCAATATCCTAACTCCTTTGTAAATTCATGCTAACTACTCACCTAATTGCACGTGACGTTAATAATTTTATACACGTGGCATTGCATTAATGGATTGTCGTTCTATCCAACGACACAGACATGTTAGCATGCTGTCATACAATCTTTTTAGGATCCAATATATCAAGCTCAACATTCAATAATAGTCCCGACAAGTATTTTTCACACGATGAAAGCATTACAAAAGACAAAGAGAAGACAAGAACCACAATTGATATAATGATAACTGCATAAACATTTTCTTTCTCACTTCGTGTCATCTTCTCATTTAAAAAAAAATGTTTGGAAAATAACAGCTCGAGTTCTTCTTCGTTTTGGTTTCTTTTTTATTTTAATGAAAGATAGAATTTTGAACGTTTACATTTTAGAAATTCAGTTGATGTCTCTGAGATCAGCAAAGCTCTCGCAGTCTTGCTTTTAAGTCCTTTACATGGTAGCATACTAGCATTTGTCCTCACTATTATTATTCGTAGCTATCCATTCAGTTTAACATGCGAAGCTAGACAACGATGAGCTCCGGCGACTCAGGGAGGTTAATATTGACGAAGCTCCAGCACGTCGTCATGTTCGCGATTCCTTGGAAAATATCTAGCTTAGTCTTAACACTACAACAAAACAGCGTATTTCCGACGGCCACATACGTCGGAAACACGTCGGTAAAACGGATTCTCGACTATGTTCCGACGAAAATAGTCCGTCGGGACTATTTTGTCGGAAATTCGTCTCCGTCGGGAAGTTATCGGGAATTTCCGACGGATTAGCGATTAACTATGCCGTCGGAATATGCCGACTGATTTGCGATGACACCGGTCCGTCGGAAAGTACCGTAGGATATTTGATGGTCCGCATCCATCGGTAATTACCGACGAATAGTCGAGCGCATTTTCCGATGATTTTTGCCGTCGAGAATATTGTCCGATGATATTTCCCGACGGTTTATAATCGTCGGGATATAGCAACACATTTCCGACGGCTTTGTCCGTCGGGAATTTTCGACGACCCAATCCGTCGGAAAAACCAAATAATTGAAAAAATAAAAAATTTATTTTTTTAATATTTATATATTTAAAATATTTAATTAAAAATAACTAAATATTTTTAAAATATAAATATTAAAAAAAAAATTAAAAATTAAATTAATAAATTTTTAATTTTAAAATTTAAATTAATATTTTTAAAAATAATCATATAATTAATAAAAATAATATTATAATATAAATATTATTAAAAATTTATTTTAAATTACAAATTACAAAGGAAGAGTAGGAGGAGAAGGAGGAAAAAAAAGTCATCACACAATTTATTTTTTATCATTTCTACAAAGTTTTTGAGATTATTCATCTCTATTTTCATGGACGCCATTTCTTTTTTTAGCTGCTCATTTTCTTCGTTTCTAACTGCACATATTGTGCCACCGGTATCTACAACTCTCACGAGTCCTGGATGACGACCCTTTGAAAATGGTATTTCCTATATAAAAAAAAAAATATTATTAGAAAATTTAATAAAAATTATTTTAATATTAATTATATATTAAAAAAAAAACTTACATCAAAAACGAGATGATTAATCTCAGAACGAGGCAATTCGGCGACCGAAGATGAAGAACCAACTTGAAATTGCTAGGTTAGAATATCACTTTTTTTCTTTTTTACTTTTTCGATGATCTCACTAACGAGACCATCTTGGATACGACTAGTTTTTTTGTTCGTGTGGACGGCCTCGAGAAGTTGCAAGTGATCTGGAGGCGCTCCAATTTCTTGTGCCTAAAAATAAAAAAATTCTCTATTAATAATTTTAAAAATTTTAAATAATAATAAATAATTAATATAATAATTAATTTACCAATTGATCGGCTCGTCTGAGAAAATTAGTCGATCCGGCATTGTGAATAGAAATGCCTTTACCTCCTCGGTCGCTCTTCCGGTTTCCCGAATTAGTTTTCGAGATGACCTCAACGCTGGAAGATTCCCAATAACAAATAAAGTCGTTCCACACTGACTCATTCAACCCTCTTGGTTTATCTTTTCCCTTTTTTCATTTTTGTTTCCCCTCGTTCATGTGGTAGGAAAATTGTACTGCAGCCTCTTTTTCGAAAGCTTCTTCCACCAATTTTGTGTTCATGGGATCCCATGTAAATTCTTGCTGCGAAATTTTAGTATATATTACTAAAAATATTATTAAAAACTATTTAAAATAATTATATATTTCAAATTTAAATAACATACCGCAAACGTCCTAAACCAAATCTGACGTTCTTCGTACGGAATATCTCGAAATTTGGTATATGGTTTGTTCAAAAGAGAATGAAGCATCTTTAATATAGATTTGCTTATTCCATTGTTTGAAATACCAAACCTACAAATTTTTATTACAATACCGTTTAAGTAATTATTTTAAATATAATTATAGAATAACATTAACATAATTATTTTAAATATATTTATAGAAAATTAATTTACCATGTCGAGTTTCCTTAACGTCTCGGATCAAGAAAAGTAAAAAGTTTGCGACCAGGCTGCTGAACCAATTCTTCAATTGTCATTGGTCGGACAGAATCATTTGCAGATTCTGGAACTTGAATTGGTAAACAACTCGGAGTAGACGACTCACCACGTCTTTGGTAATCTTGATATGACCTATGATTATGACATTTTATCAATCTATCTACATTTACTATTTACCATTTTTCAAATTATTAAATTATTTAAAATAATAATCAATTATTTTTATTTTTATTTTTTGAAAAAATCAAGATTTTGCAAAAAAAAAAACTTGGAGCAAGTGACTTGCCAGATCCAAACTACTCTAACGAAAAGAAGAAGCTTGGTTATAGAAAATAAAACCAGCCAATGGTGAAAAGAACGAACATGAACGAACATGGAAGACAATTTTAGTACTGACCCGAGTACAAAATCTATGTAGCCATTAAAGCTCTAGATATAGTTTTGATCAAGGGAAATCACGTGTAAGAGTGTTCTAAGCCAACGTTTTTTTTCTCAAAAGCAATGTTCGAAATAAATTGTGTTTTGTTCGACAAGGAAGAGTGCAAAAAAATCATTATAGTTTGGAAAATTGTTGTTTTTGTGCGCATGTGGTTTATCTGAAACGACACCAATTAAGAAACAAACATCTTATCATTTTTCTCTTGCTTTATGGATTATTGAATTGGCTTTTGAGTGGTTTGAATGAATATCTTTTTTGTTTGAACGATCGCAGATTCTCCATGACTCACCTCTACTCTGACTATTGAGTACTGAGACTATAACATGACACATAAACTCACAATGATTTTTTTTTGTTAAAGAACTTACAAATGATTTTTTAAAAATTCTGCTTTAATAATATTTTACCGATTATTAATCTCTAGTTGACCAGTGAATTCACTACACCAGTGAATTAGTGATGATTTTAGATATTGTGGGAGGATATGAGGCGATTATCTTCATCGACCAGTGATTTTTCTGACCTTAGGACTTTCTACAATGTCAATCTTTCTAACCTGATTTGAAATATTTAGTAGAAATTGAACACACCAATACAAATTTACGAGAAATAAATGAAAAAAAACTTACATTATTTACGACTACATGTTGAATACCGGCAACGAAAGCGACTTTTCCGGCGAGAATGCGGCAGGGAGGCGAATGGTCGAAAGAGAACGCGAGAAAGAAAAAGAGAAGAAACGGCCGTAGGTTATACTAAAACTTTCCGACGGAAACTGCCGTCGGGAATCCGTCGAAACTGAAATAAATATCTATCCGGAAGTCCGCCTTGGGAAATAGGTTTCCCGCATAAGGCCGTCGGGAATCCATCGACGCGTCGATGGAAATCCGTCGGAAAGTCTAATCCCAGGCATGACCGACACCGTAGTCTACCCACGTTGCAATTATTTAATCAACGTGTTCCCGACGGTTGTCCGACGGACTGAATAAATCCGTTGGGAAACCGTCGGTGTTGTTAATCAATATTTTGAAAAATATATGGATAAATTTATTTTTAAAAAAGCACTTTTTATTATAATATTGTGAAATGTTTGTGAAAAATAAAATCATAAATATGTATTAACAATATTTAAAATTAAAATCATAAATATCAAAATAAAATCACAAATTTAATCTGAATCTGATGAATATTCCGAATTAGCTGAATTTTGGTCGTCAAACTCGCCAATCTCTTCTTCTGAATCTTGAAACACGTTGTAATATTCGTTTGTGCTGTCATCAACAACAAGGTTAACTTCAAGAGAAGTGTCTATGGAACCTAAGTTACCAATTGTGCTTTGTTGCATAAATATGTATTAACAATATTTAAAATTAAAATCATAAATATCAAAATAAAATCACAAATTTAATCTGAATCTGATGAATATTCCGAATTAGCTGAATTTTGGTCGTCAAACTCGCCAATCTCTTCTTCTGAATCTTGAAACACGTTGTAATCTTCGTTTGTGGTGTCATCAACAACAAGGTTAACTTCAAGAGAAGTGTCTATGGAACCTAAGTTACCAATTGTGCTTTGTTGCATAGGCTCTTATTCGGTAATACCACATACCATTCCTCTAGGATGTATTGAGGTCACTGTAATCCAAGGATCTTGCTTGTTTCTCACACGAGGATATCGAATGTAACAAACCTGGTCCGCTTGTGATGCAAGTATAAAAGGATCATATTTTCGATGTCGCTTACGAGAGTGGACAGATGTAACACCGAATTCGTCTTCACGTTGACCTATGAAAGGTCATACCAGTCACAATAGAACACAATACACCTCAAATCAATCATTCCTGGATAGTGAACTTCTAATATTTCACGAAGAATACCATTGTATACAATTTCTCCCGATTGAGATGATACACCATAATTACAAGTTGTTTGTGAGTTTCCTTCGCGATGACTCTTAAAAGCATATCCACGAGTGCAGTACATTGGATAAGATTTTGCAGTAAATGTAGGACCACTCACCAACTCAACTAACCACGTGGGAAACGTTATGTAGTAACCTACAAAATAATAGAATGTAGTAAATTATAAATATATATATAGTAAACTATTATTGAAAATTACATAATTGTGGTAACACTAACATAAAAATGCAACCATTTTGTAAATTCGCTTTTTTTTTAAGTTCGGCCAACTCATTCTCGCTGTAATCTGAATAATGAACACGTATTTGTTCCATGTATATCCTGTTAATTATGAAAAAAAAATTAACAATAAATTATAATAATAACTAAAAACAAAATTAAATTGAATGTACCTTTCATATTCCAAAACGTCATCGCAATTTGTCAAAATATACAAATGCAAGTGATTGTGTTCCTCCTCTGATAGGCGTCGCGTCTTCCCTTTTCCACTTAAACGTCCAATTTGTGCAAATATTTCTGGCACATACACTGGATAGCTTGGTTTTTCTCCTCCATCATCATGTCGTGAAGGTCGTCTATTTTTTGTTTGCACTTGCGATGGAAAATAGTAGCTAGCAAAGTTAGATGTTTCTTCATTAATACTTTGTGCGACGATTGAACATTCAACCCTGGCAAGATTTTTAACTTTTTTCTTTAGGTGGAACATATATCTCTCAAAAGGATACATCCATCTGTACTGAACAGGTCCTCCAAGGGCTGCTTCTCTAGGGAGGTGAATAGGAAGATGCTCCATAACATCAAAAAATGCTGGTGGAAATATTTTGGGCCAAAGATATAAAAGGGAAGTCCAGGTTACAAATGAGAACCGGATAGCTTTTTCCTCCAAATTTCGGATATCGTCTATCTTGTTTTTGGTTTTGCTCTTGAGTTGTAGTAAGTGATCTTGTACATAAATCTCGGAAAAAAGCACCAATCCCTACATAGAAAAATATATATTTTAATATCATATAATATATGAAAATATTATTATTTATATATAAAATAATGTAAACGTCGTACCTGCAATAGCTCCGTGGACGTTTTTAGGTAGTAGATCGCTAAAAGCAAATGGGAATAATCTTTGCATGACAACATGACAATCATGACTTTTCATCCCTGAAAATTTACCTTCAATAGTATCGACACAATTACGAAGATTAGATGCGTATCCATCTGGAAATTTGACACTATGCTTAATCCAGTCAAAGAATTCATCTTTTGCATGCGCATCCAACCGGAATGCAGGAGACAATGATTTTCCATTTGACATTACATGTAGTTCCTTCCAGGAACAAATATCCGGCAAATCCAATCTAGCTTTCAAATTATCTTTTGTTTTTCTTTGCACATTTAGAACGGTATTCATTATGTTGTCGAAAAAATTCTTCTCAATGTGCATAACATCTAGATTATGGCGCAACAAATGCTCCTTCCAATATGGTAAATCCCAAAAAATGCTCTTCTTGTGCCAATTATGGTATTCGCCACAACCATCAATAGGGTAATGTCTGTTAGCTCCATAAGAAGCCGTTTTCTCAGCACCAAAATCTCTAAGTTAAGTCAACATATAATTCCCGTCAAGAATAGGAGGTGGAGCATCAATTTTTTTTTTTGTTTTTCCTAAACAATGTCGTGCTCCGGCGATATGGATGATCTTGTGGTAGAAATCGACGATGACAATCGAACCAACTAGTCTTTCGTCTGTGTTTCAGTTGGAACGCATCAGTATTATCTTGACAATATGGGCATGCTAATCTTCCATGCGTCGACCATCCTGATAACATACCATATGCTGGAAAATCACTTATCGTCCACATAAGTACAACTCGCATCAAGAAGTTATGTTGGTTGGAAACATCGAATGCTTCGACACCATTTTCCCATAATATTTTTAACTCATGAATTAGTGGCTGCAAGAAAATATCAAGCGATCGCTTAGGATGCTCTTGGCTGGGGACGCGAATTGTTTGAAATAAAAACTCTCGTTTCATGCACAAAGAAGGAGGCAAATTATAAGGTGTAACGATAACTGGCCACAACGAGTATTGCTTCCCATGCTTCCCAAAAGGGTTGAATCCATCTGTAGATAATCCGAGGTATACGTTTCTAGGCTCATATGCAAAACTAGGATAAACCTTTTGAAAATGTTTCCATGCTTCTGCATCCGAGGGATGCACACTTTCTCCATTCGAATTATGTTCTGCATGCCATCTCATAGATTTTGTCATGTGTTCAGATTGATATAACCTCTTTAACCTCTTTGTTAATGACAAATACCACATCCGTTTATGCGGAATAGGTACTCTATCGCTTGTCTCTTGAAATCGAGGTTTGTGACAAAATCGGCACTTCATGCGGTTTTCATCATTTCTCCAATAGATCATGCAATTGTCAATACATACATCGATCATCTGATATGGCAATCCAAGACCAGATACAAGTTTTTGAACCTCGTAATATGAAGCAGGTGCAATATTATCTCCAGGTAATATATCTCTAACAAAATCAGCTATCACATTCACACAATCTCCAGACAAGTTGAAATCCGTCTTTATCGTCATCAACCTATTTGCAGCAGATAAAGGCGATAATCCATCTCTACATCCTTTATACAAAGGCTGCTTCGATGCATCTAACATATCAAAAAATTTCTGAACTTCCAAATTAGGTTCTTCTATTCTGCTAATATCTTCAATGTACGATTCTCTTTGTTCACGAAAAGTATCATTCACCATCTGAACAGTACTTCTGTTTATATCAATTTCTGATACCGGTTCCTCTACCCTAACATTAGTATTATCTATCCTTTTTGAAGTACTACCATAATATTGCATCGTTGCATCAGTTTCTCCATGTGAATACCAAATTTTGTAACCCGACATAAATCCATTCCTATACAAATGATTACGTACTTCTCTAACAGAGATTAATCTATGATTTCGATATTTAATACACGGACAATATATTTTACCGTATTCTGATGTCATGCTATTCTTTGATGAAAATGCCATGAACTCTTCAATACCTTGCGCAAATTCATCATTCAATTCCCCCATGGTTGAATCATATCGAGGTTTATCCATCCACGATCAAAAATACTTATAAGAACCCGAAGAACATATTTTCTTAAAATTTTTGGTTCTTTTGAAATTGTGAAAGATCATAGCCTATTTATAGTAAAAATTAGATATTATCACGAATTTTTAACAGATTATTAAGAATTTTTAACAAATAATTACAAATTTTAAACAGATTATTCTTCAGAATATTCTCTATCTCCGACGGAATTCCGACGGTTTCCGACAACAACCGGATATTCACATATTTTAAATAGATTTTATCTTCATAAACCGATGGATTTTCGACGGTGTCTGACCACCGACGGATAAACACAAAATTTTAACAGTGTACGTAAATTTCCGACGGATTGCCGACGGTATCCGACAATAGTCGGATATTTCCGATGGTTTTCCGACGACATCTGCCGACGGATTCCCAACAGACTCTAAAACACAGGATCCCTCGGGACATCGTCGGAATGTTACCAACGGCTTGAGATACGTCGGTAACATTCCGACGATTTCAAGAGGATATCCCAATGATTACGCTTTCGTCGGAAATGCAACGGTTTACCATCAGTTTTTACCATCGATTTACTGACGATCTTGCCAGCGTCGGAAATTACCGACAGATCTCCGACGGTTTTAGTTCCCTCGGTTATCCGTCGTGTATCCGTCGTAAAGTCATCGGAAATATCCGACGGTTTTTATTCCGTCAGAAATACCATCGGAAATGTTAATGTTTTCTTGTAATGTAATCATATCCTATTCAAGGTAAAAAATAACTCCTGAATTGAATCTATCGTTTGAATCGGTGGAATTTTTTAGGGGGTTTTCTGTTCGTTATTTTCAATCGAAATGGGTATAAGAAAAGTTGAGACTTTCGACGAATCTGCTTCAGCTTGGCCTGAGACGTGTGGGGTTTTGATTAAACATGTTTGCTTTTCGTGATGTTGCAAACAGTGCACCAGGAAATGGGATTAAGACGAAGGAGGTAAAAATATAGAAGGATTTGTTCTATATTTTTCATGAATCAAAGTTAGTTCATAGCTTAAAACAACTTGTTATTGATTGTGAGGATCTATGATATATTTAGTCTTATGAGTTGAACTCAAGAGGAATTGAGATCTTTACTAAAAGCTGGCTTCCAGAAGCTTCGAAGCTCAGAGCTTTGGTTTGTTTCTGCCATGGTTATGGAGACACTTGCACGTTTTTCTTCGAAGGCATGTTTCATAGATCAAATGGTTTGTTAAGAAAATATGGCATCACAGATTGCTTATTAGCTCAGAATTTGCAGGCATTGCAAGGAGATTGGCATTGTCAGGATATGGTGTTTTCGCTATGGATTATTATGGATTTGGCTTATCGGATGATATACGAGTCTTATCCTAGAACTCTTTGAATTGAGATCTTTACTAAAAGCTGAGCCAGAAGCTTCGCAAAAGCCGCAGAGCTTTGGTTTGTTTCTGCCATGGTTATGGAGACACTTGCACGTTTTTCTTCGAAGGCATGTTTCATTTTTTGATAGATCAAATGGTTTGTTAAGAAAATATGGCATCACTGATTGCTTATTAGCTCAGAATTTGCAGGCATTGCAAGGAGATTGGCATTGTCAGGATATGGTGTTTACGCTATGGATTATTATGGATTTGGCTTATCGGAGGGCTTGCACGGGTATATTCCTAGCTTTGATCTTGTCGTTGAAGATGTCATTGAGCATTACTGCAAAACCGCATGTGCTGGAGAAAACCTCATAGCTAGTGTTATACTTATGATACATCACACATGTATAGGTACCAATAAATTTTGAAACTTTTGGTTGTAGCGAATCCCGAGTTTAGCTCTCTACCGAGTTTTCTCTTTGGGCAGTCAATGGGAGGAGCCGTATCGCTCAAAATACATTTCAAACAACCAAATGCATGGAGTGGCGCAGTCTTGGTAGCACCGATGTGCAAAGTAAAGACCTTTTTTTTGGTCGTAGTCAATGAGCCAATCTCGTGGATTAATAACCATAATTTTAAAATGAAATTTGTATCCCATCTAGATCGCAGATGATCTGGTCCCACCACCGATATTAAAACAGATTTTGATCGGTCTAGCCAACATCTTACTGAAACACAAGTTGGTTCCACATAAGGATTTAGCAGAAGCAGCTTTTAGCGATCTTAGGAAGAGAAATATGGTAAAATGAAGAACTTATAACCTCTTTTAGTCAAATCGATTCCTTAACTAAAAATCTGTCTTCTTGTTTTTAAATTTACAGACATCATTTGTTACAGTGGCAAACCGAGGCTTCAAACTGCAGTAGAAATGCTTCGAACAACTCAGGAGATTGAACAACAATTGCAAAAGGTAGAAAATATGAGAGAACCCGAAACAAGAAAGGTAGTCTCAGAATAGTAAGTGTTCCTAAATTGTAACGTTGCAGGTTTCTTTGCTGATATTGATTCTACACGGACAAGCTGACACAGTGACAGATTCATCAGTGAGCAAGAGCTTTACAAAAAAGTGAAGTTCGAGCCAAACATCTCAAATACCCTTATTTAAAAAAAAACAAAAAAAACAAACACTCATATCCCTCGTTAATCTACATACTCCTCTAAATATATAATTCCAAATATACCCTTGAATTCCTTTTAAATTATTTTCATATTTATCTCAAATTAAAAAACAATTCTGAAATAATTTTTTTTACGTTTTCTCTATCCTCGCGATTTTCTCTCTCCTCTCACACTTTCTCTCTCCTCAAAAACAACCTCCCCCGAACTGTAGGAAGACAACACGACTGCCGCCGCAGTTAATTCTTCTCCCTTTCTCCTCCAACGCCACTGAATCGATCCTCTAGCTCGCCATCGACGTCGCCACGATCTTCAACAAGATTTAATTTCCAAATTAAGGTTTACATTAAGGATTTGTGAAAATAATAATTATTTGTAAATTTAGGATAAAAACCACTATTTTTATCTACATTGAAGTTATATCTATGTTGTATGGGTCGATCTCGAACGCATTACTATGGGATGTATTGTGGATGTTGAATTGTAGCGAATCGTTTGAAATTAAGAAAGATTTAAAGCCGAAATCATTGTACAGTTCTAGGAGAACTAAGTAGAACTAGGTATTACTGTATCTTACGGGATGAAGATAATAAAACTACTAGAACAAGTAAAACTAGTAACACTGGTATTACTGATAAGGAAAGTAAAACTAGTATTACTAAAAAAGAAAATAAAACTAGTAACACTGGTATTACTCATGAGGAAAGTAAAACTAGTATAGCTAGTATTATTGATGACAATATTAAACAAGTATTACAAAAAAACGTAAAACTACCAGAACTGGTATTACTAAAGGAAATCTATAACCGAATATATTAACTAAATTTCAGAAATCATCAATTTTATATGCACATTGAATGTATATCCATAATTTGTAGGTGTTGTAAAACTTTTCATTGACAGTGAATGGATAAAATCGTAATGAATATTCTGTAGATAAAAATGTATTACTGGTAGAACTAGTATTACTGAATGAACTTGCTAATTTTTTTTATATTCTTCTGTAGGAGACAATGAGTAAGAACGTAACCAAACATTTTGACTATAGAGAATTTGTTTCAAATGATTATATATGGAATTCGAAATGTCGTATCTACGCTATAATGTTTAAAAATACAAGTGCGGAGGATATAACGTCGGCGATGTTAGAAGCTAGCATATGTAGGAAGATTACGACAGATGAAAGTAGGACGAAGTTAAAATTGAGTTACATTACATTGTTAGTGAGAGCTCAGATACCATCAGTTATTACCGATGATGAGGATGTGTCTGTTTATCTAGATACCATGGATAATGAGAAACGTAGATATATTTTGTACGTGTAGGTCATCACAACAGATTATTACTTGGAGCAATTTTCAAAAGTGGGCCGAGATAGTTCGTGTGGTGTGAACTATGACGTCTTGCATTCAATAGATGAGGAAATAATACAAGTGCCATTGTTCCTTACGTAGCTGGAGCAGAACAACATGATGGCGAAAATGATTAGGATGATACTAGAGACGGAGAGAATGTACGACATGGTGCATATATGGGTAACGAGTTTGATAGCTCAACTATGCATGATAACTATATTGAGATTTCACATGATAGTCAGTTTATAGATGCATGGGAAGATGGTATGTGTATTATGGTCGGACAAGAGTTTACAACGAATCATGCATTGCAAGATTTGGTGGACAGAGCCGCATTTCTGACAAAACAAGATTTGTTTTACAATGTCGTCAAGAAAGCTATAAATAGCGTTTACGAGCTGTGAAGATTGGAAAATCAGTTTATTTCTCGATTAAAACTTACAACAACATGCATACATGCTCTCGGGCTAGTTCGAGTACAAGCAACAATAAAAGAAAATGCACACCAAGATTAGTTGCAGATGTTTTGCATGCAGATTTTCTGTTCACTAGGTAACATTAGTATTGTTGAACTTATGAAGTAAAACTACGTAACACTCGTATTACTGTTATTGAAAACTTGTAAATAGTGAATTGAATTTGATTTGACAAATTTATCACAAAACAAACATAAAAGTTAACATAAACCAATTTTTGTTGTATAAAGAACTATAAAATCTCAAAAATATGTATTCAATATAACAATTAAAAATTAAGCCATAATAATGTATTTGAAGAATATATTCCACTAAATATATTGTACTTTTATAATCACTTTCTCATAATCACTCATTCCAAAACGAAAACCCACATAATGGAACTTTCAATAAATATTAATATACAAAGTGATAACAATCATAATTTAACGGATTATAAACTAATGTAAAACTAAAAACTTCAATTTTTAGTTGGTAAAATTAATTTAAATCGAAAACACCCAAAAATAATACTATGTACAAAATCCATATTACTAAAAACTTCTGTAAAACTAATTGAAATCGGCGGCTCCCAAAAAAGGAAATGGCGGCTCCCAAAAAAGGAAATGGCGGCTACAAAAAAAAAATACGGTTGCCAAAAATAGAAAGTGTCAAAAAAATTATTTTTAAAATTTTTTAAAATTTGGAATATTTGTATGAATTTAATAATTTATAAGTTATATAATTTTTTTAAAGAAAAAATTAATTTTTAAAATTTTCGAAACTTTTAAAGTTTGTAGAAAATATATTAATCTACAACATTTTAATATTATAAAAAGCAATCAACAATAATTTTTAAATTTTAAACTTCAAATAAGTCTGAAAAACAACAACATTAGTTTTACGTAGTTCTACCAAATGATACGAGTTTTACGAAATAACAACAAGAGAGTTACAAACGATGAAACTGATTTTTTTTTCCGATTTTCTCAATATGCTTTTCTTCTCCGTGTTCGCCATCTTGTGTATGGAGTCTTTACAGCACCGGAGAGGTTTCTTTTCCTCTTTCTAGTGAACGTACGTTGTATAGTACGCTCGGTTGCAACCTCGGTTGGAACAACTGTAAAACTAAAAAATTATTTTTTTATAGGTAAAACTAATTTAAATCGAAAACACCCAAAAATAATACTATTTGCAAAATCCGTATTACTAAAAACTTTTATAAAACTAGTTGTGATTGGCGGCTCCCAAAAAAGAAAATGGCGGCAACAAAAAAAAATGGTTGCCAAAAATAGAAAGTGCCCAGAATTTTTTTTTCTTTTTCAAAATTTACAAATTTTATATATTTAGTATAAATTCTATAATTTGTAATATTTGTATAATTTTTTTAAGATAAAAATTTATTTTTTAAATTTTACAAATTTTTATAATTTGTTGAAATTAGATTAATGTACAATATTTTAATATTATTAAAAGCAATCAAGCATAATTGTTAAATTTTTCACTTCAAATTAATTTTAAAAACAACAACATTAATTTTACGTAGTTTTACCAAATTTTACGAGTTTTACCAAATATTCCGATAAACAACAATTAGATAACGACAAACGATAAAACGATTTTTTTCGTTACAACAATTAGACATTTCTCCATGCTTTTTTCCATATCAGCTATTCAGTATTATAAAGTATTAGTATTTAAAACAAACACATTTACCATTTCTGCATCAATGGTATTATCTTCGGTGAAACAACCTCTCCACTCTTTTTCCTCTGCTCGTAGGAAATATTTCAAATTGTCCAACATCTCCAGCGATTCAGTGATATAACACCACGAGGTGTTTTTGATTTTTTTGGTGTATTCGGATGGCTGAAATACATTTGTAGGCTGTAAAACCTATGTTTCCTCACGAGAATCCTACAAAACATAAGTAGTTTTCCAAAGTGTTACAATTTAAATTTATAAGTTTTGCTATATAGTTTTAACTAGTTTTACTTAGTGTTACTAATCCAAAAAACATATTTTTACTACACAATTTTGCCGAGTTGTACAAATATTACTACTTTTATTTAGTTTTACAAAACTAAAAAACATGAATTTTACTACATAGTTTTACGAAGTCGTACTACTACTACTATTTTTGTTCACTCTTACTATTTTTGTTCAGTGTTACTAACTATCAATTATCAATTTTACTATATAGTTTTACCAAATGATTCTAGTGTTACTAGTTCTGTTTAGTTTTACTAATTTTGATTAATGTTACTAGTTTCACTTAGTGTTACTAATTATTTATCAAAAATAATGAACAATAGTTTTTAAAATTTTTAACTTCAAATTAGTATCAAAAATAATAACATTAGTTTTACGTAGTTTTACCAAATATTACGAGTTTTTCAAAATTAGATAAACAACAAATTTAGATAAAACGAGTAAACGATTTCAATCACTATTCTTTCTTTACGTTGGCCACCTTGTGTATGGAGTTTTCACAACTCCGGAAAGATTTTTTTTCCTCTTTCTACTGAAGGTTCACTGTAAAAGACGAGTTTCACGCTCGGTTGAAAACTCGGTTGGATGCTCGGTTGGGACTTTGGTCGATTCTAGACTTTTATCGCATTCTTTCTCCAAATCACCTATTCCCTCCCCAACGCCTTACATTTCATCTTTGTCATTTGAACCCTATAATCGAAATAAGCTTACAATTAGTGTTACTCAGTATTATAAAATATTATTTTCTCCTCGCATCTAATTAAGTGAAACACATTTACCATTTCCACATCAACGGTTGTATTTTCATCCATTAGTGGATTTTTCTCCATGGTTTTAGCACTTTTTTCTAAATCACCTAATCCATGATTGTCCTTCGAACCCTATAATCGAAAGAAATTTACAATTAGTGTTACTTAATATTACCGAGTATTATATTTGTCTCGCATCTAAATAAGAGAAATTGTGTTACTATTTATGTATCATGAGTTATATCTTCTTTTTGCCTTTGACTTTTCTGTAAATCCTACAATCCAAATGCAGTTATAGTAAGTGACTTTTCATCACGGGGTGGAACCAAGATATTCTAAATTTCTTAAAAAATAAATGTGTAATTCAGTTTAACATATTACAACTATAAAATAGTAACATTACGGATAACTAACTTTAGTATTATTGAGTGTTTCCTTTATTTCATCAAAAGTGAAGTCTTTAATAGCATCTCGTGGGGATCTTAATTTTTTTGGTGTACTTTGACGGTTGAAAGTACATCTGCATCGTATGTAAAGTCTTAGTTTCCTCATCAAAATCTTTCAAAACATAAATACTTTTCTTAAGTGTTATAATTTAATTCATAAGTTTTGTGAAATAGTTTTACCTAGTTTTATCTAGTTTTACTTAGTGTTACTAATCCTAAAAAAAAATTTTAAAGCAAATTTCGATTTTTAAAAAATAAATTTTGTTTAAAAAAAAACTGGGTTGATCCGATTTAAACGAGTTTGAGTGGATATATACTGGTTGGATCTGTAATTATTTACAACTTTTAAGTTTTTTTTATCATTTACCTATTTTCTCATTTAAAAATAAATATTCAATAATTAGGGGGACATTTGAGAATTTGTTTCTAACTTTTAGGGGCACTAGAGCCTTTGATTCCAAAAGTTCAAACAAGAAGATAATTCTGTATAAAGACGCTTATTATTCTCTGCTCGAAGGCGAACCAGACGAAATGATCCTCCGTGTTTTGTCCGATATTATCTCATGGCTCGACGACCATAGCTTGCAAGCTGATGGATCACTAGTTCATATGTAGATTATTAACATTTGTTTCCTTATATTTTAGCCAGTTAAAATTTTATTTATTTCCATTATACTTTGTTGAGAGTATTTTTCAATGTATAGCAATAAATGGTCATTATTTGCTGGAAAACTACTTTTTTAGGGGGTCAGAGTAATTTTGCGATTATATGTGCAATTAAAGCTAACTATTTACTTTTGTACATTTTGAGAATTTGCAAAAGTTGGAAATTTTTTATCTCATTTGGTTATTTTCAAATTTAAATGAAACTTAATTGATAAATTATGATACGCGTATTGTATTACGGCTGGTGTATATTATTCCCCAGAATCAAATTTTATAGAATGCATGTATTAAATTTACATCTATATTTTACTAAATTTTGTATGAATGATTATTGTACTGACCTGTTATGGTACAAGTGACAAAAAAATATAAATATATAAACAAAGTATGTATTTTCAATTCGTATAATAACAAAAAAATGTAATTCTTTATTTTAAAATAAATGCACCTGATATTTGGTTGCAATATTTTTTTCAAACTACATTTGATATTTGTTTTACACTGTTCGGTGCAGTATCAGTTTATAACAAATGTGTTGTTGATCTTACAAATATGAAAACAAATTTGTTGTTTTGAGTATTTGGGATGGATAAAAGAGACGACTATTTGAATAAATGAGCCCATTGGCTTTAAGACCCTATAACGGCCCATATTTGATGACAAAGCAACCTTGAAACCCTAATCATCAAATATTAAAACCTGATTTTTCCCAAACTGCTGCTTTCAAAGCGAAGCCGCATCCTTTTTTTCCAGTCTAAGGTTCTTCTTCGTTCTTGCAGATCTCCGTTTTCGCTAATCGGTACGTCGCAAAGGGTTGCACTATCGCTTCCTTCTGTTCCGCCGTATTCTGCGAATTTTGGCGAATATGTTCTATATGAGCAATGCTAATGTTTTCTCTAAAAATCTTATAGCTCACTTCAGTATAGAATGGTGAAAGATTTCAGCTTTTGTAAATTGATTTAGTTCACAGGGTTTTGTTGTTTAGGAGAAGGATACTTTGCTCTACAATTACACTTCTGTAGACTCTCAAGCAGTGTCGATTTTAAGTATCTTAAGCCTACTCAAGAGTATGATAGACTAAAACAGCCTTGTTTGCATGTTTTTTCGTGAACCACACAGCCTACGACCTTTGTTTGGGATCATATTGGAGATTTTACTTTCAGGATCTGTTATTGTTGATTCTAATTTTATATAGTTCGTCTGTATCTGTAACCTTATAATCAATTGTTATCATGGTTATATTTATTCTTGCATCTAAAAAGCTTCATCTTTTCTTATTTTGTTACTTACAATTCAAGATCAGTGAAGATGTTCTCCGCTCAGAACAAAATCAAGAAAGACAAGAATGCCGAGCCAACAGAATGCGAAGAGCAAGTTGCTCAGGTAATAATATCTCATTGTATATCTTCGTCTGTAAAGTACTTGTATTTTCATTGATAGCATTTGTATTTTCTTCCTCAGGCATTGTTTGATCTAGAGAACACCAACCAGGAGTTGAAAAGCGAGTTGAAAGATCTTTACATCAACCAAGCTGTGTATGTTATTGCATTTTATTTCTTCCCCTTTGCGTTCATTGGTTGCATTTTCCTTTGTCGAAAGAAATTAATTTTAACTTTTCATTGCAGTAACATGGACATCTCTGGAAACCGCAAAGCTGTTGTGATTTACGTTCCATTCAGATTGAGGAAAGCTTTCCGTAAGATTCATCCTCGTCTTGTTAGAGAGCTTGAGAAGAAGTTTAGTGGAAAGGTAATTTTATAATACCTACCCTTGATAAAAGGCCTAAAAGAGTAGTATCTTAATGATCTACCATTTTTTACTAGGATGTTGTCTTTGTTGCCACAAGAAGGATCATGCGTCCTCCCAAGAAGGGTGCTGCTGTTCAGAGGCCACGTAATAGAACTCTTACCTCTGTTCATGAAGCAATCCTTGAGGATGTCGCTTACCCTGCTGAGATTGTTGGAAAGCGTACTAGATACCGTCTTGATGGTTCCAAGATCATGAAGGTACTATTCATCATATGAGAATATTTATAGATCTTTCTCTGTATGCTTTTGAGCTAAGTTTTACACTATATTCTGACTATGTCACAGGTCTACTTGGATACCAAGGAGAGGAACAACACAGAGTACAAGCTTGAAACAATGATGGGTGTGTACCGGAAACTTACTGGAAAGGATGTTGTTTTCGAGTACCCTGTTGAAGCTTGAAAGAAAGATAATGATTATCAATTTAGAGAGCAAGTGTCAGAGAGAGCTTTTGATTCTGTTTTGGTGTGTTTAGGATGAAGGAAACTCTCTTGGTTCAGTTCCTTCTCCACAATCTTTAATGTTCTATTTACAAAGACTAGTTTTTCTGTTTTTCAATTTTGAGACATTTTTAAAAATTTCAGTCACATACACCCAAAGCCCAGCAGCATATTGAAACGTTACAAAAATAGATTGGTTAAATTATATTTAACTACCGAGTGTTAGAACTTATACTTTTGTAGTCTCACTTTAAAAGAACCTATACTTTTGCACAAGATTAAATTTTGAGATCCGTTGATTGACGCAAGTGTGTCTTTAGTGCTTCATCATTCTGTTTCTGTTCCAATGGTCTCGTTTTGGATTAATGGGCCTCAAAGAATATGATGGGCCAACTAAGTAACCCAAGTTATTATGATAAATGGCTTATAAACGTCACCATATTCTCTCCACGACAGCACGTGATAGATATTCTTCTCTTTCACGGTGCCGACCACGTCATCCTAAATCTAATCCAGAAAATCCACCGTTGCCAAATCGCCTCCTCATTTTACCCTCTATATTCTGAGAATTTACATAATCTGGTCGAGTTCCATTATCTAATATCTTATATATATATAGCCACGTTTGATATACTTTGCTCAAACTCTAATAAAGTTGGGAAAATATATAAACTTCCAACATGTTTTGATCTGATCGCACCTTTGTTCAAAAGATTATATTTCAATTATAAACAAATGATCATGAAAATAAATTTATCTTTCTATTGACTCACAATTTATATGTATCAAGGACTTCGATTCCAGTTCTCTCTTAATTAAATGAATAAAACCTTATGATTTGGATAAATATGAACTAAATCCAAAAATATAAGAAAACAAAACTTTCTTCTTCTTTTTGGGCATTTTGAAACATCGAAACTATTTTACGGAAAATAACTTCGAAATTATTTATTGATAACGACAATAAGCTCTGAAGTAAGTTCTTCTCTCCCCTGCATCGCAATATCTGATAAAGCTCTCAGTATCCTCTTTCTCTCCGCGGAGTCTTCGAAGTTTCTCTGATAATTTGGTACTCGAAGACGAAATCGTTTCTGCTTCTCTTTGGTTTTGTTGTTCGTTTTTCAAATCTGAAGTTTCACTTTTCGATTACTCGATTTTTGTTAAACAGTCGCGATCGAGAGAGTGTTTTCTCCATATCGTTTTCGTTCGCCATCAGTGCATTGATTTCGTGTTGTTCATCGTTTCTTACTTCTTTTTTTAGTTCTGTTTGATGAAATGAGATCTTTCCTCGTTTTTTGACTAATCTTTTTTTTTTCCTCGCAAATACGGTTATAAAAGAAGAAAAAATGCAGTCGTCAACGTATGCTGTAAAAGGAAACGTCGGGATTGCGTTTCAGAGACGGAGTTTCTCTAAACTCGATAACGGATCGGCGACTACTACCGGAATTCGCTTCGCCACCGGCTCTTGCTTCAGACCACTCCACTGTTCTGGTTCGAAAGCCATGGGAGCTAAGCTTGCTCGCGCTGAAAACGGGATCCAGAGCGTTATGAGATTTTCTACGATCAAAACTCGATGGGTCAGAGCCCAAGCCTCATCTGGTTCGTCTTGGATGGTCGTCCATTGTATTTGTAGTTAGATTCTGTGATTGCTTACAAGTTCTTACTAAAATTGAACGATTCTTTGTATTTATTTTTGGGAATAATATTCTTCTCGGTGGCTATGCTTGTTGGCTTTGAAGTAAACATCTAATGATTTGAGGACAGGTGGAGATGCAGAAGAAGCTCTACCTCTGAGATCTGGAGGGAAATCCTCCGGAACGGTTTTGCCATTTGTTGGTGTAGCTTGTCTTGGTGCTATATTGTTTGGTTATCATCTTGGGTATGAGCAAACTACACATGAATCTATGGATGTTGATAGATATGGATAATGATGATAATGTTTCTTTGTATTGAATCAGGGTAGTCAATGGAGCTCTTGAATACCTTGCTAAGGATCTTGGGATCGCCGATAATACTGTTTTGCAAGGCAAGTGTATGATTGACTTCTCTTACCTCTACTGTGGATATAAACGTTTAGTAATCAACTGAAATGTGGCGTGTGTCATCATACCATTTTTACGGACATATTGGCAGCATTCTGATTCATGTTATGATTAGTAGCCAAATTCATCATTGGTAATTCTTGATTACTTTTGAGCAGGATGGATCGTTAGTGCGCTGCTTGCTGGTGCAACGGTTGGTTCATTCACCGGAGGTGCATTAGCTGACAAATTTGGACGAACAAGAACATTTCAATTGGATGCCATCCCGCTTGCCATTGGAGCTTTCTTATGGTATTTTCTCAAGCACTAAGTCAAACTTGATGGTGGGAAGTTATCTGGTTTTCACACTAGTTCTTTTTTTTGTTCATAGTGCAACAGCTCAGAGCGTGCAGACTATGATTGTGGGACGTCTGCTTGCAGGAATTGGAATCGGAATCTCATCAGCGATTGTGCCACTTTACATATCTGAGGTTGTTTGAACACTGAGTAACATAAACTTAAGATTGCAGATCTTTCTTTATATGTTATGTTGCTGAAGCGTGTGATTATGGTGTCAGATATCACCAACTGAAATCCGTGGAGCACTTGGATCTGTGAACCAGTTGTTCATATGTATAGGAATACTTGCAGCCTTGATAGCTGGGTTACCCCTTGCAGCAAACCCTCTATGGTATGTGAATCCTTTTTTACTCATCCGAACAAAAAAAATGTTTTTTTGACATCATAAGTTCCGGTTTCATGATTTTCTAGGTGGAGGACGATGTTTGGTGTTGCCGTTATCCCTTCCGTTCTATTGGCCATAGGAATGGCATTTTCTCCAGAAAGCCCAAGGTGGCTTGTTCAGGTACTCTCCAGGAACGCAATTCACATTGAACTGAGATCATCTTTTTGACAAGTCAGGGATATATATAATATGCAGCAAGGAAAAGTCTCTCAAGCTGAAAAGGCGATCAAAACTCTGTATGGTAAAGAAAGAGTGATTGAACTAGTGCGTGACCTATCAACATCTGGCCAAGGTTCCTCTGAGCCAGAGGCAGGATGGTTTGATCTATTCAGCAGCCGCTACTGGAAAGGTATCAGATTTTCCGGAGAAATATTGTTTGGCTTATATCGTATTGATCTAATTACGTAGTTTCTTGTCTGCTATTGTTGTAGTTGTAAGTGTAGGTGCAGCTCTCTTCTTGTTTCAACAGTTAGCTGGGATAAACGCAGTTGTGTACTACTCTACATCAGTGTTCCGTAGTGCTGGGATCCAATCTGATGTTGCAGCCAGTGCTCTGGTTGGAGCATCAAATGTGTTTGGTTCGATTTCTCTTTTATTTTCCCCCATTGAGTACCGACATAACTGAACAAATAACCTGATATAAATCTGGTTGCAGGAACTGCTGTTGCTTCGTCCTTGATGGACAAAATGGGAAGAAAAAGTCTTCTACTTACTAGCTTTGGTGGAATGGTACATGTTTCCAGTCTCAACCTGCATTTTTATTTTTGTGCTGAATGGGACTAATATAGACTAGTGACTTTTGTATTGAAAAGGCGTTGTCGATGCTGTTGCTCTCTTTGTCCTTCACATGGAAGGCTCTTGCTGCATATTCTGGCACTCTTGCTGTTGTTGGAACTGTTCTGTAAGTCAATCTCGTGTTTTTTGGTTTTCTGACACTCTTGAGTTTATCTTCATCTAAATTGAGCAACTCTTCTGCGTACTTGTTTAACCAGATATGTCCTGTCCTTCTCACTTGGTGCTGGCCCGGTACCAGCTCTTCTTCTTCCAGAGATATTTGCATCTCGAATCAGAGCAAAAGCCGTTGCTCTTTCTCTCGGCATGCACTGGGTATATATATTATCTATCAGCTCTTTGGTTCAGAACAGAGTTACTTCTCCCTGTTTCTAATGTATTTTTTTTTAATTTCTATTTTGCCGTATCAGATCTCAAACTTTGTGATTGGACTGTACTTCTTAAGCGTGGTGACTAAATTCGGAATCAGTAGTGTCTACTTGGGATTTGCCGGAGTCTGCGTCCTTGCAGTTATATACATTGCAGGAAACGTTGTCGAGACTAAAGGACGGTCACTTGAGGAAATAGAGCTTGCTCTTACCTCCGGAGCTTGAGAACAAACAAAAAGAAAATCACATCGTTTCATCATTGATTTTGTTGTGAGTCTCTCTTTCGTACTACTCTTGTTCTTTAATAACTTGTACGATAGACTAAGTTATCAATAACGAGAACTTAATTCATCACTACCTGTTAGCTTTCCTTTCCCATCTTACCTTAGTAGCTACTATTTGAAAACAAGTGCGCCTAAACATTGCATTAGCACGGTTTCTCAATACCATGGAAAAATTCAAATATCAGCCAAAAAGGGTTCATCCCCATTACAGTTTTTGCGGCTTCTGAGATACTGTGACTACTGTATTGTGATAAAGCTGTTCTAAGGCAGAAGAAGAAGAAGCTGATTCTTTCTGTTTTTTAGAACTTTCGCCATCTTCGACTGCTTTACTCTGAGTGAGATCTCTTGCTTTCTGCATTTCATTTTCGCGTTTGTCAGACTACTTCATAAGAAGAACGGATTCAGAAAAAGAGCTTTACCATTAGGTTTCTTTTGGACCTTTGAATTGTTTTTTTATTTACATGTCTCCTTTGTAGCTCCTTCAATCCCAAAACATAACCAAAATAGCTTCCAAGTGAGCGTCAGAAGTAATAAAGTGCACTGTAATTCGGTTTAAGCCAATCTGTCGCCGGCATGGTTTCTCCATTAGCGTCCATCACAAATCTTTTAAGATATGTTAAAATATCAAAATTTACGACGTCGGATCCATCTTTTCCTCTTTTTCTTTAAAGAAATATTTTTAAATACCAAAAAAGAAAATTTTATTTCTAAAAACACTATCAAAAAATTATTTTCTTTCAAAAATATCATCAATACTAAAATATTGATAATATTTTTAGAAAAAACTATTTTTTAGAAAAATAAAATTATTAATAATATTTTTAGAAAAAAAACTATTTTTTGGTACTTTTGAAAAGTACACATTATTTTAAAAAGGTGCTCAAATCACCCCCGAATTGCACATGTGTAATTCGAATGTTTTGAATGAATACATATTAAACCTAACATTTTCTGGATCTATCAGTTATACCCAAATTTTACCTTTGACAAAATTTTCCAATAAATACCACAATAACCACATTAGCACAAACTTCTACTCTACATTTAATCAAAACTAGGCTAACAATTAGTTGAATGGTTAATTATAAAATTGAAAAAACCCTAATTAGTGCATCATTGATCGTGCCGAAAATAAATGGTCTATGTCTAACAACTTTGAGTAAAAGTAAAGTTCTCCATCTTGGTTTTTAATTACTTATATGTCTTGAGAAAGCAAAGTAATTAGACCTTAAGATATTTTAATTAATCCACTAATCTATGCTCTACATTACCGATTTTATCTTTTTGGTAATAATGATATCGAAACATAAATTCGTATTTGACTACATTTAACTACAAATAAGGAAAGCCAAAGTTGTAGCGATTTGTGCACCTAAAATTAGGCATCAAATCTTGTTTCTCGGTTTTGTGGTAAACCCCCAACATTTTGCACATTCTTTCCATTTTTTCTAATACTAAAATCGTATCTAAAGCTTTCACATTTTATTTCAGAATTAATTCGTTGACTTCATATAAACCATTTTCATTCTCGAAAAATCTGCAATATATTAATTATCCATAGCTTTTGCAATCTTTTATACCTATTACTCCATCTTATATATGGACAAAATCATTTTTACTCAACGTATGAAAGGTAAGATGTAAAACCTAAGTTTTGTAGTTACAATGTCATAAAAAAATATTGGATTTATAATATATATATATTGACTTGACAAGAAGAAATGTATAAAGTCAGCAGGTACAGTCTTCATTCCAAAGTATATACCCTATTAATGTACATTAACTTGCAACATCTCCTTTGACTTTGTCTAATACACTCCAAATTGTTATTCTTTTACAACTTGTAACAATACATTTATATATTTAACTCTTGGTTGCAAAATCCTTAATGATCACAGCCTTTTTTTCCCTCTTTCTCTCTTTACAATGTGCATTAGTGATCAAAAAAGAAAGAAAGAGGAACACCCAATGATCTCAAAGCCCTTGAGATCGATTCTCTTAAAAAAGGGTAATTATGTCTTAAGTTCACTCTTCTTTATCACCGGTTTCTCAGTTGGTCTCGTCCTTTGTCTGCAACTAAAAGCCTCACACATGACACAACTACAACCCTTATGGTCCACATTATTACGCAACCACACAACTACGATGGAGACCAAACACGAGTTACAACTTCAACTACTTAAACACAACATGAGTGATCAAGAACTCTTCGCCAAGGTGTCGTCGTTATCATTATCATCACCATCATCATCATCATCATCATCATCATGGTTTGGGAGGAGAAATGATAAAAGCGAGAAGATGGTTGTGAAAGTGGCTTTCATGTTCTTGACAGGCGGCGGACTTCCATTGGCTGCTTTGTGGGAGAAGTTCTTTGAAGGGCACGAAGGGTTATATTCAATATATGTCCATACTAATCCATCTTTTCAAGAACATTACGCTGAAACTTCTGTCTTCTACTCAAGAAGAATCCCAAGCCAGGTGATTATCAGCTTTAACTAATCATCTCTTCCTCTTTTCTTAATCACTCATACTTGGTTATATACCCATATATATGATTTGTACATCGATCTAGATGTATATAATCAGCAATTATATCACTAGTTTACCAAAGCTATATATATGTATATATCTATTGGATTTGACAGGTTGGTTTTTTCACGTGGCACGTGTGTAGATCTTGATTCGACCCTGCATAATGGTCCATGAACCCATTTTATATTTATTTTTTGCTGTTAAAGGAACTTATTTGATATTATTCTAAGTTATAAATACATTTCTTAATCATCTTAATAAAACTCTAATGTAATTTACTCTCAAATTACGTCAATAAAATGTTGATAAAATCATTTAAAATGCATAGACTCAACTATATACATAAAGGTTCTAAATATATATAAACTTAAAGGAACTTTTTATGTGTATACTACGCGAATGCATAAATTTGATGTATTTTTGTATAATAAACTTGTGATTTTGCAAAAACAAAATAGTAAAGGTTAACGTTTTACATGTTTTACCACCAATTTTGTTAACATAACAAAATAATGTCTTTTAACATATTAAACTTTTCCATTGTAGCTTAATTCTTAGGAAATTCCAGAGATTATATTAAAAGCTTGAGTTCTTATAGATATTTTTAGAGTTGTTCTATCTATATAAGTTAATTAATGGTGATTAGTGAAAAATTTGTTAAAACAGGTAGTATATTGGGGAACATCATCAATGGTAGACGCAGAGAGAAGATTATTAGCCAATGCTCTCCTCGACGAATCTAACCAAAGATTCGTCCTCTTGTCAGACTCTTGCATCCCACTATTCAATTTCACAACTATCTACGATTACTTAACCGGAACCAATCTCAGCTTCATTGGATCATTTGACGATCCAAGAAAATCTGGTAGAGGCCGTTACAACACCAAAATGTCTCCTCAAATCAATATCACACATTGGCGAAAAGGATCTCAATGGTTTGAAACAACTCGCCAACTTGCTCTTCATATTATGGCGGACACGGTTTACTACAAAATATTCGACCAACATTGTAATCCGCCTTGTTACATGGACGAGCATTATATCCCGACTCTGGTTCACATGTTGCATGGTGAAATGAGTTCTAATCGGACATTGACGTGGGTCGATTGGTCGAAAGCCGGTCCACATCCTGGCCGGTTTACTTGGCCTGATGTGACCGATGAGTTTCTTAACCGGATCCGGTTTACAGAGGACTGTCTGTATTATGGTCGTAATGGTGAGAATATTACAACCTCAAAGTGTTTTCTATTCGCTAGGAAATTTACAGCCCAAACTTTAGAACCTTTGTTAAGAATCTCACCTTTAGTTTTTGGGTTTGGTCCGTGATTACTTTAAAAATCGTGAAATTTGTTTTCAAATTAGTAAATAATATGCTACAAAAGTGATATTTTTTAGAATTTCTTTCTTGCAATCAATAGTTTTGTACTCATCTACGAATGTCTCCAATTAAATCGAAAAATCGTAAATTTGGTGGAACCATTGGAGGAAGTTTGGTTTTTTATCGTTTTTTTGAGGCTTTTTGTCTCTTAAGAGTAACTTTGGCGAAAAGCCAAAGTTGCACAAGTCTACTCATGTTGAAAACTACTCTCTTCTTCACATGTTCTTAGAAGTTTATATAAGACATTTAAGTTCCGACAAAACCAAGTCCGGAAATAATGAATGCAATGGACTGCATGAAAAGATAAATATATAACAATGTATTCCTAAAAAAATAGTCATAGAAGGCACAACACAATATGTATATCCCCACCATCATCTCCTTTGAATTCACTCTGCAATAAAACAAATTTTCTGTTTATTGACATTATGAATTATATAAGTATTTGTATATTGTATTTTTGATGATGCGTTATATATAATCCTACCTCATTGTTTTTAATTAATTTGCATTAACTACTAGCTTCTTTCAAATTATTTTGATTAAATTAAATACCTTTGGAGAATCCCATTGCGAGGTTTTTTCACTTGAGGAAGTAACTTAGTCTCAAGAGCATCTCCTAATTTTTCGGTGACGACCCATTCGTTTACTCTTCCTCCTTCAAGTAAACCGATAAAAGTTCCTTTGGTCCGATGCATAGCCATTACATTCTCGAACAAGACCCAGAAAACCACGAGATAGAACGATCTACGAACATAACGTGCATGCATGCAAATCATTCTTATATATATAATAAATAAAATAGTGTAGATGATAGTGAATGGTGCAAACCTTGGTGTGGCAATGGCATTGAAGAGTGTGATTATAAAAGGAACGTAGATAGTTGACCAAGTCGGAATGTTGACTTCGTTAAAGAATACACTCGTAGGAAGAACGATGCAATAGAAGAAGAAAGTGAAGATATGGACTATGATCTTCCGTACAAAAAAGAAACTGTATATCAAATACAATTTCTTCCAAATCGTCACTCTCTGTTCATTTTACCAAATCAAATTCATTACCAAAAGTCATGGGGACATGTTGCATAGTTCACTTACAATATAATTTTAGTGAGTATAAAGTATGACACTGTTTCAACAGACCAAATAAATAAAAATTATAATTTGGATTTATATACATAAGATTTTCTCAACAAATATTAATCCACTACCACACAAAAAATGAAGTTGGAAGATAAGATTATACCTTGTTGCGAATAATTTCCATAGACATTTTTCGAAAGAGATTAGCTGGACCACATGACCATCGATGTTGCTGGAATCTGAAAGCTTTAAATTGGCTTGGTAGCTCACTTTTCACCTACAACCACAATTATATATACTTTTTTAAAACAAAAAAGGTTGTAATTTTGATATCCACTCGTAAAATACATATTATATTATTTCGTATGTAATCATATTGTGGATAATATTATTATTCATGTCCAACTTCCCATCACGACAACACATGTACCGAATATTTATTAAGATTTGGACTGTTTATACGACGTCGGATTTATACCCATTTTTTTAGTAACAAATAGGTTTGGAGACATTAATCAATTAGTCGAGAAGAATATTCAAAATACCGAAAGGTCGTTGATGAAGACAAATTTCCAGCCGTGTAGACCAACACGAACGGCCAAGTCCATGTCCTCTACGGTCGTCCGGTCTTTCCAACTCCCGGCTTCTTCCATTGCCGCCGATCTCCATACACCCGCAGTGCCTGAAATATATATAGAATTATACCGAAAATTGCAAAAAATTTGGAGACATGCATATGATTCATAATATTAAAATATTTGTTAAAAATTCAATAAAGAAATAAAAAAAGAATGTGGTATGTTTTTATATATTAGTTACAAAACAAAGGATCTAGATAAGATTAAAGGATCTAAGAAATAAAAAAGAAGTTTAAGACAAGAAGATAAAGTATAAAAATATGTATCGACAAGGATGTACCATTGAAGCCAAAAAAGGCATGTCTAATGGATCCTGATTCTTGCTCTGCCATGAAATGGTAATTGAGAGACATTTCCTGCATCCTAGTCATCAAGCACTTGTTTGCGTTCACTGCACCCGTGAATGATCATTATATTCTAATAAATAAATAAATAAAATTTTATTTTTTTTGTTAATTATTTTTCAAAATGTAGGAATGAAATTAAGTTCTAATAACCATATAATTATAATTAAACATTAATGAGTAGTTCCTCGAATGGCCATATTAATTGTATATTGGTTATATTCTTTTGTCATACATAATTTCTTTCAGATACAGCTTCGATAAATTGCTATTCTTTTATCTGCTATAGTTATATGTGGACAAACGCAGCGGTCAAACATTGCGTCGTGCGTTGCAATTTTTTTAACCGTTGATTAAAACAATGGTACGACTAAAAATTTGCAATCAACCGCAACCGCAATCGCTAACGATAGATAAACAGCAATAACCGCAATATTGACCGTAATCATGGCCACAGGTTACAGCGACCAAACAAACAAAACTACTGTATATACATACCGAATTTCCATCGAGCTTGAACAAGAGCGAGTTTGGGATTGTGGATGAGAAATGGGACAGCACGTTGGAGGTAATCAGGCTCAGGCTGGAAATCGGCATCGAAGATGGCAATGTAGTTGCATTGTTTGACATAGCTATGCATCATGCCTTGTTTAAGAGCTCCAGCTTTATAGCCATTTCTATTATCTCTCCTCTCACATTTTATGTTTATGCCTTTGCTTCTCCATTTTGCACACTCCATACTCACCATTTCCTGTGAGTAATTTATATATATTAAAACCATCCAATAATAATTGTAAAACATGTGATTCACTTATATCAATTACCATGATGGTGGGATCAGTGGAATCATCTAAAACTTGTACGATTAGGCGATCTAATGGCCATATGAGTCCACAAGCAGCACCTATGGATAATTGAAAAACCTGTACATGATAATCACAGTTAATTAATGTACAATTAAGCTCAATAATTCATAAAACTGTTGGTTAAAATATGTACCTCTCGTTCGTTGTACATTGGTATTTGGACAAGAACCATAGGATAAATTTGATCTCCGAGCTCCATATCTTCCTGCTGCATTGCCTCCCATTTGTAGATCTTCTCGGGTTTGTGTTTCATCAACTTGACGTAAATTACTACAATGTTCATATAAACACTCTCTACAAAAACTAACAATGAGATTACCAAACATATAGACACCAAACACTTGAAAACTGGAACTATAAGTTGACTTCTCATTTGTCTCCACCACATAGTTTCCATGTTTGCTTATATCTACTCTTCACACAACACTCTATATGCTTCACGCTTTTCTACAATCACAGCAGCATATTCATAAGTACTACTTCCATGGAACTGCCCCACAAAAGAATTACAAGTCAAGAAATGTGAGTGTGAGATTATATAGACGTGTCTAAGAAAAGGAGAGGATTCAGAAATGGGTTTTTGTTGTCTATAAGTGACTGACTTTAGAGAGATTCTCTTGTTTTTGTGGAATTAAGTAATTTATCTTTTGCTTAAGACTTTTTTTTAAATTTTATTATGAATCTTCGTCGTTTACCGAATTATGTGGACCAGATGTTGAACATTATCTATCATAGCTAATGGGAACAACAAAACAAGAAAAGGGACCAAACAAGTTCCACTCAGTCTCGCTATTTTTTTATTCATAAATTTCACGTGGTAACTTTTACGCATGTTACAATACTATTCAGTCACGTATTTGGACATTAACCGTTTATAACTAAAATTTCAAATAAATTTATGTGTTTGCAATTACTTGGTAAAATTAATTGTATATCTATGTGTGTAATAGTGATTAACATTCTGTATGAAATTTTAACGTAAAAGAAAAAGTACTTAGATTAGCTATATTCTTGTGTTTCAAATTGGCATTTATAACAACATTAGAAGGTAACTACAATTCGGTTAACGCGTAAACATGAAGTGACGAAATTAACAATGAGGCTCCTATAATTAATTGTAACCATAATCTCGACAAAATCAAATTGAATTAAAACAAGTATTATAAATACTCGTAGCTAGGTATTACTGTAATTTTGAGAACAACAACAATTAATGATCTGTCTTATCTGAAATTTTAATTAATGGCAAACCAAAGTCTTTCCTAGTTGTATGAATAGAATACATGTTTTTTCTTCTTCTTTTTTTTCTGTTATGTTTCAAAGTGAAGCTCCGTGATTGACTGAAAGATTCTTTCAATGGTGTACATTGCATTGAATCGTCTCATTGTTATAAAACTGCAACAAACGTTTTTGTACGTTAACTGCCAAATTAGTAACATTAAACATGAAATGCAAAATCAACAACAATGTACAAAGACTTCTATATATTTTCCATTTTTATAATCCAAAGCATTTAATAATGGTATTCCAAGACGAACGTATTACAATGTAACTTCTATAATTAATATTTCGATTAACTAATATATCTTTAGATTTTAAATTAATTATTCAAATCAATTAATATATGGATAAATTAATAATTTTATAAATTAAATAAAATATTATATATAGTTTCGACATTATTAATTTATAAAGATTTTACTGTATTCATAACTCATTTGCAAATATATATATATATATAGTATGTATAGTATATATACCTTCATACAATAATCAGGAAAAAATGTCCAATAATTTGAAGGACAGAAGAAAATGTTAGAAAAAGCAAGAAATGAAGAATCATACTTGGAAACTGTCTTTGCGCTACAAAAGAAAAAAAGTCCCACTTGACTTTTGTCCCTTACAGAAGCAAGAGGCGAAATGTCAACTATTCAGCACGAGTCGAGTAGTTATGCGCGGTGTAAACCACGCTCTCTAATTAGGCTGAGAAATGTAAACAGGCCTGTTTGTTTCGGATCCATACAATCAAGGCCCATTAAGACTTGGCAATTGGGTCTTTTAGTAAATCAGTTTAACAAATTAATGAATTGAGTGTGATCGGCAACAATAACAGGAGTTTGGACCAAAATTGCTTGCTATTAAAATAATCATAAAATTCTTAATGCATGTAATCAGTAATCTCACTCTTCTTCCCAAGGATAACCAAATTAGTTAATAACGAAGAAAATATTAAAATTCAGCAAACGAAAAAACACAGAACATGATTTCATTTCTGCATGTATTAAGAATAAGAAACATAAAAACCTGATATATATATATATATAGTTCAGTGATTTTGTGGCTGTGTCTCCTCTTGGTTCTTGGCTTTACTCCTTAGCATGTCAGTGAAGTTGCCTCTCATGATACGTCTGAATCGCGTGTCTTCAGTGGCAGCTGCCACCGCCTTTGGCGAATCAGGTCCCTGAAGTGTCGGTGATGACGGTGCAACCGCGGTGGTTTCGGTTGTGTCTTTCTTCCCCAACAAGCCACCTTCTCCAAACAAGCTTGTGACAGATGACGCAATCCCCAAATGAGCACCCATGGCTTTGCTGATTGCTCCAAGTGTCCCACCTGATCGCTCCTTCATTATGATCTCTAAAGCTTCTTTGTGAGCTGGATCAAGCGCGTCTGGATCTTTCAATAGGTTTTGAATCGCTGGAAGGAGGTATTCTCGGACACTTGTTTGAGATAGATCTTCAGAACCATGTTTCAAACAAAAAACGAGTTAATCTTGGAACATTAAAATAAGTAAACGAAAAGAAGAAGAAGAAGAGAAAGTTTTGATTTTGACACCCATACCGGTTGCATCAAGTGCACGAATGGCTTCGCAGAAAGCGTTAGCTCTCTCTCGGCGACGGGTTACGTCTGTTGAAGAGCTTGGACTTGCTGAAAGTTGGAAAATCTTGGACAAAAGATAATCTCGAAGCCGTTCTGTTGTGTGTGGAATAGCAACCAAGAGTGTACGAATGACTGCAATTATAGCTTCATGAGAACCATCTTCGAGAAAAGCATCCATCTGGACTAGGATTTTATCAACAATCTGCATCATATCCGATTTGATTAGCGTATAATTAAGAAATCTAGATAATTCAAGAGTTTATTGTGCACTAGTGCATACCATGTCGGCTTTGAAATGCTGTGCTACAGATCCAAATGCATCTATGCTTGTGTATTTCACATTTAGGTTTTGGTCTGAACCAAGAGTGATCAAGGCAGGTAAAACATTCCCGGAAGCAACTTTGGCGTCGATATATGGAACCTGTTGCGCAAGTTAATAACAACGCTTCTATGAACACAAAATTGGTAAAAACAGCGCAAGTTGTGTTGTTAAGAAGCTTACGATGGTCTTCAACAACTTAGCAGCGTTGATTTTGCGTTCTGCAGTGGAATCAACAACCATTTCCCACAAAATGCTAAATATCATGTTATGGTGTTCTTCAAATGTGCTGCAATGTTTTAGGAGTTCATTCGTAAGAAGAAGCATCTCCAGGAAACCATAATAAACAATGCAAGCTTATGAAAACGCACCAAAGGAACCGGACCGCATCCAAAACCTCACTATTGTGCTTTAATGACTGGTTTTCCTTTGTTCTGCTCTCGACTAAGAGTTGTCTTAAGAAGTTTGTTAACTCTTCACGTTTACTTGGTGCACCAAGAACTCCTGCCAAAAGAAGCGGTAGAATACACAGAGTGGCAAGTCTATTGGCTACAGCAGTTCTTGGTTTTAGGCCTGTAGAAAGGAAACACGAATCTATGTCAGGCCCTGTTTTAGAAATTTTGCGTAATTGCTATATCCAGCAATTAGGTAACCTTTTATCCTTGGATGGATTGCAGAAGGTAAAAAACGAAGATCAGCCTCGTCATCTCCAACGGCAACTAAGAACACAGGTAACTCAATGTGGGTTAGGTAGGAACTTCCAAAACGTTCAGACACAGCCAAGAGAAACTGCAAATAAGTGCAGAAATAGTTATTGGTAATACTCCTAAGATCAACGGCAGATAAGAGAACACGTGAAACACAATTCAGACCTTTGTTATCCGATTTCTCAAATGATCTTCTTTCTGGGGCAACATGCATGCCAATTGTAACAAGTTAGCAAAGCAATCAACATGAATCCATTCAAACATAGGCCACTCAGAACGTCCCCTGGTAAGCAATTCCAGTCAGAAAAGACGTAGTACAAGAAGATGTCAGAAACTAGAATAACTTTTGGGGTCAAAAGTTGTTTGTGGGTGGGTGAAGAAGCTTACTCGGCATAAGTCTCAAGCAAGGAAACAGAAAATGCAGATTCCTCTGACTTCGAGATAGAAGAAAAAGGACATGTTTCTATCGCCTTCTGGTGTACAGCTGGAAGCAATTCCATGAGCATTCTTAGTAGGACATCAATGTTCCATCGCTCCCGTTCACCTAGGACTCGTAGATGAGACTCCAATGACCCTTCAACTCCAGAAAAAGGTGGGCAGTGCTGGAAATGAACATGACTTAAAAGAGCTATTGCAAACAACCACTCTCAATCCCAATCTTAAAATGGGAAATGTAGCAAAGTTATACCTGAGCAGAGCTCAATGTGTGAGAGAGAAGAACCCGCAAGATATGATCCAGCCTGTTACCCCACTTTATCACTGCAGGAAGCAACTCTTTCAATGTGGTTTCAACCACCAGGCCAGATGGATCGGATATCAACTGAAACATCATCTCCTCAACCTAATAAACAAAGAGAAAACTGGGGTTACAGAGACTACTGGTTGTTTAAATACTAACTGTACTTCTATGCTATTGTCTCATGCCAACGAAATATGACCCCTTCTCCTAGAATTCAGTCAGCTTGTTTTAGAGCATATAATGCAGCCATGTCAGTCATATCAACTAAGAAGTGTTTTCCGCAGTGGTATGAAGCAAAATTAATGAAGCTGACCTTGAAATATTTGTCTGTGTTCGGAAATAACGGAAGCAACAACGCAAGATTATGAGCGGCAGCCTCTCGAACAACAGTTGCAGAATCTTCTATAAGTTGTTGTACGATTGACAAAATAAGAGAATCGCGTATCTCAGGGCGGACATACTCTGCAAGCTCCCCGCATGATTGAGCAACCAACAGCCTGCGTTCTTCATATGTATGATTTATCTAAAATAGACACAACCAGCATGTAACCCCAGCTATCAAGAAAACAACAGAATGTTTAAAGCAGAGGCAGACAATTTGTAAAAGCAAGAGTAGCATTAACCTGTTCCCAGCACTGTGGAAGCAATTCTGTTTCTGTTCTCATTTCCCCAACATTCCTTGATAGGCTAACACATGCCTGAGATAAACAGTAAAGGCCTCAAGCTCAAAACCTTCCCAGTCTTAGTTATGGTAAAAGAAAGCTTCTAAGTTAAACAGTAACCTACATTCATAATAATCCGCCTCTGCTGCTCATCTGGACGTTTGATCAAGTTGAACAGTGTATGGGTCAAGGAGTCTCTTGTACTGCTAACCGGATGCCGCTCGATTGCACACATCATCAAGGGAAGGAGTTCCTATCGTTAATACAAACCAGCTCAGTAACATTCCATCCACTGTATTAAATGGTAAAATTGAAAAAGCACTCAAACCTCTCGATGGTTTATCAGAACATATGGAACAATCTTAGGCAAAGCATCTGCAAGTATCTGAATTGTTCCTAAACCCTGTAACGGAAAGGAGAAAAGAATATCCAAATAGCCCATTATGTCGACACAAAATAGCATTAGCATAAGGTAAGGAAAGCAGACAGCTATATGGACTCTACCAATTTTTCTCATGACAAGATAGGTGCCTCTTAAAAATATTTAAGGGTCATTAAGAAAAGATGAAAATAACAAGATTAATCACGATGGAAGAGGAAATACTCCAGAGCATGATCAGGACTTACCGTTTCCTCAGAAGCTGCTTCACTATTTGCATTTTCGAATTTTAAATTAGAACCACGACCAATTCCAGAATCCACTTTCAAAATGCTTTCAAGGTCTCTGGGTGAAAAATTACCATTTGATGGAGTTAACAAATAGTTTGAGACTTCTTTCTTGTTCTCCAAAATACTATTCAAGGGTTTATAAGATACATTGCTTGTCTCTGTTGCCACCTCTCTTTGATCAGGAATTACATTCTTAATATTTTCCTCCACCAGACCATCTTCTGTTTGCATGTTTCCTTTCTCAACAGATATAGAACTCTCAGAAACTAAAACACCATCCTTTTCCTCTGGCAGAGAGCTTCTTATCTGTTTCTCGACATTTTCCACGAATTCAGATTGCACAGCATCACCTTCACTAGCTGACACATATTGACCAGCACGAGACCCTTCAATACGCATTTTAAGAGATGTGATCTCAGCTCTGCAGTCATTGAGATTCCTCCTCTGATGCTCTGAGGATTGCTTCAAACTTTGCACCTGAATACTATCAGACATCAGTGTCATTTCAGGTATGTATGTTTCGAGATATGAAAATGTCCATTTCTTTAAGAAATCCAGACATGAAAGAGACTACCTGCTTTTCTCTGTCCCTAAGATCCTTCTGAAGTGATTCAATAGACTTGTTAAAAGCACTGATTTGCTCTTCAAATTTTTCTTTGCTCTTAAGTAACCCATCCTTTTCTTTGTTTATCCCCTCAATCTCTTTTTTCAACGATTCATTCTCCTGAAGCATGGCTATTTTCTCCTGCATCCAAAACTTATGAACCATGAGAAAGCCAAATTCATATAGAACATTTTGGTGGATTTTATTCTCGCAGATCCTAAAAGTGCAACCTAATACAAAATTTTACACTACGAAGTAAATCCCGTTTTACATATCCACTCCACAACCAGAACAGCATCAAATATATCGATAATAACTAAGTAAAAAATGCATAGGGAAAAGGAGAGAGAAGGGAATTCTATATATGACAGCAACGTCAAAGATTTAAGCTTCAAGGTACTGATATTACTGACAGCATCAGTTATGAAGTGTGTACATGCAAATTAAGTTATCAGGATATAACCTCAGCTGCCTCTGAAGTTGATGAAAGGTACTGATAGTAATAATAACGCAAGGCATCAGGCACACGCGCAGGACTGTCCTGCCAAGCGTCCAAGTTCTGGTCTGTCACCTGAGATATCATACATAAATTCATGGAGTTACTTTACACTATTAGCACAATCGATAGGTCATACACTTAGTTTTCTCCCTCTGAGTTGGAGATAATTCAGGCCTGAAACTTAATTCCAGACCTTCCGGTTGCTCGAATTAGGGATTTTAGAAAGATTATCCTAAACACTTAAAAACTCTCACCCAAACACAAGACAATGTCAGCAGCTTAGAACCTTTCTCTTTCTGAAATTTAAAAGAATATATGAAGCCAAAAGCTTTTTTGCAACAGCAGAAACGTCAATTTCTTCTCTTTTTGTGGTTTGAAATGTAGAAAAAATCATTAGTGGGAAGTAGACAGCTTCACCAGAAAGAGTTACGAAATTGGAAAAACAGAAAAATTGAATTAGCTACTAAAATGCTCCTGTTACTTCTTAGTTCTTAGTTTTTACTCATTAAAACTTTCCAAGGTGGAGTGGCGGTGAGCCATAGGCACAGACACAAAAAGCTAATCAAGATTCCAAATTGGTGTTTGCAGCAATCAGGTTAAAACAAAGAGAAGAGCAAAGATACAAATACTGTAAACAAGGTAGATCTCAGTAAGCATGGAAAGATATAACCATATTGACATCAGATTAAGATACCTCCTCATAAAATGTCATTGCGGTAAGTCTGTAACCTGCTAGAAGAAGATATTCTTTCACTGCACAGTTTAAGTCTCGACGTTCATTGTTCTTCAACGGCCCTATATCAGTGAAGGAAAAATCTTTCTTTTTCCGTTGAGTTTCTGGCCTGTTGTCCCCAAGCTCATCTGTTGCCAACTCTGAGAAATAACAAACAGTACAGGACATAGTTTGGTGATTTTGTTGCTACCATTCTAGCGAGTGATGAACTAACAAAAACTAAAAAATAATATGCATTATACATGATGCTTGCATACAGTATACCTATTGAAATAAAAACAAAAGAGAAAAGGAGATGGCTAACAAATGAGAACTGAAAGCTAGATTAACAACTACTTATTGCAGAAACAAAATTTCAAGATACATTCAAATGTCTGCACGTGATACTAAGATATACGAAGCTGGAGCATTTTACTTAAGTCAGGTAGACTCCCCAACCACTATAATTGCTGCAACCTTAGTTACCGACTTCATGGCGCGAAGCCTGAACTATTGTTTATGCACACACTTTATCTAAGTGGAGGAATTACTGTGAGAACTGAGAAGAGAAACTAGGGTAAATTTCAGTATAAAAAAATACCATTCAACTTGTCAACCAAACAATCAGATTTCTTCTGTCCCTCAGTTTTCAATCTTGTAAGATCCTCCTGTGCTAGACGAAACTCATATTCACTGATAGCTAGCTTCTCCGATAACGCATCTTTCTCCTCCAATAAACTTTGTGGGTCCGCAACTGCATTGCAGGGTAACAATTACTAGCTACCAACCATGTTGTCTAAGAAAGCCTGAAGCTAAACCAAAACAGAACTATATAAATGAAAAACCTCATAATGCAACACAGGATATGACACCGGATGTTCTTGGTCATAACATCACACATTCAACAAGCTGTACAATAACTCTTCAAAAAACCTTCCATTATTATTGATTAACAACTTAGACTACGGAAATGACATCAAAATTGCATGCAAAGCAACAACATTACTCACCATTTTGTTAAATCCTATGCTTTTCACAACTTGGAAAACATGTTCATGACCCGACCTTGAATTTTTCAACTGATGTATGTATTAACTAAGACCGAAACAAGGGGGCTAATCTCTTCACATTATACAACAGACCCCATAAGGATCTCTAAAATATAACGCAACTCAACCCTACTGACAAGGAAGATCCGATAACGTAAGTAACAAACAGAAAAAAATAACAATGTGAGGCGGATATACAATACAAACAAGGCGTAGAATTGGCGAACCTCGAATTGAATTATACCGAGAAATCTGATCAGGAGGGAAACGGGAAGGATCGGAGAAGAACTCCTTAAGACGAATCGCTTGGGCATCGCGGCCATCGTCGAGGAGCTCGTGAAGAAGCTCAAACGCCGTTAAGAGGTAGTTCTCCTCCATCAGGAAATTAACAACAAAGTTGCACAACGACGATCGCTCCGCGTCCATATTTTGTTTCTTCTTCTTGCACAGAAACCTTAAAACCCAATCAAAGGAAACCCCTCCCTCGTTCCAGTATCAACGTGCATTCCGAAGAAGAATTAAATCTTTCTATCTGGATTCAATCTGATGTGCGATCGGTTTTTGATTTCTCGCCGAGGAAACTCTCCGGAAGGGAGTGACGGTGGTAAGAATCAGGTGCAATAATGTAGTGGTACATAGCGTGGATTCGGTTGAATTAGAGATGCCGATTGTGTAAATACTAAATAGTGAGTTATTATAGACACGTGGTCGATCTAGATCCCAAGATCTAATTGGCAAATTCGTCGTGTCTGCGTGCCGTGCCTGCGTGCCGTGCCTGCGTGCCGTGCCTAGGCGAGTTCTTGTAGCTTGAAAAAAGTCAACGCAAACGTTTCCTAGCGAAAAGTACGAATAAAACTTTTAAGTGTCGAGTCTTTTTGCTGAATGCTGAAAACATGAGGAAATTATTCTAATTACAACGCTTGTGAATATCCATATCTACAAAGAAAAGGTATTAAAATTACAGATTTCTTTATTGATATGGTTTTGAAAAGGTTGAAACCATATAGTGATACAACAATCGAGTGAAAAAAGGGAAACAAGGATTACCTTTGACTGAGTGAGTAAAAAGGCAGAAACATGTATATATGTCATGTGTAGGGGGAACCAAAACAAAACTGTAAAACCACATACCCGAAAAATACAGCAACATAAGAGTTGATTCTTAGTTCTCTCAAACATTGCAGGTGCGTAGTTGTCCGACTGCTTCAGTTAGAATCATGGTTTGGTACTGATACGGCATTATGGTACCATAACCAGACTAATTTTATATTGGAAAATTATCTTGAAGCTATTAAATATTGGAGTTGTTTTATTAGATTCATACTCACGCCATGCGTGGAAAAAATATTCGCAAATTATATTTTATTAGTAAATATACATTAAATATTTATATAATTTTAACTTTTATTTAAAATTACTTTTAACATTAATTTTTATATATACAAATTAAGAAAAAATAATTATTATTTTTACGAATTTAATAGTATTTTTTGTTAGTTTAATAAAATATATTAATTATATAACCAAATTAATATCAGTGGTATGTATCGTAATTATTCTAATAAGTTAAACTAATTTATATATTTATTTGAAATTTACTTTAGTAATAACACGCCAGCATGGTATTTCTGTTAATAACACGTCAGAGTAAAGTTATTTTATTAAAATGTTTCTCAAATAATGTATTAGGGATTATGATATTAACTTAAATCTATTTATATTTATTTGAAATTATTTATAAATTAACATATAAAAAATTTAAAGAAATAAAAAGTATTGTTTTTGCAAATGTAATAGTATTTTTTGGTTAGTTGAATAAATTCTATTTATTCTCTAACCAAATTAATATCAGTGGCATGTATTGTAATTATTCTAGTAAGTTAAACCTTTTTATATATTTAAGCTGAAACTCCATGTGATGTTGACACATCAGCATGGTATTTTTGTTATTAACACGTAAGAGTAAGATTATTTTATTAAAAAGTTTCTCAAATAATATATAATATAAATATAATATAATTAGGGATTTATCAAATGGGAAGAAAACAGAATTTAAAATGATAAGCTAAACCGGTCTTAATATTTTATAGCCTAAACCGGTCTTAATATTTTATAGCCTAAACGGGTCAATATGGGTTTTGTTGTCTATCCTATAGTCGTCTTCGTTTTATAGTCATTAGCGATAACAAATTTTATTGTTTATTTTATAGTCGCCAACATCAGCAAAATGTTGTTTGTTTTGTACTTGTTAGTTAAATAATTTGCTAGTTAAATATTTGCTAGTTAAATAATTTGCTAGTTAAACAAATTGCTAGTTAAACAATTAAGATGATGAAGTGGTATGAAATTATGGATGGGTCCAAATGAAAGACTTTTTTCCGCCGGTTAGGCCGCAACAGAAGTGACATTGGCCAGCTAAATGCTGTTATATCACATGTCAATAATAAATATATAGTGTTATACCATTATAGTCGAATGATCAAATAGTAAACAACATAATTGAATAGTTTTGTATGTTTCGTAATCATAAACCGCTTAAAACAATTTTTTAGATTTATAGCGTATTAAGTTATATTTTAAATTATATTTTTAATACATTTATAACAAAACACGTGAAAATTGATGAATATTTTGGAAAATAGATGGATTGTATTTTGGAAAAGTAAAATAGTTGTATACCATTCATCATTAAAGATTAAACACAGATACAATCAAGGTGGATCATCAAACCCTATAATGCTAAAATAAACACGAAAAGTGAACAGCTTTTTCGTCTTTTTTGTAAATATGTTTTATAAAAAAATTGGATTAACTAAACTTGTGGAAGTATATTATCAAACTTACAACTGATTTTGTGGTAACGTTCGCTAATTGGCTACCAAACCAATGTGCTTCTTATAGTAATATATTTTTCTTTGACGTTACCTTTTTGGCAAATTTGTTTCTGTAAAATTTATCAGCCGGAAATTAATGCTTGTCGTAAGTTTGAAGAGGGAAATAGAAATTTATTTATGATTACTTAGGCGAGTGTAGATATTATAAAAGTGGTAATATTTGATTGTTGACAAAAAAAGATAAGAAAATTATGGTTGCTCTTAAGGTTCTCAAGAAAAAAGTTGTTTTCTCTTGATTAATTTTGTAGTCATTAATTGATTAATTTTAAGAAATTTACGTAACGCTTATACGTTGTAGATCAATCACAATAAACTTTAGCTAGAAAGAAGACCAAAATTGTTTTTGTCCTCTATAAGTAGAGACAATAACTGTACTATATAATGGTATCGTATAAGAAAATAAAAATCAAATAACATTCCTTCACGGTTCCATTTTTCCAGGTGCAAGAAATCTCATACTGATTAGGTTCTTATTAGAGTCGAACGACCGGCAAATCGG
This sequence comes from Pugionium cornutum, assembly GCA_018901935.1. Taxonomy (NCBI): domain Eukaryota; kingdom Viridiplantae; phylum Streptophyta; class Magnoliopsida; order Brassicales; family Brassicaceae; genus Pugionium; species Pugionium cornutum. Next base: position 6,544,342 of record CM032162.1, read on the forward strand.
TGAATAGCGTTAAATGGCTTGTCATTATTGGTTTTGTACTTTTATTATTCAATCAATCAGTTGTACAGAAAACAAAGTTTGCTTTACGACAACTTTACTTTCGAGCAACATCCTATATAGACCGTCGGTTACGCACTTAACTCACTTACTTTTTATGATAATAATATTATCTTATCCCATTTTCATTCAACAAACATTTCATTTCTTCTGAGAAAAATATTACATTCTTTTTCTTAAAATATACCTTAAATAATATATTAGAGATTATAAATACAAATGTGTTTTACAAATATAACAAAGGTTTATAATATGATTAATGTTGTTTAACTACATTGATTGGTTTTCATGAATACAAAAATGGCTAACCTTACTATTGCTACTGCTCTGTTTTTTTGTATGTTGAAAATTTTGATGCGGTCGGGTCAATACATCCCTCTCAAGTGGTTCTCGCCGTTAGTTCCAGATGCAGTACATATTTACTTACCTCTAAATCAAGTAACAAAAGATTTGGAGTGCAAATATTAAGTAATAGTTTCTAAATAATAATTTTTTTTAGTCTTCCAAATCTGGGCTATAATTTAACTTTTGTAAACATTTTATATTTTCCTACTTTCAATTGAATACTCATCAACCAAAAAAAAAAAAAGAACACATCAAACTCAAGTCAACTCTTCTTGTGTATATATATAGAGATATTCCTTCCTGTAACGCACAAGCACAAAGAGAGAGAGAAAGAGATAATAAAGAGATCTGTTGTTGGGAGAGAGAGATATAGAGAGAGAGAGGGGGTGAAGATGCCGATAGCTTTGCCTTTGACCTCGCCGGCGATGAAGCAGATGACAGCCGCGATAACTTCCCCTCATCGTGACTTGGGATCTTCCACTTCTCGTGGTCTTCGAATTTCGTGTCGCACCACGAACCCAGCTAGGTACAATTTCTTCACTTTATTTTTTCTTCTTTTTTCATTTTTAGATCTTCGGATACATTTCTCATTTTTTTAATACATGAATTAACATGAACATTTAGATCTTCGGTAGTGATCTTAATCTAAATATCATTATCGATAGATTTTCTTTTATTCTGTAATTACACGGATCTAAATCATTCCGTCAGTTTGGTTAATATGTTTGCTTAATTGAGGTTAACGTTTTATTACTCACGATCGGAGGTCTTCATGTTTGTTATATGTACATGAACATAGAAACACTTTTTTATGTCAAATGTGACTAGATTACTGTTTCAAACACATTGGATACCATATATCTTTGTTAATCTCATTATGCGTATCATGATCTCAACTTTTTTATATTATATACTTTACATATTTATGCTTTATGTGTTTGCTTGTGTGTACATTTGGTGTTTGGTTTCACACGGATCATGACATTAGGTGACGTTAATAAGACAAATAGATATAAGTCTGATTGATTCTTTTAAATATACTATTTTAGGAAAATTCCAATTATTTTACAATAGATTTTAAGATATTTTTAGGTATATACGGTTGATTTACGAATAGCTTTTCAGTTAAAATTTGGTTTGGTAAATTATTTTATAACAATTTTAGTAATTTGTCAAAAAAGCAAATCAATTTTAGTATTTAACCCATCATACAAAATTATCCAACGTGTTTATTATAAACTTGACTATTAACAAAAGAATTCTTGTGAAATAACGAAAAGATCAAAGTATTAAATGAATAAATTTTTTTCTTTAACATTGAGTAGTTATTAAAAGTAAAATAGATAAGTGTAATGTAAAATTAAATGCTAAGAAATGGTTAATATATATCGAGTTTTATTTCGGCATCAAGTTTTTTTAAATTAACTAGGTGTACTATTTAATGTTTTATAGTTTTGTACTCTATAAAAGATATTGCAAATCTTTTAACACGTACAAAGGACCCAATTTTGTTGGTATACAATCCGCCAGATAACGGGTTATGCTAGTTTTTATCCACACTGATCTGATTGAGATTGTAAACATGCGTGGATGATGCGCAAATATTTTAAAAAATAAACTAGATATATAAAAATATTTTGTAATTTTAAAATTAAATATATAATTTAAAAAAATAAATAGATTTCTACATAATATTTAATTTTATTAATAATAAATATTTTTATTATATATTTTCGTAAATTCGTGAGATAAAAGTTTTATATTGGTATTCACTCTCGATTTGAGGATAATTTGATTTTTTTTTAAATTGACAGGCGTATTTGTTGGTATATTGATTTTTATTTATTTTTAGGAATAAGAACGAAACATGCAATCATTTTCGTCCGATCAAAGAAGTAAATAACCAAATAACACACACAATACCACCAGAGAAGCTCGAGATTTTCAAATCAATGGAGAATTGGGCAGAACACAAACTGTTGCCATATCTTAAACCGGTCGAAGATTCATGGCAACCACAAGACTTTTTGCCGGCGCCGGAGACAGATGAAGAATTCTACGACCAAGTTAAAGAGATCAGAGATAGAACAAAGGATATACCTGACGATTACTTTGTGGTTCTTGTCGGAGATATGATCACTGAAGAAGCACTTCCAACGTATCAAACAACGTTAAACACACTCGACGGAGTTAAGGACGAAACCGGTGGAAGTTTATCGCCGTGGGCTGTTTGGATTAGAGCTTGGACGGCTGAGGAAAACCGTCATGGTGATTTACTCAATAAGTATCTTTATCTAAGTGGTCGTGTTGATATGCGACATGTTGAGAAGACCATACAATATCTAATCGGTTCTGGGATGGTAAGTATTCCATTCACATTCATTTTTTTTACAAGTTTATATTTGTTGAATATTAATTTCAGAAGTTTATAAGTTACTGAAGTAAATATCTTTAAAGAAATTCAATTTTTATATTTATTTTGGCGTCAATTTTATTTACGTTTGGCATTTTTTATAAAGGAGTTTTGTGGGGGCTATATTAGATCTTTTGCTTGATTTCTCTTGTCGGCTTTCTTAATGAATTTAAAACTTTAATACTTTTTCTAATTTGAGAAATTCTCCACTGTTTGCTGAGATTTGTAGGATTCGAAATTTGAGAACAATCCTTACAATGGATTCATCTACACTTCGTTCCAAGAGCGAGCGACGTTCATCTCTCACGGCAACACGGCGAGACTCGCCACGACTCACGGCGATGCAACCCTCGCGAAGATCTGCGGCACGATCGCCGCCGACGAGAAGCGACACGAGACGGCTTACACGAAGATCGTGGAGAAGCTATTCGAAATCGACCCCGACGGAACGGTTCAGGCGCTGGCTAGCATGATGAAGAAGCGGATTACAATGCCTGCTCATCTTATGCACGACGGAATTGACAACGATCTGTTCGATCACTACGCCGCCGTGGCCCAGAGAATCGGAGTTTACACAGCTGCGGATTACGCTGGGATCCTCGAGTTTCTGTTGCGGCGGTGGAAGGTGGAGAGTTTGGGTTTAGGGTTAACAGGTGAAGGAAGGAGAGCACAGGATTACCTGTGCACCTTGCCGCAGAGGATCAAGAGGTTAGAGGAAAGAGCCAGCGACAGAATCAAAGTCGGGTCAAAACCCTCTGCTTCATTTAGCTGGGTTTTTGGTAGGGATGTGAAATTATAGAGTACAAACAACTAAAATAACCAACCAAACAAATAAATAAATATCATGCCGGAAAGAATTAATAAATAAATTATGTTTGTGATAAAAAAAAAAACTTGTGAGTAATCATGTTCTCTTTCAATTTTTATATGAACGTATCTAAATTTTCATTTTAAGTTTAATAAATGGATGCATTTACGTCGTTTCTCTCTTAAACAAAGGTTTGTAAATATATGTATATACTTTCAATTTTCTCCGATAATTTTTTTAAGCTGCAACAGGCTCCAAAGCCCATGGGCCTATAAGCAGAGGGGTAATGGCATTGATGTAATAGAGCAACCTTGGAGGGATATTTTCCAGAGTAAAAAGGAAAAAGAGTATTTTGTTTTGCATTTAATGTCAAACCTGCTCAAATAACACACATCACGTTCAAGAGTTTCTGAATTTGCTCGTTTGATTCTTCACATTTCGCCTCTTGTGCTCTTTTTCTTCTCTCCTTATATACCATATAACATTCACTCTGTTATCATCGAAAATATTCTCCATTTTTATTATTAAATTTTGTTAAAAGAAGAAAGAAGGGGAAACAATGGCTATGGATCGGATCGCTTTCTTCCCTTCCTCATCCGTTTATCACCATTCTTCTCATTCTCATGGTTCCAAATCTTCTAGAGCTTTCATGGCTTCTACTATCCGTCCCGCCTCTACGTGAGTTTCTCGATTCATTCCTAATCTTTTATTTTTCTTTTCTGTTTCCCGAATTTTTCCTGATTTGGGTTTTGTTTTTCTGGGGTTTAAGTGTTAGCTGCGATTATCATGATCGACATTGGTTTTTTGTTTATGCTCTCTGTTTCTGTCAAATTTGTATTCAAATGAAGATTTATCTTATTTTGTGATTGCTAATTTGGACATGGATTTTCATACATATATATATATGCTCTGCTCCCACGTATCTATGAACAGATGTATAAACACACTTTGTTTCTTAAAATGATTCCACTCGTTTACCTTTTTTCTGTTGCATTTTCATTTCAATTTGCTTTCTCTTCAGCCCCAAGACATGAATGATGATAGGCAACAACAACAAAAATCTCTTAATATTTCTTTTGCATTTTTTCATCATTTCATAGAGAAATTGCAGAATATGTGTCTTTTCTTGTACAAAATCTTGATATTTTTGGGGGTAATCTCTCGTTTTCTCTTACAATTGTAATCCTTCAAAGAATATGATACTTGTCCTATGCATGCATGGATTGTTTCGTTATGAAATAAAGTATAATTTAATTTGGTTGTTGGCCTATCATGTTACAATTTTCATCAAATTCCCTTCTTAGTTTATTGCTAGTGTAAGTAAAGTTTTAATAAAATAAAGTTCCATAAAAAGAAAGGCTTTTTAATATGTCTTCGCGTTTATTGGGCAGATGGAGATTTCCTCTATGTTTTTTTTTTGCATATGAATACATTGATACATGTACATGTCGATGTCTATGTATGCACTGTAGTTGGTCAAGTTAGGTCTGAAAATTTTCGTGTTGCTTGTCGATGTGTATGTTTTGGTACTTCTCTTGTACTGCAATTTCTCCAAGGTTCTTATAATCTATAGTGAACATATTGGAATCACGCATTAGTGTGTCTTTTTCTTTAGATAAAAACAGATTCTTCTCCTGTTGAGATCTCCTTTTTGGAGGTGTCTTTAAAAATGCAATTTATTTGCACGTTAACTCAAGAAACACGGAACCCTATCATCTAATTCTGGTGGTTGTATTAATAAAAGTGAATTGTTGTGGACAACAAGAAAACAGTTAAGCTTACACGGACTTGTTATAGCTTTTTAGTCGATTCTGTTAGGACTCTTACTGAAAACTTTTAGATTCCAACTTCTTTTGATCATTTTTGGATTTTTCTTTGATGGATTTCAGAGAGGTTACAAATGGAAGGAAACCGTATATACCTCTTCGAGAGGTGCATGTTCAAGTGAAATATTCAATGCCACCACAGAAGCTGGAGATCTTTAAGTCCTTAGAAGGATGGGCTGAGGAGAACTTGTTGGCTTACCTAAAACCCGTTGAGAAATCGTGGCAGCCGACTGATTTCCTCCCTGAAGCTGACTCAGAGGGATTCTATGACCAAGTGAAAGAGCTAAGAGAAAGGTGTAAAGAGCTTTCTGATGACTACTTTGTAGTGCTTGTTGGTGATATGATCACAGAGGAAGCACTTCCGACTTACCAGACCATGATTAATACATTGGACGGGGTTAGGGATGAGACGGGAGCAAGTCCTACTCCTTGGGCAGTATGGACGAGGGCGTGGACTGCAGAAGAGAATAGGCATGGAGATCTTCTTAACAAGTATCTTTATTTGTCTGGAAGAGTAGATATGAAGCAGATTGAAAAGACAATTCAATACCTGATTGGTTCTGGAATGGTAAGCTCCTATAACATAAGATGGCTAGGCCTGAACCTAAGTTTTTCTAGTATTGAAGAAAAACTGTTGCCTACATATGCGAGACTATGGTTTACTTTATGGAATAGATTCATTTCCCTCCTTCACAATGACAATTTAGTTATTTTCTTATGTTCATGTTTCAAGTTCCCAAAAACAGAGTTATATTAGCTAAGCCACTATGTGTACTTTGTTGAAAGCCGTGTTACCATATCTTACGTTTTTTTGGTTTCATAGGATCCAAAGACTGAAAACAATCCTTACCTGGGTTTCATCTACACTTCTTTTCAAGAAAGAGCTACCTTCATCTCCCATGGAAACACTGCTAGACTGGCAAAGAAGCTTGGAGACTCGAAACTAGCCCAGATTTGTGGCACCATTGCTGCTGATGAAAAGCGCCACGAAACTGCTTACACCAAGATTGTAGAAAAACTCTTTGAAATTGATCCTGACACTGCAATCGTGGGCTTCGCTGACATGATGAAGAAAAAGATCTCGATGCCTGCTCATTTGATGTACGATGGTCGTGATGATAATCTATTTGAGCACTTCTCGTCTGTAGCCCAGAGGCTTGGTGTCTACACTGCCCGGGACTACGCTGATATACTGGAATTTCTTGTGCGACGGTGGAATGTGGAGAACTTGGCAGGGCTTTCTGGTGAAGGACACATGGCCCAGGTAAAAACATGTCAACATGTAAAATCATGAGATCATTTTTTGTTTTTATTTTTGATTGCAGTCTTGACTTGAAATGCAACCTCCAAGTTCTATTGAGTTTGTTTGCAACAGTTTTTTTCTGGAGACTAAAGAAGGAAGAAAGGAGAGAACTTTTTCCTTTGTTCAAAATCTCTTCTTGCATTAAGGAGCTTTCAAAACCTACCCTAGCTAGATTACATTATAAATTTCTCAGTTTCTTGTGCATTTGGAGATTGTTTTAGCCATGTATTTGGAAAATGGATTCAGAATCCGAGTTCTATACTCCTTTGCTTTCTAACTTTTGGCTTTCTTTTCCTTCGAACAGGACTTCCTCTGTAGATTGCCAGCTAGGATCCGCAAAATCGAGGAGAGGGCTCAAGGGAGAACCAAAGAAGCTGCAAGAAACATACCTTTCAGCTGGATTTTCGGTAGAGAGATAAGGGCCTAAAAGAAGTAATATGATTGCTACCTACTCTTCACCAACACAATGATGAGGAGACGGCCAGAAGAATGTTGTATTGGAACATGTGTAGATAAATCATGTGTTTAGTTTGAATCACCTTAAATAAATTCCTTCAAAGAATTTGCTTTATTTTCACTATTTTTTATTTGTTTCTGGTTCTATATTTGTTGTATTGTATCCAAGTCTTTAGTGTGTGTTTTTTATTCACTCAAACCAAATAATGTATAATTTAAAAGATCAGTGTGTTTTGGTTCTTTCCACTTTCAAATTGATTCCATTTTGGTTTGCAAAGGACATAAATTGATTCCAAACCTCAGTTTTCCTCATAAATGGTCGAGTTTCAGATCTTTTTTTTTTAAGGTTCAGTTTTTCGCATCAAGTTTTGGACTTTTAGTGTTTCCGCTGAAGTTCGAGCTTATTTCTTCACCCAATTCGAATGTTTGTGGTTTAGAGATTGTTAGGAGTTTCTAAAGAGGAAAAGGTAAAGTTTTGGACTTAACCCAATCCATAGGAAACATATTATATATAAATGTAGTAAATCATTGACAAATACATCAAACTCCCAAAACACAAATGAACAAATTACACTATTACCGACCGAAACAGATCAAAAACCAAGATTTGATTCTGATATACTTCAAGAACTCTCACCACAAAAAAGTAAAAGACACTAATTTCAAACTTGGAACGGCCATGGCCAATCCTTGGGATAATCCTCACTCTGTACCTTACCGGTTCTCTTCATCGCAACATCTCCACGATTAGCACCCCCATCGACATAAGCATAGTACTTCATGAAGAAAGCCAACACAAGAACGACCCAGTCAAAACAAAATATCACAACACAAAGCGCACCACCGAGTTTCAAGATCATAGCAGCATCTTCCTCGCGCACATACGATTTGAGACTCTCGAGGAATTTTGATGTGTTGGTGAATATGAGAACAGAGACAGAGCCTTGGAAGATAGCTGTGAGCACAGTGGCTACCATATGAGCAGCGTACCACCGGTTTCTTCCACAGGAAGCGGCGGTGCAGCCTGAGACAGCGGCGACGATTGTGGTGGCGTGGAGGAGGATGAGGAGGAATCCACAGATTGAAGGAATTAGACGAAGAGAGAGTGTGAGGAAGATGCAGCTCGTGGCAGCACCAAGAAGGATGTAGTTGGAGAAGAGGAAGATCTTGTGTGTATGGTAATGAGATTCTTCTACCGATGGAGAAGAAGTCAAACCCATTATATAACTAATTGGATTTTTCCCGATTAAGGGTTACCGAAATTCTATATTTTGAGGATTTGGTTTTGTCCGATGATCAGAAGAAGAAGAGAGGAGAGTTTGATGTGAGGAACTGAGATGAGGCGCAAGGAGTTTCTTTATGTAGAAGCGAAAAGTAAGATTCAAAACGGTCAAGTTTCTAAATATGACCGTTGGATCTCGAACGGCTAGTTTTTGTTTTAAATGTTGAATTTAATAAAGTGGGCCCAATGGGCCGTGTATCGGTTCATGTTTATCGGAGACAAGGATAAGAGTTTCTCTGTATCCAATCAAGTTTAGGGTCCTGCACCATTTCCTCCTGCCGCGTCACTCTTTTAGTCGGTTTTTTGTTCGTCTCAGTTTTCGTGAGTTTTGAAGTTTAACGAGGACAATCGATGTCCGATCCCGATAATCTACAGCTTCCACAATCATGGACTGGTCGCCTAGTTCAACATAATTGTATTTTTCCGGTTTATATGAAGAAAAATAGTTGGAGGCATTAGAAAACAGAGAGCACAAACATAAGTTGCCGTTGTGGATAACAAACTACATAGGTCATATTGTGGGCAATCCTTGTAATCCAGCTTTTGAGTCAGAAGAGTTGTCACATGGAAAAGTATGTGCTTCTCTTCTTTATTTTTGGTGTTTCGCTGTGAATAGCTTGGTTTGAATTATCATTCAGAATTAATATTCTATAATGGCATAGATGATCCGAAGTTTTGGTTTGAGTTTTTATTTTCAGTGGGTGAATTTTAGATAGACAAATTTTTAACTACACTAAGGTTCTTAAGACATATCTAGATTATCCGTAAACTGGTTATGTGCAACAAACAGTTAGGTCTGGAAACAAATGGGATCTATAGAATCCATATTAAAGTTGTAGGTACTGTAAATTAGATATGAATTGTTCTTTCTCAGATTTAAACAAGTAATCAATAGCATGGTTTGAAGACAATTGCCGAACCTGTACCTTTTTCTGTATTGGGCAATTAAACTCTCTACTTTGCGTATTCGCCTTTACTGGGCATATCATTTCAGGAATGGTTATCTGCTAGATACTACCCAGAAACCGTTGGGTTTTTGTAAACTGTATGTCTTTAAATTCTTTTATATAGCATTAACCTAATTCCTCTTGTATTCTGCCGTCATAACCGTATCTATAAAAATTTCTTCTTTGTTGACGACTACATGTGTCATCAATTCGTCATCTTCTTTTTCATCATCTCTTTCCGTTTCTCCTTCTCCGTCCTCATCTCGTTCGTCTTCTCTTTGCTTTTTGTTTTTCTTTTCTATCAGACATTTTTTTTATTTTTTCTGGTTCGTCTTCTTTGCTTGGGATTGAAATTGCCAAGTTGCAATTTCATTCTTTTGTTAGACAAATTTAATATTGCACATTGATTTTTCATCAACCAAATTTTAGACGACTTTGATCTTAAATTACTTTCTTGTTTTGATATGTTTGAATTAAAATCTTATATTTATATTCATGATTCTCGAAAACCATTTACACGAATACAACCAATCAGAATAGATGTGTTAGAGCATAATTATAATTGTTTTTTTTTTTGCAGAAATTGTAGAAAATCAAAATTGCATGTACTAACTGAAAAAACCAAAGTCACCAAAAGTATCAAAATTACCGATTGAACCGAACGTAACTAACCCATTCTCTATTAAGTTTCTTAAATAACCCGAATTTTTTTGTGTTTTCGATTCGGTTTGGAATAAAATGTTAATAATAAAACCAAACCGAATAAATTAATTTTAAAACCGAACCGTAACTGATTTCGGTTTAATAACTATTTCTGTAAACTGAATAAACCATTAACCGAATAAAGCGAACCGGATAATCCAAACAAACTGAATGCAGTCGCCTAGCCCCTATGACCAATCCTTGTCGATGTTCGAATAGACTGCTGATTTGGCTTTGTCGTTTATTTTGATGTTTTGTTTGTCCATTAAGAGTTGGCATATTAAAAGTTGAGTTAAATAAATATATTTCAACAAATATGATGTAAGCAAACATACCATGAATTTAATCATTATTTTCCAAAAATCTACTAAGTAAACTTATTTTGGGGGAGATGTTTGGTATCTACGTCAAAGAATTTATGATATCTTGTTATTATTTTATGTAGGCATAAAAATATTCAAAAAATATTTTTTGATGACACCATTAAAGTCAAAAGATGTTATTTTATTGCATTGCAGTAATTTCGAATCCCATTTCGAATATGAACAAGATTTTCCATATAATTAAGCAATTGTCTTCTTTTTTCTGCTGACCAGATTTGCAAACTGTTGTTAAAACCTGTTTTATATAAACATCAGACATAACTTATCCATCCCATTCTATAGAAATAATTAAAGAAAGTTAATAGTTATGTATCATAAACAAGTAATACTATAAAATTAAAAGTAATATCATAAAAAAACATATTTTAAGTTTTTGTTTCAAATCTATCACATTAAAATTAAAGTTCCAAAAATAACACAAATAATTATATAAAAATATTTATTTTACTCTAAATCAATTATAAACAAACTTAAAATATTATATTTAGGTTCATTTTTCTAATTTAAGATTTATTTTTTCTAATAAAATGAAATTTTAATGTATTTTAAACTTAAATTTATGTTATTGTTAGAAATTTAAACTAATGATGTCATTTTTTGAAAAAAAAGTTTTAAAAAATATTATTTAAAAAAAATTATTCTTAAATTAATGGTACACAAACCCAACTCCAACAATATGTATGGGTTGATGTAATTATCCACGAATAAATCAATAATTATTCCTGGATATATCAGATAAGTGCAAGAGAATACAAACGAATTACACAAAGATACATATAACAAATTTGGATTTATATATGATATAATAACTTGATTTTGTCTGCTAAAAATTATGAGAAATATTGTTGTTTAGTATGTAAGAGCATAATCTTATATATACTAAAAAAAGCATTGGAGTTCAAGAAAGATTTTCTATATATATATATATAGAGTTAATAGATTTTTATTAAAAAAAATTATTATTATGGATAACAAAAAAATATATATGATAAATTATTTATTTAAATATAAAAATTTTAAAATAATAAAAAAAATTGTGTATAGGATAGATACTATACTAGTTATTAATAAAAGATAAAGCTAGATATGGTTTAATAATAAGAGCTTAATATGTCCAATAATGACCAAATGATTGGTGTCATGCAGCCCAAGTGGTCGTACGGATATTTTAGTCACATTCTCATTCTTTTCTAGCCACTAAATGATTCAAATGAACCAATATGCTCCACTTATATCAAGTGTATGGCGACATACCGACGTCGAAAGTAAATCTTTTCAATATTATTTATTTTATTTTATTAACAAAGTTACTAACAATTGACATCGACTACAAACAATTTACAGCTCAATTTTTCAAAATTTGTAGAAAAACTCACAATTTTGTTAAAGCTTATATAAAACGTTAACATTCACGCATTATATTGTGTCAAATGATTATAGATTGAGTAAAAAACCAACATTTCTAAAACAAAACATTATATAGCTAACGATTACGTTATTTAGAATAGTTTATAATTATACAGAAAAAAATCATATAAAGGTATGTGGCAACGTAATCGCAATGCTCTAAGTGATCAGAAATATCTAAGATTTTGTTTGTTTCATAATACATTTTTATAGAAATGATAACGGCAATAATTTGATTCAAATCTATCCTTTTGGATAATTTGTAACAAATTAAAGAATAAAACAACAAAAGTTCCTATCAATCTTTTCCATGACTATTTCTCTATATATATCCATGCCACTGAAACCCTAACACACCAATGCAAATCAAATTTTCATTCTTTTCGCAACTCCAGAAAACAAATGTCCTTCACCACAAACCCTCACCGTCTCCGCCTCTCCGCAACCACCACAACCGAACCAGTAGTCGTAGACTGCCATAAACAAGTCCATTCGTGGCGGCTCCTTCGTACTATCGTCCAATTTATCCTCCCAATTTGTTACTGCAGCACATTAGTAGATCCACATGATAATCAAGAAGACAAATCTCACCGCCAAATCAAACAGAGAACCTCCTTTACCACCACAACCGCCACAAACTCATCCACGTTTACCGGAACCATCTTTGGTTTCCGCCGTGGCAAAGTAAACTTCTGCATCCAAGCCACAAACTCTAAAACCCTAAACCCAATAATTGTTCTCTTAAGGCTCACTGTTCCTACCGAGGTATTAGCTCGAGAAATGCAAGAAGGCGTGCTAAGAATCGCTCTCGAGTCAAACAATAACGACGGATATGATTCTCGTCAAGATTCTTTTTCTTCTTCTCTTTTGACAACACCTTTATGGAACATGTATTGTAACGGTCGGAAAGTTGGTTTCGCCATAAAACAAGAGCCTTCCAAAGCTGAGCTAGCCGCGTTGAAGGTGCTTACTCCGGTGGCTGAAGGAGTCGGAGTTGTTAACGGAGAAGAGATAAACCGAGAGAAAAGCGATCATATGATGTACTTAAGAGCTAGTTTCAAACGAGTATTATCGCTTGATTCGGAATCTTTTCGTCTCATCGACCCACGTGGGATTATCGGACAAGAACTAAGTATTTTCTTCTTTAGATCGTCAAGACAATGATCTTGGATCGTTTTGTTTCCAGCACGAAGGACATCAATCTGCCATGCATAATATATGTTGGGATTATTTCGAGATTCATCGATGGCTTTTCCTTCATTCTTGTTTACTGTTTTAACCGATTAAACTTTCGTTTGTTTAGCTGTGCTTAATTAGGATGAAAATGTAATATAAGCATAGCTTTTGATGACATGCAACTTTTGTATGCAGTAGTGGTGACCATGTGTTCATGCGTTTCTTACAGTGCATGGGCTTTTAAATCTTCTATATATGTATATCTATGCATCTTTACGTTTGGTTTCCATTATTGTCAATAATTCGGGAATGAAGTTAATAATCTTAGTTGGCCATATTTACGAATAGAACTAGATTTATACCTACGCGATACGAAACATATTCATAAATTATATTTTATTAGTAAATATAAATTAAATATTTATATAATTTTAACTTTTATTTAAAATTATTTTTAACATTAATTTTGTATATATAAATTAAGAAAAAATAATTATTATTTTTTACGAATTTAATAATATTTTTGGTTAGTTTAATAAAACATATTAATTATCTAACCAAATTAATAACAATATCATATATTGTAATTATTCTAATAAATTAAATTTATTTATATATTTATTTAAAATTTACTGTAGTGATAAAACGTCAACATAATATTTTTTTAATAACACGTCAACATAAAATTTTTATTACTTTGCTTAGTTGAATAAAATATATTTATTCTCTAATCAAAATTAATATCAGTGGTATGTATTGTAATTATTCTAGTAACTTAAACTCTTTTATATATTTAAGCTGAAATTCTCTGTGGTACTGACACGTCATCATGATATTTTTGTTATTAACACGTCAGATTAAGATTACTTTCTTAAAAAGTTTCTCAAATAATATATTAGAGATGTGTATACATACAACCAAATATGATAATTATTACATAACTAATTTCGTTTATTAATTACTGTCAATACCAAATATATTGTTTCCTATTTTTTATTTTTAAAATTATCTATAGAGTACTAAGTAATTTCTAATTTATATATAATAATTACAAACAGCAAGAGAAGGATATCGTTTTTTTTTTCTAAATAGAAAAGAACACTAATAACTTTCAATTAAAATATTACATTACAAACGCAAAAATAACTTATTATTCGTGACTTTATACTTTTGCTTAGAGGAAATGGCAGTTGGGTTGTCCTAGCTGTTGTTGATTCTTTCTGTCTTTCCCATGTTCGTTTGTTTTGTTTTTAGCCATTAAAAAGATCAATAAATCGTAACATTATATTATATATGTATCCACAGTTTCTTACTTTTGTATTTAACTTGACTAACAAATATACGGAGGACACACAAAAAAACAAAGTAAAATTATAAAACTTGCATGCAAGTTGCAATTGTCAATCAAAATATTATATCCAAACTTGTTGAATAATTATATTGTGGAAAGAGAAGGATGATGATAACAAAACACACAATCCAAGAACATCACTAGCTAATGAAGTGGACTTTCCACGATTTGACCAACTATTTCTTACTTTTCCTATTTGCCTATTTCCCTACAACATTATGCATGTATACTCTCTTTGAAACAAAATCGTGCCTCTGTGGTAGCAAGTCTCGGTTTTGTTAAAGATGCAGGAGTAGAGGATTTAACTTTGTAGGTGGAAATTTGTTAACTCATGATAGCAGTTGATGTTCTTGTCAATACACTCGTTTTGTCTAAAAAAAAAATTCGATGTATTTAGGCAATAATATTGTGTTTAATTAATGGAAGTTTTAATTGTTTAAATTAAAGATTATATGCGGACGCCCATATATATATATATATATGAATACAGTAATTTTACCCTGAAAACATTACTAAAAACACATACCAAAATTTATAGTAAATGGATGAGTTTTGCAGTTAATTTTATTCATGTTCAAAATTTAAATTCTTAGGAGGAAACGAATAACAACTTCACTCTCTCTCCCTCATCTTCTTGCTACTTAACCATTGACTCTTGAGGAGAAATTTGCTTAAATTTTTACTCTCCTAGATAGTTTGTTATCAGAGAAATTAAATTTAAGTTGTCAGAAAGAAAACAACATTAAGAATGGTGTTAACAGATGCTCGAGAAGTTATCTAAAAGCACACTGCTTTCACCATAGCTTGAATACATATCTGAAAAATCTTAAGAGAAGCTAGTGCTACCGACTATATCACCATAAGGATTCTTCTGGAAATTAGAATAGAACTTATCTGAAACTATGTTGGAGAGACAAACACCATAGCCTTAAGACATATTTGGAAAATCTTGTGAGAAGCTAGTGCTACTGACTATATCACCATAAGGATTCTTCTGGAAGTCAGAATAGAACTCAGCTACAACTATCTTGGAGAGACCTTGTGTTTTTGAGATACAAGGAAGATTCAGAAAGCTTTTTCTGTTGGGAGTATCAATCATACACATGTTGCGATCAAAACCATAAAGTTGTTGCTGTTGTTGCTTCATCTGCATCATAAAGTGATTCTTCAACAATGGTTCTTGTAACGCAAAGTAATGGAGGTTTTGGTAATTGGTGAGTTGATTGTAATGTAATGCGGAGAGTGGGAATTGTGAGAGAGTAGCATGTCTAGGATTCAAGGGTTTGATCTTATACAAACATTGAAACAAGTTTGTGTTCGGCGCTTCAGCAAAACGAAGCTTTTCTTGCAGTGTAGAGAGAATCATCTCTAAGGAATGAATCAATTAAGAGAGTTGTTCAGGAGAGTAACGATCAAAGATTGGATACCAATTAGGATATTTGAATCCGTTCACATTCTTCCTTTTTTTCTTCTTCATCGAATTCTTCCTCTTTTCCTTATCAAAAAACTCATGAAAATTGAGGCTGTTCTTGCGTTTATTGGCCTCTTTGTACTTCAAAGCCATGTCTTTCACTTTCTCTTTCTCCTCGGGCCACGTCTTCAATTCGCCATCTGGTCCGTAATAGATGACGCAAACCTCAATTTCACATAGAATAGAAAGCTCGTAAGCTTTTTTGAAGATGATATTAAGTATGTTGCTAAAACAATTAATAGCAACTGAACTACCAGAAGAAGAAGAAGGTATCGTCATGTTGATACGCCAAAAAACTTCACTAGGGTTTTTTCTCGTGACAACACTAAAAAGAAAAAGAATAATGAAACATGGAGAGCACTATGTTACATATATATATATATATATATATATATATATATATATATATATAGACACAAAGACGTCCAAATCAAACCAAGACAAATCGGTTTATTTCGTTTAGCCGGTTCAACCGCATCAAAGGTTGACCTTAACAACATTTTTTTTAGATCGACCTTAACAACATTTTTATACAAAAATTCTCAAATAAATTCCACTAACCCTAAATCTCAATTTAATTTTCAGTTTTTTCCACATAGGTTCTTAAACTAGCAAATGCGAAATTTCCCTCTAAATTTGTTTTAGAAATCGACTTATATCCCAATTTTGGATCGTACAACGGAAGAAATGTTATCATGTTGTGAAACTTTTAACACACATTCACACAAACTCTTCAAGGAAAAACCATGAAAACCAAATATGTTTAGACTGGATTTCCCAAAATTATAACTCATCGATGGATTAATTTTAAAATCTGACTTATAAAAAGATTGAGCAAATTTTTGATCTTGAAATCGCTAAAAATTTAAAATTAATTAAATTGGAAATTTAGGGATATGAATATTCATCTGGAGATTCTAGTTTTTATTAGGTTAATTAAGAAGAGTTAATTAGCCCTTCTTAAACATTTTTGTTACTGGTGACAAAATCTCTCACAGTATGTGTTTGCAAACAAAGTACAGATATTGTGAAAAATTTTATACGGGTTTCACTGATTTAATTAAGTTAATCAACAATCCAAATAGATGCTCAACTTTTACAACGGAGATACAAAAGTTCAAATAGTTCCAACGGCACTTTTCGGATTTTGTTCTTGCCTACCAACTAAAGAAAAAAACATATAAATGGACAACTTATCCAAACAACCGTGAGAAAGAAACACTATTTTTTCATACATAAGTATTTCAATACTTTATTGATTTAAAGATACATTAATTATTTTCTAACTGGTTGAAAATTGTAAATCAAAGTGACAAAAAAAAAGTTTCAGCAAATTTTTTTTCCTGAAATCGCTAAAAAATTAAAAAATAAATAAATTCGAAATATAAACTTATGAATATTTATTTGGAGATTTTAGTTTTTGTTGGGTTAATTAAGAAATAAACGTCATTTAGCCCTTCTTAAACATTTTGTTACTGGTGACAAAAAAAAACACTTATGTTAATATAATTAAGGAATTATCTATTTGGTTCAATAAAAAAAAGTTTGTGTTTTTAGAAGGAAAGTTAATATAAGACAGAGTTTATTTACATTTATTAAAGAGTTGATCTCAAAATTATCTTGATCTCAAATATAAGATAGACCTGAGATCATTAATCTTGATCTCAAATTTATGAAATTTGTGTTGTAATCAAACTTTATTACATAGTTCAATAGTTTGGCTTGAATCTCGTAATAATCTCACACAAGAATGTCTAAAAACTCCATATTATTATTAATTGAAAAGGTCGAAAGTTTTCATATTTCCCGCAATGAGGCAAAGAGGCCGCCCAGCTTAAATGTTTTGAAAAAGAAAAGAGGAAAAACACTATTTAATGTATTTAATTGAAGTAAAATATTGTTGGACTAATGATCTAAATCTAGAGGCTATATGGGACCCACTCGTGTCTTAACCAATAAGAGTATGACGTATGTCATGAAACTCGTGTTCCTTTGCCGCACCAAACCCCTCATTTTATCAGGAAATCAGCCAAAGATCCAAATTTCGAAACTTTGCATATTGCAATTCCTCTTTCTTTCTCTCCTTTCCACAAATTTACTATTTTTGCTCATGTTTCGTAGACGACTTTGCTCTTATTCTGTCTGATCTCCAACAACAAAGAGTATTGCCTAAAGATTCTGCTTTTCCCGAATTGGGTCATTGGGTGTTCTTGAAGTTTTTGTGAATTAGGGTTTCCACGAGGACTCTGTTCAATCAAGCTGCTGGACTTGTTGAGCTTGGATTGGTGGATTCTCTGGTAATTGATCGATCCATTTGCTCTGTATTCTACTTGCCAAGTTCGTGAAGTAGTTTAAGACTGTTGAAAGTCTCTGTTCCGTTGCAATTGCGAGGCTTTGTTGTCGGTTTTGAGCTAATTTGGGTTCTGTTGTTGGAAGTTGGAAATTTATGGTTTTATCTGAATACATGTATCTTAGGCTGAAGTCGTCAGTTATTGGTTCGGAAAATCAGTTTTGGAGCTCAATTTGCTACGCTGAATTTCTGACAAGTTGGTTCTTTTTGTTGAAATTTTAGGATTTTTTTGGTTTGGTCTCGAGGACGAGGGAATGTTTTATTCGCAGTTTATACTAGCCAAGAAAGGGCCACTTGGGACAATATGGATTGCGGCTCATTTGGAGAGAAAGCTTCGAAAGAATCAGGTGGCTGATACTGACATTGGAGTCTCCGTTGGTGAGTATTTGCTTTTGTCTCCAGTCTCTGATTCCGGTCTCAGTACTTAGACCAGATTAGAGTTAACAGAAGCTAAACTTTCTTTTTTTAGGCTGTATATGTTTGGCATTTGTCCATTTACTTTTGTTTCTGTAGTGGTTATGCGGGTCTTGAAAGTTGTTTTATGTTCGAGGTCTATGATGTCGATATTGCACTACTAAATCATTGTTATCTTCACTTAACCATATATACGCTTATAAATGTAGCCCTTGATAGTTCGAGTATGTTCACTCTTACTTATTCACCTTTTTCAGAATTGAATGTTGGGGGCATTGTGTATTACTCTTTCTCTCTGTTTACTAATTTCTTGATTGATTTTTTTGGTCGGCAAATTTCTTGATCGGCATCGTTGAATTACATGCCAATCTTCATATAATATGTGGTATTCCTTAAGCCTACATGCCTTCCCAACATTAATTGAAATATATTCTTAGTAAAGGACTTTCTATATATGTAGACACAAGATGTCATATGCATTTGATTAGATTTTTTTGTTGATCTCGCCAATCTAACGCGAAGTCAGTTCCATGTTATGCTGTTGTTTCTCTTTTACGCTACCTGTGCCTATCAACTATATTTCCTAATCTAACTTTTTTTGGCTGAGTAGATTCTATTCTCTTTCCGGAAGCACCGATTGCTTTGCGATTGTCTAGTCATCTGTTGGTTGGTGTGGTGCGTATTTATTCAAGAAAGGTGAATTACCTTTTCGATGATTGCAGCGAGGCCTTACTTAAGGTAAAGCAAGCTTTTCGCTCTGCTGCGGTTGACCTACCCCCAGAAGAATCAACAGCGCCATATCACTCAATTACATTGCCAGAGACCTTTGATCTTGATGATTTTGAGCTTCCAGACAATGAGATCTTTCAGGGGTTTGTTTTTTTTGACGTTTTAACATTCACACTCGTTTTCCGTATGTAATTAGGCTATGGTATTTGAAATTTTTCTTAAAGAACGAGGTTCATGTTGGTTTTCCTTCCCTCCTATGCTCGATGCGATGATGCATTATGACTCATACTCTGATTTTTAGAAGCTTTATTTATTCACTGCTCTATATTATTTTGTCTCGCAGTAATTACGTTGATCATCATGTTAGTGCAAGAGAGCAGATTACCCTTCAGGATACCATGGATGGTGTTGTATATTCAACATCGCAATTTGGATTAGATGGTCAGTGGTTGTTTCATGCTCCTTGTGTTTGGTTTATTACTAGCTGTGCCTTAAATAAGCAAACTCGTTTCTTATACCTTTTCAGAGCGATTTGGTGATGGAGACACTTCTCAAGTTGCTTTGGATCTTGACGAGGTACTTTTGTATTCATGGAAGAGTAAAATTCATTTTTGTTGAGGTCAATTAGGAACAAGAAATATGATAACCATATCGGAAAGATGAAAATATGAAGAGAATCTTTTCGGTTATATTTAGATTTCATTTGCCTCTAGGCTTTTGGTTCTTTCTCTCCATGGTTTGGTAAGATGCAACAGCTGGAAGCTCTGATGGGCATCCAGTTGTAGAGTTCCGGACCGTGAAATGCTTGTAATTTGAAGTGTCGGATTGCAGCCATTTTGTAGGGTCTGGATGATGTTGATGCTTTCTTTTCATAGTGAAGCTTCATATATTTGAAATCGGAACTTCTTCTCTCTTACTATTTTATTTTGGGTATGATATTTTCTCATACCTGTATCGTTGTGCAGGAAGTATTCGAGGATAAGGATGTTACTGGAACCGAGGACAAGGGAATTCCAGGGTCAGTTGTTGTAGACAATCTATTTTCTATACTTTGTATTATAATTGCATTTTTGCTTCCCTATGATCTCACTTGATTTTATCATCAAAGTGGACGCTTGATCTTCTTTTCCGAAGCTGTCCTATCCCTTTTTAGAATTTATGTTCTTACGCTGCAGCTTGGTATCATGATTTTTAAATGCCTGACATTACTTTTAGAACAAGGAAAAAATCGAATGGACTAACTGGTAAAGAAGCCTTGCGTTTTGTTGCTTGAATGTGTGTTGTTAAGCTATGTAACCATGCTTTTTAAGTTCCATGACATTGATAACTGGATTTTTGTTTGTTCTCATAGTGCAAAATTAGATTATGAAATAGAGTCTTATCCTTCTTGGTTGTGGTCCTTGAAATTTGAATGTGCAGATTACCAATCAAAATATTTTACTTATGGAAGATATTTTATTTATTAATAGCACTGATCACAATGCGTATCTGGATATGGAAACACCCGGGATAAAGGATGCAATGGAAGGAGTTTCTGAAGTCATGCCCAGAGATTTTAATGAAGAGCAGGTGCGTACCACTGCACCAGGGGCATACTAATAGTTGCTGAACAACTGTCAATTGAGTCACCTTGCTTACTTTGATATATTTTCCTGTGGCTGAATGTACTTTGCTATTATAGATACCAAGTTTTCAATTTATATTTCTGCAGACTAGTTGGCTTAAATTTCGGGTTAGACTATTGGAAATTATTATTATCATTATATCTTACGATTCTTTCTTTTATAGGTTGAAGATCTAGGTATGGATAATGAGTTCATCGAAGATGCTCAAGCTCCTCAAACTCCTGGACTAGTTGAGGTGCCAAATTCGTCTAGTGTCAGAGAGCAGCTGATGGTAGAAGAAGATAGGAAGGCTTCTGAGGAGCTGGATGCTAATGAGATGCATAAACGTGAGGATGACCTGTCTTCTGACTATAATGCTGAAGAATTAGCAGTTACTCCCATGGAGGTGGATAAGTCGCAGATAGATGAAAATGTGAACGTACAAAATGAGCCGGAGGAGGAGGAGAGGGCAGAGCATGTGCATGTTGCATCTCCATGCTGTTCCCACATCACCACCGAGATGGAGGATCCTGGTCAAGTAATGACTGAGACAGGAACTGATGTTAATAATGCTGTAGCTGATAAGTCTGATGCTGTTCCTTCACTTGAATCCACTGGAGGTCCTACAATTAGTAATGCTGAGAATTGCAAAGATTCTGGAGATGAGAACCAAGGTTTGTTGGAAAATAAAATGTAAATCACCTTAGTTATGGATGTAATCTAATGCTAAGTCTTAGTGCCTGCCTTATTCTTATAATGTTAACTGTTTCTGCCAGATCATTTTGCCATTGCCACCGAGATCAATCAGGAAACAGATTCTAGTTTGCAAGTATACATTAGATCAGATGAGCAGCTGAATAATGCGCTTGCGACTGATGAACAGTTGGGAAATTTGCCGGCACCTGAAAAGGTATTAGCAGCACCTAACGGACTGGGGGATGGAAATGGTATCATGCTTGAATCTACACCAGATAAAGAAGACCCTGGCACATGTAACAGGGATGCAGAAAATAATAATGTTACTGGGAAAAAGCGCACTTTTACTGAGAGCACACTAACTGCAGAAAGTTTGAACTCTGTTGAGTCAGTTGGACTGATTAAGTCAAAGAGAACTGCAGATTCTGTTCCTGATGACGATGATTTGTTGTCTTCTATCTTGGGTATCAGTTTGTTTTGGTTGCTTTGTCTGTTCTTTTGTACTTTATATTGCTCTTGCCTATCAAAGGAAGGCAGAAGGGTTTTGAGGTTTGAATTTAAGTTCACTCCTTTTGAGGTAATTTTGTGAATCAGTTATCACTCACTTTTTTCAGTTGGAAAGACATCTTTTCTGAAGATGAAGCCTACCCCTGTGCTTGAAGTAGCATCTACAAAACGGTTACGATCTGCTCCCCGTTCTACTGCTACGAAGAGGAAGGTTCTAATGGATGACCCCATGGTCTTGCATGGCGAGTATGTGTTACCTAACTGATTTGCATCTCTGATTTTTTTTTACCTTAGTTTTTATATCATTGTTTTTTTGTGCACCTTGCTTTGCACTTTGGTGCAAGACAGCTGAAGCTAATAGAAAAGTAGTGTGAATCTTGATTTTGTTGGGCCAAAAAATTTTGGATGCTGATTTTTCTAAGCTGTTCTACAAATTGAAGTTTGGTCTTTTAGGTCTCACACTTGTAAACCTTGGAGCATTTTTTTCTCTTTACTTTGTCTCGTTTTTTATTTGTTTTCTAATCTATTCTGATCATGCCTACTTTTCTATTTAGCGTTATACGGCAACAACTGACAAACACTGAAGGTATACGCCGTGTACGGAAGAAGGCACCTTGCACCATTCCTGAAATCGTAATGCTTCAAAGGCAGGCTTTGGAGGATAGACTCTTGAAGGAGCCAATATTCACTGGTAAGTTTGCTATGCTAAGAATTAGACAGTTCTTTCAATGGTTCCTGTGAAGTGCAGCCACACAGGTAATCTGTTCTATGATTTTCAGGTATGTCAGTGGAATTAGCATCTCTGCACAATGAGCCGTATGATCTAAGAGGAATCATGATAATCGAGAGTGATGATCCTCATGCTTCTGTTGGAGTGGTGGAAGATAATGAATGTTCTGTTAGGGCCGTGGAAGAAAATAAAACTGAAGAAAGCTCTTCTCCTCAAGCACGCCCAAATGATTCCGAGAAGCAACCTGCTGAGGCTCATTCTAGCCCTCAGGACGAACAAACCATAGACCATCAGGAAGATATGAAAGACGATAACGATCTTGGTGAAAAAATATCGGACTTGGAAGTTTTCAAGGTAGGCAATGGAGCTGCTGATGAAGCAAATCTTGTGGTGTATGATGAGATCAGTCAAATGCCATCTCAGGACAAACACGATCGTATAGAGGATTTAGAGGTGGAAGGATCCCATGAAAACCATGATGGAGGGCTGGGCGGTCAAGATGTTTGTGCTGATCTTAACGAAAAGAGCTGCACTAACGTTATTGAAATTTCTGAAGGCGATATAGATAACAATGCCATTCTCAATGAGACAGACTTTAAAGTTGAAGATGAACTTCCACACGAAGATAAGAAGAACGATGCATCAGCTGTAGTTAGCGAGATTGGGATAGACCACCCGACTCCATGCAATAACATAATTGGTTCTATTGAGACTGGATGCGCAGAAGCTGCTGATTTTAGTAATCTGGCTTTGGATAGTCGCAAGGAATCTCTTGTGGAAGCAACTAATGATGGTATGAATCTAGAGATAGAGTCTGGTAACAAGTGTGAGCCCTATAATGAGATGTTTGATGAGGAGGCTTATATGCAAAGTGCACCAGATGCAGAACCTACTTCTCGTGATGGTCATATAAGAGATGATGATGTAAGTTTATTTGTAGCTTCATATCCTTGTTCAAGTAAGACGTGCCTCTGATTTTTTCGTATGTTGTAGGAAATGGATACTATGGAAGTTGCACACGACACAGGTTCATAACATTTTCGAATTTTAATCTGTCCAAATGCTCTGTATCCTTTCCATTGGATCAATGGGACTAATACTCTGGCCATCATAGCCTTGTTAAAAACTGAACTAAGCAAGCTTAAACTCTTGAGCATTGATTTAGATATGTGAGATGCTGCTATTACCATGATGTCTCAATGGTTTATTACACTCAGGATTCTTGAACGTGGATGATGATGAAGTAGATGAAGATCATGAGGACGATGGTATACAAGATGGTGAAGAAACTCGTCTACTAGAGAACAGTGGATGGTCTTCTCGTACCAGGTCTGTACAGTTAATAATTTTTATATTCCACAAGCCAAAAATTATGCAGATTTTAGTTTCGATCATGGGAGAGACATGATGGTTATGAAAGATTGAAGATTCTTATTCTCTTTTCGTATAGGTCCGTGGCGAAGTATCTCCAGATGTTGTTTGATAAAGAAGCTGAGAATGGGAAGAATGTTCTGGTGACCGACAAACTTTTAGCTGGTAAAACCCGTAAAGAAGCATCGAGAATGTTTTTTGAAACCCTGGTATGTCCATAACACAACTCGAAACGTAAAAAAAGCTCTGATCTTGTTCTGTAGAAAACAAACTTCGCAAATTGTGGATACAAACACCTTAGACTCACGTACACACTTGATCCGCTTGTTGGTTGAATCGGTCTTTATATCTTTGCCAATTTTGCAGGTTCTGAAGACAAGAGATTACATCCAAATTGAACAAGCTAAGCCGTACGAAAGCATCATCATAAAACCGCGACCAAAACTGACCAAATCCATCTTCTAGACAGAGAAGAAGGATAAGTCTTATAGTTGCAGATAGGTAGTTTGGTCCAACCCGAAAATATAATCCGAAAATTTCTTCTCATTCTCTGAGTTTATACAATTTCCCTGTATTTTTTTAAGGCAAAGTAGTAGTGATAGTATCAATGGTGTTGTAGCTTAACCATACAAGTAGCTGATGGTTGGTGTTTGTCAATGTTTATCTTTATATATATATATATGAGTTATATATTGGTGTTACCATGATCACCAATGCTAATTTTTTCTTCTTGAATAACTTTGGGTCTACGGTTTGTGGTATTTAACTGAGAATTCTGAGGAAACATTTTACTTATTGAATAATCCCTAATATATTATTTGAAATTTTTTTTAACAAATTAACCTTACCATGACGTGTTAATAACAAAAAAACCATGCTGACATGTCAACACCACAAAAAGTTTCAACTTAAATATATAAAAAGGTTTAAGTTACTAGAATAATTACAATACATGCCATTGATATTCATTTGGTTAGAGAATCAATATATTTTATTCAACTAACCAAAAAATAATATTACATTTATAAAAACAATAATTTTTATTTTTAAAAATTTTTAATACGTTAATTTATAAATAATTTCAAATAAATATAAATAGATTTAAGTTATTACATAATCCCTAATATATTATTTGAGAAAAAAATTAAGAAAATAATATTATTCTCACGTGTTATTAACAGAAATATCATGCTTACATTTCATCATTATAGTAAATTTCAAATAAATATATAAATAGTGTTAACTTATTCGAAGAATTACAATATATGTCATTGTTATTAATTTGGTTAAAGTATTAATATATTTTTATTCAACTAACCAAAAAATAATATTACATTTATAAAAACAATAATTTTTATTTTTAAAAATTTTTAATACGTTAATTTATAAATAATTTCAAATAAATATAAATAGATTTAAGTTATTACATAATCCCTAATATATTATTTGAGAAAAAAATTAAGAAAATAATATTATTCTCACGTGTTATTAACAGAAATATCATGCTTACATTTCATCATTATAGTAAATTTCAAATAAATATATAAATAGTGTTAACTTATTCGAATAATTACAATATATGTCATTGTTATTAATTTGGTTAAAGTATTAATATATTTTTATTAAACTAACCAAAAAATACTATTAAATTCATAAAAAATAATTTTGTTTCTTTCTTAATTTATATATACAAAAATTAATGTTAAAAATAATTTTAAATAAAAAAAATTATATAAATATTTAATTTATATTTACTAATAAAATTTAATTTACGAATATTTTTTTCCACGCATGGCGTGGATATAAATCTAGTAATTTTGATATTATATAAAGTCTATTTCTTTTGAAGTGATGATTTTGCGATGTATTTCTTCAGTGAAAGTTGGAGATTGTTTCCTCAAATTTACTGCGGTAAATATTTTTTTTCCAATTATTGTTATTAAGAATAAGAAATTAATGAACATCTTAAATCATCATTAAAGATAAACAGTCAAATCTACTTATAGACAAGTAATAAAAAAAGCAACATAATATTTTTTATAGATATGAATATTCTAAGTAACAGTTAATTTTTATAAATAATATCTTTCTCTGTTAATTTGATTGATTAGATTATTTCTAATTTTGTAAATAAATAAATGAACTTTAATCACAATAACCTGTTGATCAAAATAAATAGTATATTTTATTGTCAACCAGTTTAATCAAAAAATAATGACTACTCTGTAAAAATTTAAGTTTAAAATTACAATAAACTTATGCATATTGATTTAGATTTACATTAAAAATCAAAATTTTGTTCATATGTCACCTGTAGATAATACCTCAGTAGAGTTTTGATAATATGTTATGATTCAAAATATTATAACGTCTTATTAATAATAAAACTAGTATCATTTTTAAAAATAACTTACAATAGTAAATTTAATAAAACAGAAATTATAAGAGTTGAAGTCTGATTTAAAAAATAATATAATTTTAATTATCCGATAATCTGATGTAACATATGCTAGTATTATTATAGTTATGATTTTCGGTGAGTTGATACATTAGAACATGTAAATTACTTTAATCGATGTAAAATTGATTAAATAAAAAGATTATGATACTCAAATATTTTTATTTTCAATTTTAATAAATTTTTTAAAGTATTTATCATTTGAAAAGTTTAAAAATCACCTAGTCATACATTTTTGCATTTATAATTAAATGAAATTATTGTCGTTAGTGTTTAACCTACATAATTTTTTGTACTCAATTTAAACTTTGCAAAAATATGTAAAAATCATTTCATCGTATGCATATCTGTCAAAATATAGTGTTTACCTATTAAAAACACGAGAAAAATACTAAACAATGAATTTGTGGAGAAAACAATGTAGGCCAGATTAGGGGTTCATAGTCTCTTTCACTGAACTATTAAACCCAACAATTGTGCATCTACCAAATGTTATCTTCCAGATATTAGTATAAATATATTAACATTTGTAGATTTTTATATGTAGTTCGTTCCTATCTTCGTAGAATGAGTTTTCAATCTCAGTGCGATTGTTGATAAATAATAAGTGGGTAGAAAAGACTGATGGAATTGTTAAGACAAAGACTGATCAAGTATGAGGCTAACTACTTAGTAAAAAAACGACTGAAGTTTACTTTTAGTATAGAAAGACTACGAGGAATATAAAAAAAAAACATGTGACGATATACATAACAATGGATTATCAAAGACACGTTCTAATAAAGACAAAACCATGTTATGAGTCTTGTGAAAGCTATTAGATATAAAAAAAGGTGTGAATGGTCTCACTAACTTTGTAAACAAAGACCCGTTACTCCGTTAGCTCCACTTCTAGAAATCTTCTTCCAAAACATGTCTAAATACATTATTTTTAATGAATTTTTCAAGATCAAAATGCAAAATTGTGTCTCTCTATTTAGAGAATATGTTTTTTTTTAAGTATTAACCACAAAAAAAACAAAAAGGTACAATACATAAACGAACAATACTCTCTTTGGCGCAACTGATAAACCAACATTGGCTATATAATCAACACAAAAGGGAAATGATATTGAATTATTAATACGCCTTCTCACACTTTTCCTCCACTCGCAGCCCACCGAAGGGCGCCCTTCTTTTTCACCCTTATTCTCTCTTTCTTCTTCTTCTTCTTCTTCTTCTTCAGCTGTTTTCCGCCTCACAGCGAACCATCTTACTTCAATGGCGGCGACTGCGATGGCGAATGCTGCTTCACTGTACCCTTCTCGTTTCTACTTTCAGAATCAGAACAAGGGTTATGGATTTCCGGTGAAAGTCCCCAACTCCGTGCAAGTATCCCAATTCATCGACGGGAGGAAGATGAGGAATGTCACTCTTCTCTCTGCTGCTTCCACCGATAAAGCCTTCACCACTGCTCAGCCTGTTTCCCCCACCGCATGTGAGAGGTGCGCGTCCTATTAGTTAAAGCGATTGTTGATTAGTGGGTCAAGGAAAATGAGTCTTTTTTTTTGCAACTTCGTTTTCCGCTGATTTGAATTGGGTTCTTCGTTTCTTTCCCTGTCCCGCTTCCACTTTCTACACTTCCTGGCCTTTATTTAGTTTTGGTGTTGTTGTTGTCTCGCTTAACAATGTTGTGTTTTCTCAGTTTTCCTTTGGCCTGCCGTGAACCGTGTTTGATACTGTTTCTTTTTCAGTATTAGCGTAGATCGTCGGTTCTGCCAGTATCGGAATCGAAAATGTTGCCAAGATCAAAGAAGATTCTGATTTCTCTTTTTGTTTCATGAACAGTGAAATTGTTTTAACGTATATTTCTTCATTTGATACCACTTGACCGCTAAATTCTTCAAAAGATCATGTGTGTGGATCACACAATTTTCACATGTTTAAAAGTTTCTAGCGGTTCCCCATACAATTCAATATTTGATTTTCTCCCCTTGCTTCTCATGTCTTGTTCCTTTCTGTATACTTATGCTACTCAATTCGCGGAAGTACTTTTCCTTCTGATTATACCTTTTTTTATTGATACGCCATTTCTGGTTCTTCGTGAAATAGATGGGCTTATCATATGAAATTCATGCTCTATGAGGAGATTTAGTAAGCATCCACTTGCTTTTTTTAGTTTGTCAACAAGCTCTGTCTTGGTTGTTTCAGTTATACAGCTCTGGCTATGTGTTCTGCTTCTCTCTGACAGAAAATCTCACCGTTCATTTGTAGGGTAAGGAGGCATACAATCTCAGTGTTTGTGGGTGATGAGAGCGGTATAATAAATCGGATAGCTGGAGTGTTTGCTAGAAGGGGATACAATATCGAGTCCCTAGCTGTGGGATTGAACGAAGACAAGGCATTGTTTACTATAGTTGTTCTTGGGACAGACAAAGTCTTGCAACAAGTAGTAGAACAACTAAACAAACTCGTCAATGTCATCAAGGTTTTAATTTTGTTCTCTATTAATCCTAGTCGCTGCTACAAATGACTGCTTTGTTAACAGACTTTCTTTTATTTCTGTGAGCTTAACACGCAACATGAGACATGTATAGTTTAATGGACCATGACTCTAATCTGGCATTCATTATGGTCTGTCCAGGTGGAAGATCTCTCTAAGGAGCCACATGTAGAACGTGAGTTAATGCTCATTAAGCTTAACGCTGAACCAAGCATCCGCTCAGAGGTAAAAAATAGTTGATCACAAGAATGAATTACACTAGGAACTTAATTTTCAATATTGGTTGGATGGCGAGAGTTAGTTTTTTTGCTATGATTAATTCAGTCACATTAAAAAACTTGTAAGGATATGGATGAAAGGAGGGCTTTTATTCCGTATGACTAGTTGGGTCGCAGTAAGGAGTGTTTTCTTTCTTCTTTGATTAGTCACATCACTTTAACATCTCAAGCCTATAGATTAGTTTAGATAGAGAGATGCTTTCTTCTTAGTAACCGAGTATTGTGTCACTGTAAATGGGTTCTCTTTCTTCTTCTTATGATTACTAAAATCTCAAGGATATAGAAGCTGTTTATAAGTTTGTGACAAAATTATATTTATAATGTTTCTCTGTGTTATACAGATCATGTGGTTGGTGGATATCTTTAGAGCAAAAATTGTAGACATCTCTGAGGACACTCTAACGATTGAGGTCCTTCCTTTTCTTCAATTTATATATATAGTCATATCAAATGGTCAAGATGGTTATAATTCTCAATTTTTTCATTCTTTAGGTAACTGGAGACCCAGGAAAGATGGTTGCTTTAAAGACTAACTTAGAGAAGTTTGGAATAAAAGAAATAGCAAGAACAGGGAAGGTATTCTTTCAATTCCAACAAGCAACTACTATAAATGCTTCATCCTTGTCAACAACCTCTGCTTGTAGCCACTTGTGGCCTTTATTATATCTTAAAAAGCTTTATTGAACAGTTGAAATCACAAGTATTAATAATTTTACCCACTTGTAGTCTCTACTTTTTACTATGGCGTTACACTTGGAAGACTTGGCCCGAGTTCCTTCATAATTTCAGGAAATTTCCAGTTTTTAAGTAACATGTTAGCATCTTACAGAAAACCATTAATCGAATTGAGTTTAAATATCAAATCCTTAATTTTCCATGTAGTAAATTTCTGTGTTTTAGTGACTTAATAGTTCAAGAATCAGTTTGTTCTTCCTAATCGTTGTTTCATGCTATTGTTTCACTCTATCTAGATTGCTTTGAGACGGGAAAAGATGGGAGAAACTGCTCCGTTTTGGAGATTTTCAGCAGCATCATACCCACATCTCATTAAGGAATCATCTCCTGAGACTGTTGCAGAGAAAACAAAGCTAGCATTGACTGGAAATGGCAATGCATCATCAGGGGTACTAGAAACATTAGCTTATATATTTTTCTACCTCTGCATTGTACCCGTGAATTATTCGAGATCAATTAATACTTTATTTTAGGGTGACGTATATCCAGTGGAACCGTATAATGATTTCCAACCGGTCCTTGACGCTCATTGGGGAGTCGTCTACGACGAAGATGTAAGACTTTTCTTGGTTACTGTTTTCGTTTCATAAAAGTTTCTTTTTGATCCAGTAGGAATTGGAGGTCAAA
This sequence comes from Pugionium cornutum, assembly GCA_018901935.1. NCBI lineage: Eukaryota > Viridiplantae > Streptophyta > Magnoliopsida > Brassicales > Brassicaceae > Pugionium > Pugionium cornutum. The sequence goes on from CM032162.1 coordinate 6,575,250, forward strand.
ATGAACTTTAAAAACTGTTAAACTTACTGCAGTCGAACGGACTCCGGTCCCACACGTTATCTATAGTTGTGACAAACGTTCCTGGAGTTCTCAATCTAATAACCGGAGCTATCTCCAGGAGAGGTTATAACATCCAGGTTATTATGCACACACTCTTGCTTTTTGTCCCAACCATGTGAATGCATACTGTTCTCCTCTCTCTCTCAAGATTATGTGAAAGTTGTTGCTTATATTGCTGTAGAGTCTAGCTGTTGGTCCAGCTGAGAAAGAGGGCTTATCTCGGATCACGACAGTTATTCCCGGAACTGATGAAAATATCGACAAATTGGTGAGGCAGCTTCAGAAGTTGATTGATCTTCATGAGGTGAGCAAATGGTTTGAAACCTTGCTACTAATGTTTATACGTCTAATATTGTTTCCCTTTCATTGTGTGTTTATAGGTCCAAAATATAACCCACATGCCATTTGCAGAACGAGAACTGATGCTCATCAAAGTAGCTGCTCATACTGCTGCAAGGAGAGATGTTCTTGATATCGCCCAAGTTTTCCGAGCTAAAGCCATTGATGTCTCTGATCATACTATCACTCTTGAGGTGATTAAACCTATCTGGCCCTCTCTACAGAAAAGTAAAGATGTTTCGATCTTAGAGATGAGATCTAGGGTTATAGCTGATGAAATCATCGGTTTGCAGGTTACAGGCGATATCAGAAAAATGGCAGCACTACAAAGGCAGTTAGAGGTCTATGGAATCTGCGAGGTTAAACAAAAAAAAATCTTCTTTTTTATATCTTCTCTTCACAACCGCAATTTGAAACATGATTTTGGCGATTCTTATGGTTCGTGTTTTTTTTTCTGGGAATTGGAAGGTGGCTCGGACAGGAAGGGTGGCACTGGTAAGAGAATCTGGAGTAGATTCTACTTACCTTCGTGGATACTCTCTTCCTTTGTAGTTCCAAAGGTTAATAGTCTCTTTGACGATCAAGATCATCATCATTTTGCATCATCATCACAATCATCTGAGTTGTAGCAAACTTCTTGTGCAGAGGACTTGGCAGCAAGCTTCACTGTTCTTGGAAACTAGTCAATGACTGCACGTTGTTTCATCATTGTGTGATTGATTACTTCCCCATGAGTGATGGCGTTTGGGGTTGTTGTTGTAGGACTTATTTAGAGAACCAAATAAATAAATAGTTGTAAGATTATGTTTGTTTAGTTAACTTCGTTATGACTTTTGAATGCCTTTCTCAAATCTAAAACAGTATTTCTAGTTATTATAAGCTTTGAAAGACTTGTATAAATTTGGCGGTAAAAATGGCAGATAAAGTAGATTACACACCGATCTTAAATAAACCAATTAAAATATAACCGTTCTGATTACAAAAACCGTACCGATTTGTTTTTGGTTAGATTACTTCTATTGCGAACCCATACAGGGGCAAGTTTGTCATTGTGAAGAAAACGCTTAATTCTCGTCGTCTTTCTTCACAGCAATGGCAGAATCTAAAAAATTTAGATCTTAGTTGCGAGATTTTATATCTGAATCTCAGGCAAAGCATTTCCAGATCCGATCAGATCCACTTTGTTACTCTTCTTCTTCAGTCAATGGAAGTTTTGATGGATTGTTAAAGAGTACGCACGAAGGCACGCGCGCGAAACCATGAAAATGTCATCGGTTTCTACCGCGGAATACCGGTCTGCCGCCGTCAGTCTTGGCAGTAGCGGAGGTGGTCAACGAGATGCGGAGTCTCTGTTTCGCACGAAATCAATGTCGGAGATTAGGAATGTGGAGTCTGCGACTAGGAAGAACATCGAGGATAAGAAAGAGGAGCTCCGGCAACTCGTGGGGACAAGGTACCGCGATCTAATCGACTCAGCTGACTCGATCGTGCATATGAAGTCGCTGTGTGAGTCGATCTCGACAAATATTTCTTTGATCCACGGTAACATTCGCTCGCTTTCCTCCTCTTCCGTCGCAGAAACTCCCAAGCTTGCTAGCCCTAACCCAGTCCGAGTCAATGTCTATGGGATCGCTTGTCGGGTAAAGTATCTGGTTGATACGCCGGAGAACATATGGGGATGCCTTGACGAGTCGATGTTTCTAGAAGCTGCGGGGAGGTACATGCGTGCTCAGCATGTGCAGCAAAGACTGATCAAGTTGGAGGGATGTGGCGGTGGCGATGGCGGTGGTGAGGTTGATCAGAGTAAGCTGCTGGCTAACTTTCCTCTACTGGAGCATCAATGGCAGATAGTAGAGAGTTTTAAGGCTCAAATTTCGCAGAGGAGCCGTGAGCGGCTTCTCGATCCGGGTTTAGGACTGGGGGCTTACGTGGACGCCTTAACTGCCGTCGCAGTGGTTGATGAGCTGGATCCAAAGCAAGTGCTTGAGTTGTTTCTCGACTCAAGGAAGACTTGGATTCTGCAAAAGTTGAATGCTTGTACTGGTGATGATGCCGGTGATGTGGTTTCAGTATTTTGTGATGCGTTGAGTGTGATTCAGGTTACAGTAGGACAAGTTGGGGAACTTTTTTTGCAAGCCTTGACTGATATGCCTCTATTTTATAAGACAATCTTGAGTACACCTCCAGCTTCCCAGTTGTTTGGTGGAATTCCAAATCCGGAAGAGGAGGTTGGGCTGTGGAAATCATTCAGAGATAATTTGGAATCCGTCATGGTCATCCTTGATAAAAGTGACATTGCTAAGGCTTGCCTGACTTGGTTGAGAGACTGTGGTGGATATATTACTGGTAAAGATAGTGGGAAGCATTTGATTGAAGCCATTATTACTGGTGCAGAGCTTGGATCAGCCGAAAAGTTGATAAGGAAGACTATGGATAGCAAAGATGTCTTGAGGGGTAGTTTAGACTGGCTTGAAAGTGTTTTTGGGTCTGAGATAGAGCTGCCTTGGAATAGAATCCGGGAACTCGTTCTGGCAGATGATTTGAATCTATGGGATGAAATATTTGAGAAAGCTTTTGTGGAAAGAATGAAATGCATTATTGACTCCAGATTTGAGGGTCTGGCTAAAGCTGTCAATTTGGCAGAGTCGGTTCATGCTTTTAGAAAGATCACTGGTGAGAAGATCAACTTTCAAGCATATTTAAACAGACCTGCTACAGGTGGTGGTGTCTGGTTCATTGAGCATAACACAAAGAAACTTGGTCTTGTTGCCGGAAATAAATCATCACCTGAAGAAAGCGACTTCCAAAGTTGTCTTACTGCGTACTTTGGTCCCGAAGTTAGCCAAATGAGAGATGCAGTTGATAGGCGCTGCCAGAGTGTTTTGGAAGATCTCCTAAGCTTCTTTGAGTCAGAAAAGGCTGGTCCGAGGTTAAAGGATCTTGCTCCATACGTGCAGACTAAGTGTTATGACAGTGTCTCAACACTTCTTGCAGATGTAGATAAAGAACTCGAGTTTCTCTGTGCTGCCATGAAGAAAGAGAACAAGGACAGTGAAGCAGTTCCACATGCTATATTAATTGAGAAATCTCTTTTCATGGGACGCCTTTTGTTTGCATTGCTGAATCACTCAAAACATGTTCCCTTGATTCTTGGTTCTCCAAGATTGTGGTGCAGAGAATCTATGACTGCAGTTGCTGATAAGTTGTCATCCTGGTTAAGGCAACCAAGATTTGGCTCGAACACTGCAGTCACTGCTGACAGCCCTGGAAAGCAGGTGCATACTGATCTTAGAAAGCAGAGTTCGTTAGCTGTTGCTGCACTACTTGGAGCAGAAGAAAAGACAAGTCCAAAACTTGAAGAGCTTAATAGAAGTATGCAAGATCTGTGCATCAAGGCTCATACTTTGTGGATAAAGTGGCTATCTGATGAGCTTTCAGCTATTCTCTTGCATGATCTTAGGAGTGATGATGGATTGTCTGCTACAACTCTTTTAAGGGTAACCCAACACTACCCTTATCCTTTTTCTTCTTTATTGCTAGTTTATGTTTACACTCCTACAAGTATACATTCATTGTCTTTTAGATCGTGCTGCTTAGCTGTCTCTCCTGAACTGCTGACTAAATGTACATAGGTAGTTAGTTGTTCACTTTGTTTTTTGGTGGAAATATTTCTAGAATTATTCTATATCCTTACTATTTTAAGATTGAGGTTGTTTAGACTTCCTCTTGTGTTTTCGATTATCATTTGTAAGGTTCTTTTGTAGTGTCGTTACTCATCATTGAAGAATAAAATAGGGTTGGGAAGAGACAACAGTCAAGGAAGTGCAGGGGGAGAGTCAATCTGAGTTGAAGATATCACTTCCGTCCTTGCCTTCTCTCTATTTGATTTCATTTCTCTGTCGGGCATCAGAAGAAATTCATCGAATTGGAGGCCACGTACTGGATAGGTCAATTTTGCAAAAATTTGCTTCAACCCTGTTGGAGAAGGTGCATTTTCTCTGTTTACTTCTTTTCCCTTAAAATTTTCAATCTGCTGCAGACATGTTTCTGGAAAGGAACGGTTTTTCTTTTTGATAAATTTTCACCTATTTCCACTTCTTTTCTTTCATTCAAATCTCCAAGCTGGTGATTGCCTATAAGAGTGATTTTTTTCAATCTTCCAATGTACAATGCAGATCACCATTATTTATGAGGATTTCTTATCTGCCGCCAACAAACCCCAAATTTCGGAGAAAGGAATTTTACAAATTTTGCTGGATTTGAGATTTGTATCTGATGTTCTTTCTGGGGGCGATACAAGTACCAATTTGGATATACCAAAGATTACAATGAAGAGATCGACTTTCAGGCGAAAGCAGGGCCAACAACAAACAAAGTCAGTCAATAGAGGCCGGATTGATGGCGTGATCTCCCAACTAACCCAAAAGTTGGACCCCATAGACTGGCTCACGTAAGGAACCTTATCCTTAAACTATGCCTGAGACATATCTTTACTATTTTGGCTGCTCTAAGAAGTTCATAGGAATAGTCTCGTCTTATTGTTTATTGTCTCATCATTCTCTGATTTCTAGTATTTTGAAATGTTGAAAAAGGTACGAGCCTTATCTTTGGGAGAACGAAAAGCAGTCATACTTACGCCACACTGTACTCTTTGGATTCTTTGTGCAACTAAACCGAATGTACACAGATACTGAGCAGAAACTACCAACTAATTCAGAGTCCAACATCATGCCATGCTCCACAGTTCCCCGCTTCAAATACCTTCCCATAAGGTAAGTTTTTCTTCTTCCATACCAGACACTGTTTGTAGCCTTTGTAGAATTTTGGGAAAATGGTTTCTCATATTACAAAAATTTCGGTTTGGGTAAAATGCAGCACTCCGGCTCTGTCTTCTAGAAGTACGAATAAGGTCTCTATTCCACTTACATCAAATGAAACTTCAAGAAACTCATGGAAGGCATTTTCTCAGACGACTGATTTGGATGATAACTCCAGTTTCGGTGTGGCTTCTCCGTTCTTAAAGTCTTTCATGCAGGTGAAGTCTAATCTTCGGTTAATTAATGGTTCAAAAAATTTGTAATATGTTAACAATCTAAAGATCATCTAAAATGTTTTAGGCTGGTAGTAGATTTGGGGAAAGCACCATGAAACTGGGATCAATACTAACTGATGGACAAGTGGGAATATTCAAGGATAGATCAGCAGCTGCTATGTCGACATTTGGCGATATATTACCAGCTCAAGCAGCTGGTTTACTTTCTTCTTTCACAACCACCAGGTCTGAGTGATGATATAATATACGATTTTGTTACTAAGCCGTCATTTTCGAACCAAATTTCTGCACACGACGGCGATCAACGCAGAAGCTGATTTAAGTTGGTGAACTCTACACTAGAGATATCTTTGTCATACAAGTTTTTACATAAACGAAGAGAACATGTTTTGTAATAGCTTCTGATTTACTGTTTCTTATATGCCATTTTTGTAGGAAACATGTAATTAAGTAAGAGATTAGATTCTACAAAATCCTCAAGACAAGAACGCTAAGCTACATAGTTTTGCTTCATATAACTGTGATTTTCAGATCGCTAAAACGTCTTGATTCATGTATCGGAATCTCATCAAGAAACTCATCAAGATTCTGGCAAATCAATCTTGGCAGTCAAATTCATGTATGAGTGTGGGATGAGTGATGGATTCCAACCAATCTCCATTTTTGAAATCTTATATCAAGGAGTCGAAAACAGCTGCTTATAGAGTTTGCGTGGAGGATCACTACTCTCTGAAGTTACAAAACGAAGTCAGTGCCTTGAAAGCAGTGATGAAAATCATCAAAGATCAAAACCTTGAATCCGAGTTTTCTGAGGAGAAAGTCGAGGAGCGCATGGAAGAGCTGGAGAAACAAAAGGCGCAGAAGAAACGCAACACCACTAATCCCCCATGAAGAGCAACAGCAAAAGGGGAGAAAGCGGAGTCGTGATCACAATGGTTACATAAGTTCCAGCTCCGAGTCAGCGGCCATTTTCTAGATCAGAAGCTATATTTATCCCTGAACATAGTCATCATGGCATACAGTTAAACCCTTTTGGTCTTGTGAGATCAACACTTGTTAGTGTTGTTGTCCCTTACGTGAACCCATTAGCTGGGATGTATGGATCAGCTGCAACTCCTCAATCTGTTTACTATGGTCAGCAAACTGGATTTGTGTTGCCGCCTCGATATCATTATCCTGCTTATTATTCTCAGTAACACCATCTTAACCGTAAGTTCTAATATCCTGACAAAAACAGTTATGAATCGTTGTAGCAACTTCTCTAATGTCAATGTAAATGCATGACGTTTTTTATCTTCTGAAAACATAACAATGATCAGCTCATTGTGGCATTTCGTTAAGTAGAGAGAAAAGTTACACGCAAGAGAAATAAGACGTCCTTCAAGCAAAGCGAAATTCCATAACCACAAGCTAACTATTAATTTTACACTCGTTGTTGTCCAATTTGCCATTAATGGGTGCTACAAATGCAACGAGCTCTTCCACAGGGACCTTGCGAACATCATCCCTCACACCAACGTCGTAAACGAGACGATTAATACAGTACTCACCATATCCCGCCAAAGCCTTACAAACATAACCGGGAGCTACAAATTTAAGTGTTGAAGAAAGAACTGAGCTTGCAGCAGAAACCATCGTGGACGCCACTGAAGCTGCTTGGCCATTCTTATTTCCCACCCCTAAGACTTTGAGTGTCGAAGAGACAATACCGCCTGCCGCACAAACCGAATTGGCTTGGCCACTACTTCCCAACCTGGTGACTGATAACACAACCAAACCAGTTTTGCAATAGATGGCAAAATCTTCACAGTTGTTGTGCAAGATATGGTAGTCACCAAACCCATTTCTCGATAAGAGGAATTTCGCACGGGAAATGACTTCATCACAAGGATCCGAAGGTGCTATGGTGCAGGTACCTCCTCGTTGTTTGGCGACGAAGATAGCCTTAGAGACACTGTACTCGAAGAGATAAAGGTTTCCTCCGGCGAGAAAGCAATCAAGACAAGATGAGATCACACCATCGAGATTCGATTGATCTCCACAACTAGGACACGGGTTGTCTCCTCCATGATTCGGAGCTGAAATCTGGATGATCTTGTCCAAAATAGTCCCGGTTCCAATTTCTCGACCACCTCCACGAGTGAAATGAATGACTTTCCCGTCGCCGACATAGATTCCTACGAATGCAAACGGAGAAGTCGACTTTAAAAACCCAGATTTGGGATCTTCGAAAAGCTCAGAAATGAAAAGTAAAGTGTTATATCGAGAAAGAGAGAGAACCGTGATGAGAGTAGATATAAGAACGCCATGAATAGATGTGATCCCCTGGCTTCAGTTTATCTCTGGAGATCCTGTTGGAGAATAAACCCATCTTCTTGTTCTAGCGAGAGGGTAGAAATGAAGATCTGGTTTTCTCTCTTTTCTCTTTATTAATTTCGAATCTTAGACCACTCGTCTTTCATCTTTACAGCTTTATTTCTAATATAAAAAAAACGTGTTTCCTCCTCGAGTAAGCAAAACAAATTCTAACCATTTTACCATAAAACCCTTTCGTTCGTACGAAACATCACATCTTTTGCTTTACTTTCCTAGACGAATTATTACATCTGTTGTCCATTGTCTATTGGCTTCATATTTGCGTCTGCGTTTTCATCTTCAAATTTAATGAATAAAGATGGCTTTTTCGATATGTCTTTTCATTTAATTGTGGTGCGTTTGCGTTTACTGAATAAAGATTGCTTTTGTAACGTTTTACGATTATCCCATATATACTCCAAATACGTTATTTCAAAATCAAACACACAAAAAACTGTGAAGACGTCAAATTTAACTTCATTTCATCACACACACACACACACACCATAAAATAGATTTCAACAATTCAATAATACAGAAACAGATTCTCTTCGAATCCCCTCGAACAAATATATATGCAGCAAACAATAGTAAGGGATCCCACATGATGAGGAGTTGTTCTAAACCAAAGATCAAGTCCCTTTAACGTGTGAAATGATATTATAATCAGGTGAATAGACTAATAGTTGGCTAATCATCCATGGTTATAAAAAAAAAGCATTTGCAGAATTAGAGTTAAACCAAGTCAGCTTTCCCTTTGCCAATGTATCAGTCGCATTTAACCTGAGCAACGAGACTCTCAACGGACACTTTAGTAGCATCATGTCTCATACCAATGTCCGAAAAGAGACGGATGGCATTGCTAGCCCAAGGACTAAGCATGCGTGCAACACACGCAGCTGCACTCACTGAACTGGCTTGACCGCTCCTTCCCAACACATAGCTTTTGCCGACCATCAAACTAGTTTTACAATAGATTGCAAAATCTTCACAATTGTTCTCGAAAGCATGGTAATCACCAAACCCGTTTCTCGACAAGAGATATTTTGCACGGGAAATTACTTCATCACATGGATCTGAATGTGCTGTTGTGCAGGTACCCCCACGAAGTTTACCCACAAAGATAGCAGGAGAGACACTGTATTCAAAGAGATAAAGGTTTCCTCCGACAAGAAAACAATCAAGACAAGAAGAGACTACTCCACCGAGATTGGATAGTTGTCCACAATTTGGACACGGATTGTCTCCTCCATGATTTGGAATTGAACTAACGATGATATTGTCCAAGAAAGTACCCGTTCCGGTCTCTAGACCACCTCCACGAGTGAAATGTATGACTTTCCCATCGCCTATATATATCCCTAACGATCATCAAAGATTGAGAGAGATAAATTAAAACGAAGGAAGATCGTGCAATGACTGAAATAAGAGCCAGAGAGAGATGGAACCGTGATGTGAGTAGATATAAGCGTTACGCCATGAATAGATGTGATCTCCTGGCTCCAGATCATCTCTGGAGATCTTGTTGGAGAATAATCCCATCTTCGCGAGAAGAAGGGATTCCATTCTGCTGAATTAAATTAGTTTTTGTTTACTCTTCCTAATTTGTTAAAGTCAAACTATTTTGTTGCTTTGTTTGTTTCTTCTGCATATTTCGTCGATAAAACAAAATCATTGTCAAAAAGGAATCAACTACAACACAATGACTCTTTCAAACGACAGGTGTTTCTGTTAAAACAAACAAAAAAATCTCAGTCAGATTTCAAACCTGTCTCTCCCACTATCTCTTCTCTGCTGCTGTTAATGATTCAATTTCTGCATTACTGGTCTCTCCTTCAATCTTTCCATCTAACCCCTTAACCGTCGTATCTCTTCTATTTTCCGATGAAGTCACTGCAGACGATTTGAAGGTTGGTGTTTCAAGCGCTGATGGTGCAGATGTTGATACTTTGGAAGAATTTGATAAGCCCAGAAATGGGTTTATCTAAAGAACGGAAAAAGATTAGCTGGTTGAAAGATGAAGGAAGCTTCGGTTGATTACGGATCCTTTAAGATTCTTCTCGAGTAAACCTGAAGCTATATATATATAAAAAAAAAAGATACAGCGAGATAAAAGCCTAATAGGCTTATTATGGTTATAAGAGTAAGGAAACCCAATTTACGCCCAATAATCTAAATCTGTGCTATATCCCAGAGAGTTCAGCTTTATCCCATTTCCCAAGTCCAGAAGACTTCGGATCATAGATAATAATAATTATCTTAACTGCATTGTCACTTCTCAAATATAATCAGAATACAAAATCATGATTAAGATGAAAAAGATGTCTAAATAGTAGATTTATATGAAAATTAGAGTTCGTTCGATTGACAAATTGACTTTTAACTGGTTCGTTTGATATCAACACGGTCTAACCAAAATCGGTAATGTGCAATCAAACCGTTGGTTTAGGTTCTTAGAATCTCTTCACAAATTTCAAGTAGAAACCTTTTTTTTTTTTTACATCCGACTTAACCTCGTCGTGCCCATCTTCTTGGCAATATCCCTAAGGACGAACTTCATTACTTTCCCCGTCGAAGTCTTAGGTAACTCATCCCTAAACGACACCGTTTTAGGAACCATAAACCTTGGCATCTTCTTCCTGCAATACTCTATCATCTCCTCCTCCGTCGGTTTCCGAGTCAACCCAGGTTTCAGACTCACAAACGCACACGGCGTCTCTCCCCAAAACTCGTCGGGTCTCGCCACCACAGCCACTTCATTCACCGCCGGGTTTGTGTACAGCACCGCTTCAACCTCCACGCTACTCACGTTCTCTCCTCCCGTTATTATTATATCTTTCGATCTATCCTTAATCTCTAGATATCCATCCGAGTGAATCACCCCCACATCTCCCGTATAAAACCACCCATCCTTCAGAGATTTCTTTGTTCCGATCGGATCCTTCAAGTAACCGAGCATGATCGAACTTCCTCTCATCACAATCTCTCCGACGGTTTCTCCGTTCCTCTCGACACTCCGACCCGATCCAGGTTCCAACACGTCGATTTCTGTAAACCCGACTGTTCTCACCCCTTGCCTTGCCTTCAACCTCGCCCGTTCGCTCGCCGGTAACCGATTCCATTGTGGCTTCCATGCGCAGGAGACGTTTAAACCGCCGGTTTCCGTTAATCCGTATCCGTGACTGATGTTGAAACCGATTGATTCCGCGCGGAGAAGCACGGCGGCAGGAGGCGGAGCGCCGGCTGTTAAGACGTTGACGGGGTGCCTAAGAGGCTGAGATTCCTGAGTCCCTGACAACATATTGAGCACCACCGGAGCTCCACACATGTGTGTAACGCCGTGCTTGCGGATCAGACGGTAGATGACCGGCGCATCGAACTTACGCAAGCATACGTTCGTTCCTCCGACGGCGGCTATTCCCCATGGAAAACTCCAACCGTTGGCGTGGAATATTGGCAGGGTCCACAAGTAAACCGGATTTTTCGGTACGGACCAATCGATAAGAGTATCAAGTGACATTACGAAAATTCCTCTGTGGCAGTGTACCACTCCTTTAGGAGCCGAGGTCGTACCGGAAGTGTAATTGAGCACAACCGGGTCCCATTCGCTTTCCGGTTGGACCCATTTAAAACCCGGATCCCCTCTCTCGATAAGATCATCGTAAGTATAACTGAATTCTGTGCGATTGGCCACGTCAGCACCACCTCCTTCCTCTTCTTTATCGGCGATAAAGACGAGAATCGGTGGATCACTCAACATCGCGATTGCCTCGACGGCAAGATCACGAGAAAAGACGTCGACGAAGAGAAGCTTAGATCCGCAGTGGCGGAGAAGAACAGAGACAGTGCGTGCATCGAGGCGCGTGTTGATGTTATTGAGGATTGCGCCGGACATCGGAACGGCGAATTGAAGCTCGTACATCTCTGGAGTATTAGGAGAGAGGACGGAGACGACGTTAGACCTGCCCATCCCGATTAATGACAGAGATGATGCCACGCGGAGACAACGGAGGTTTGTCTCCCTCCACGTATAAACGGTGTTACTGCCGTAAACGATGGAGGTACAATCTCCATAAACAGTAGCGGCTCTCTCCAAGAACCTTAAAGGCGTCAACGGCGGCGAATTTGCGGCGCATGGCTTCATTTCCTCCATATCTTATCCCTAGTCTTCGGGTGCTAAAATGGTGTGCGTTGTTTTACCTAATTCCTTCTCGTTTTAAAATGAAAACAAGTATCCATAAAATAAATATAAAATAAATATAAAATAAATATAAAATAAATATAAAATAAAAAGTTACGTAAATAGTTTGGACACCTTTTGTCGTGACAATGAAGATAAGACTGAAGATCTTAAAGCTAACTTCCATCTTTATACATATACCCAAAACTACTTCTAAATTATTATTATTTTTACTTTTATATGTTTTTTTATATTTTTAGGTGACACCTATTAATTATAAAGATAATTTGTAGATGTAACATTAAATGCATAAAAATTTAGGATGAAATATGTTATAGTTAAAATTGAGATGTTCATAATCTTATCTGAAAAACATTTTAATAAAATAATTTTATCCAAATCTTTTATCAATAAATGCATTTGCATTCATGTTGTTGTTGTGGAAATATTGGAATTTTCCTTGCAATGATAGGTAAAAATATAAGAGAAGTTTATACATAAAATGTTAGTAGTTTTCAAAATAATTTTGATAAACGTACGTAATTCAAGATAATTGAATCGTCAAGAGCAAATATTAGTTGATTGTAGTAATTGTTCACAATTATGATGTTACAGAGAATTGGTATCAAAATTTAATAAGATATTTGTAACAAAAAGTTTAATAGGAGATTCAATAAGTGTAAGTGTATTTTTGCCTTTTCATTTTTTGCTATGTTTTCTCACTATTTTAGTGGTATTGTTTGTATGTGATGTGTTTACATTTTTATGTAGTTAGTTTGGAATATTAATATGATGATTGTGATTTAATAATAATCGTTTTAAATTAAAAATATAATAATAATTGGCTAAATTGTTAATATATTTTTCTCGTAATTATTTTGTTTATCAACACAATATTATTATTTTTAAAGGAGCACGTGTCCTGATCGTAATGATAACGTGGCAAGCATATCAAAAACAATTATACATAGGAGATTGAATAAATAAATGATTAACAAATTTAACCCAAAAATGATTTGACTATTCAATCAAAGGGAATGGAGAGAAAAGAAGTCAAACGGAATGGCGAGGAAAGAAATCAAAGGGAATGAATCTAAAGATAAGGCACAAATTATAGCTTTTTTCTGGAAATATATCTTCACAACAGAATTCAACACTTTCCATGTTTAAAATCTTTAAAGATATCCAAACGTTACCCATTCTCGTTTTTTGGTTCAGTTTCGTATGTTTGTAAAGAGAATGCGAAAGAAATAATATCAAAAGGTGGACGTGCCGGAGTGGTTATCAGGCATGACTAGAAATCATGTGGGCTTTGCCCGCGCAGGTTCGAATCCTGCCGTTCACGTGTTTTTTAGCATTTCACACGTGTGGTTACGGGAAGGCTACCCTTTAAACTTTTGACGTTTTTCATTCATCTTTACGAATTCAGTTATCTCATTTCCCTTGTCATCTTCCACTGGCACAGATATGTCAATAAACTTAAAGATATCAAAGTGACATCTTAAAGCAAAGTTTCACTAGTGAATTCAACTTTGAATTATCATAGACAAAAGTATTCATGTATCATCAACTTCTTTTTCTTTTACTATGTAAATCCAAGAAAGCAAGTGTGATAGTAAAACACAACAGCAGCTTCTGATTAAAAATCCACAAACATATGTATAAGATATGTCTTAATCATTGGAACTATATAAGTATTTATGCTTCCTAAGTTTTGTCTATTGGAATCACTGAAGCTTATACTGTTGATACTATGATATGGTATATAACACAAGAACCAAATTATAAGCCGAACTTTTTACAAGACACACCATACCATAGACAACATCAGGGGAATTTGCAGTTCCTAAGTCAAAAAACCTATGATGATACTGTCCAGCGATTTCTTCGTGGTCCAAGGATCGATTGGTTATCTTCAGATTGCTTCTGCATTGTAAAGAGTAAAAGAAACAAAGTAAGAACACTAATTCCCAAATTCTGCTCATGAATTTCAACTACATACCTTCAAATCACGAGGTTGCGAGAGATCAATCGTTTGGGGTTTAGATTCCGCGGCGGTGCAATCTCGAGGTGACTCGAAGAGCGAGAGAGAAAGTTGCTTATCAGCGACACCGACATCGAAGTGGATTAACCCGGACCGCTCCGGATCCACGTGTATTCCTTTGACAGCAAACCACAGAAACAGCTCCTTCTGCGTCACACCAGACAAATTCCCGACCCGACCATCGGAGAGGATGCCGGAGATGTTGTAGTCGAAGTGGAACTGATTCTCGAATTTGGCATCGCAGGGAACCGGAAGAGCGACGGTGAAACGGCCAGTTTTGATGTCGATCGAGAAATTGGTAACTCCCTTTGGAACTATGCCGGCGGGAAGACCGCTCTCCCGGAGATAATCGTAAAACGACGGATCCGGTAGGGAATATAGCTGACGAAAGAGCATCGAGGAGAAGAAAACGATGACGAGGAAGAAGAAATCTCGATGAGTACCCATAGAGTAAACACAAAAAAGAGAGCAAATGGGATAGTTTCAGAGAGAAAATAGAAGAAAATCCAGAAATAGCGGTTGAAATTTCCTAAGATAAACAAATCCGTTTCATTAAGAAGATTAATTTAATTCTTTGTTATCTCAGTTTCATTATTGTTCACTCATATTCTTCCAATATAGCTTATAAGGTTGGGCCCTTTTACGGGCCGAGACGAGTTCAATGAAATAATAATCAGCCCAAGTAATAGGACAACTGCAATAAAACAGAACATGTTATAAATAATTATCTTGAACAACGGACTTATGAAGTCGGTTGACTTGTACTATAAATATCATCACTGTGATTGTAATAAAGAGATGAAGTGAAAAATACATCTTTACTCTCACTTTCTTTTATCGTTCAACTTCTTTCAATTTTCTTCATTATTCTTTAACACGTTATCAGCACGAGTGTTTCTACCATCTACCTGAGATACTAAAATAAGGTAAAATTCTGTTTTATTAATACATGTGTATCTTATATGGTAGGCTCTGCCTCCTAAATTATATGGTAGGCACTGCCTCCTAAATATTATATGATAGGCTCTGCCTTCTGAATATTATATGGTAGGCTCTGCCTTCTAAATATTATATGGTAGGCTCTGCCTTCTAAATATTATATGGTAGGCTCTGCCTTCTGAATATTATATGGTAGGCTCTGCCTTCTGAATATTATATGGTAGGCGCTGCCTCCTCATTTATATTTAGAAATTATTTTAATTTATGTGTTATTATATTCACTAATGTTTTACAATTTTATCATAAATTAATTTATGTCATCATTATGTTTAAATTCTTAAAACTAATTATACATATTTATTAAATATATATAATAATAATAATAACAATAATAAATTAAAATCTATACCCAAAATTTTATCATGATTATTTATTAAAAAAATAATTATAAAATAATTTTTATAAAACTCATGTTTAACACATTGTTTTATTATGTGTATAGTTATAATGTCAAATTTGGCAAAACTCGAGATTGCTGCCCTTGATATATCTGGAAAAAATTACATGACATGGGCAGTAGCTACAAAAATGCATTTAAAGGCAAAAGACCTTCTTGGTACCATCGATAGGTCGGAAACAACATCCGATGAGAAAAAAGCAAAAGCCATGATATTTTTATGCCACCATATCCATGATGGTTTAAAAGATGAATATATCACAAAAGAAGATCCTGCAGATCTTTGGCAATCACTCAAAGATAGGTTTGATCACCAGAAATATGTGATCTTACCAAAAGCCAAACATGAGTGGTTAAACCTCCGGTTTCAGGATTATAAAAGTGTAAGTGAATATAATTCCGCGTTATTCAGAATCACTTCTAAGATGATATTATGTGGAGAAAAAGTAAGTGATTATGATATGATTGAAAAAACTCTCCAAACATTTCATCCTAGAAATGTAATCCTGCAATAACAATATCGAGCAAAGGGATATACTCGTTATTCGGAGTTAATGCAAGTTCTCCTTGTTGCTGAACAAAATAATGAACTTGTGATGATGAACCATCAATCTCGTCCCACTGGATCAGCTCCATTCCCAGAAGTGAATGTTGCATCATCCAGTTACAATAATTGGCAAGGACATGGACGTGGTCGAGGTCATGGTCATGGTCGTGGACATGGACGAGAAGGTGGACGTGGACGTGGAAAAGGAAGATTTTTTCGTCCCAATGAATTCAAATTCGGGAGAAAGAATAAAGTCCACGAAAATGAAGTTGGTCGCGTACCTGCTGTACGCCAAAATATACAATACGAAAATGTTTGTTACAGATGTGGCATGAAAGGACATTGGTCTCGTACCTGTCGTACACCAAAACATTTGGCTAATCTGTATCAAGAGTCACAGAAACAAAAAGGAAAAGAAAGTGAAACCAACTTTATCTCGGATGAACCCGGACCTTCTTTCGATGGAAATGCATATCTCGATATTGCTGATTTTCTTGTTAATTCCGAGAATATCAAAGAACAAGATAATTAAGTTTAATGTTATATATATCAAGTTGTATTTAGTTTCCTTACGAACAAAAAAAAAACAACAAAACAAAAATTAATGTTTTTTTTGAAAAATATATGTAAGTTTGAACTTTAATTACTTTATGTAAAATAGTTTTGTTATAATATAAGTTGATTTTGAAATATGTGTGTTTAACATTTATTAATACATCTTTATCAATATTTTAATCCAGAAAATGTATCTTTTTGAGAATGAGAATGGAGATATATGCCTAGCAGACAGTGCTACAACACATACAATACTTAAAGACAAAAAGTTTTTCTCTTATCTGAAAATGAAAGATTCCGCCGGAAGCGTGAATACAATATCGGGTAATGCAAATATTATCATAGGCTCCGGAAAAGCTAGTATTTCAATGCCAAGGGGAACAAAATTTGAAATAAATGATGCTTTATATTCCCCCGAGTCTCATAGAAACTTATTAAGTTTCAAAGACATCTGTACAAATGGATATCACATAGAGACAATGAGCAAAAATAACATTGAATATCTTTGCATTACATGGAAGCAGAAACAAATATTGGAAGAATTACAAATGATGTCCTCTGGATTATATTACACAAAAATAAATATAATTGAATCATATATTACGGTAAACCAGAAGTTTACGAGTTTATTCAAAGTCTCACATGAAAGACTAGGACATCCTGGATCAGTTATGATGAGAAAAATTGTTCAAAATTCTAATGGCCACCCATTGAAAAACCAGAAGATTTTTCAATCACGCGAGTTTTCGTGTAAAGCATGTTCTCAAAGAAAACTTATTACTCGGCCATCACCAGCCAAAATTAGTAATGAATCTCCAGTATTTTTAGAAAGAATACATGGTGATATATGTGGGCCTATTCACCCATCATGTGGGCCATTTCGTTACTTTATGGTTTTAATTGACGCATCTAGCAGATGGTCACATGTGTGTTTGTTAACCACACGAAATATGGCTTTTGCAAGATTCATTGCCCAAATAATCAGGTTAAGAGCGCAATTCCCTGATTATACTATAAAGAAAGTAAGACTTGACAACGCTGGTGAATTCACATCACAAGCCTTTAATGATTATTGTATGGCTCTCGGAATTAATGTTGAACATCCGGTTCCGCATGTTCATACACAAAATGGTATGGCTGAGTCTTTGATAAAACAGTTACAACTTATTGCGAGACCGTTAATTTTGAGAACAAATCTCCCCATTTCAGTATGGGGTCATGCTATATTGCATGCGGCAGCATTGGTCCAAATAAAACCAAGTGCATATCATGAATATTCCCCATTACAATTAACATCTGGCCAAAAGCCTTATGTATCTTATCTCCGAGTTTTCGGGTGTGCAGTTTATGTTCCTATAGCCCCACCACAAAGAACAAAGATGGGGCCACAGAGAAGATTAGGAATATATATTGGATTTACATCATCAAGTATTATTCGGTATCTTGAACCACGAACTGGTGACATGTTTACGGCACGATTTGCCGATTGTCATTTTGATGAAGAAGAATTTCCTACGTTAGGGGAAGGAATTAAACAACTGCAAGAAGATATTAAATGGTGTACGCCATCTTTGTTGTATCTTGATCCTCCCACAAAACAACGTGAAATGGAAGTTCAAAAAATCATACATTTGCAAAATATTGCAAACCAGTTGCCAGATGCATTCACAGATACAAAACGAGTGACGAAATCATATATACCCGCTGTGAATGTCCCATCAAGAATTAATGTTCCTGTAGAACATGTTGATGGCGATAAAATAAATGAACCCAGAGTTCAGTTAAAGAGGGGGAGACCGATGAGATCAAAAGATAAAAATCCCCGTAAGAAAAAGTATTTAGGAGAACAAAATCAAAAGGTTATGGAAGAACCTTACAAAAGGCATCTCGAAAATACTTGTGAAAAGATTATAGAGGAACCAACTCAAAGAGAATGTCCGGAAGACATATGCAAACAGGTTTTTGAAAACCGTGAAGTGGAACTCTGTCCAGAAGACGAACGCAATATAGAAACATATGAGATTTCAATTAACTATACCCAAAATAGAAAATTATGGGTTAGAAATGAAATAGAGGATATTAATGGAATATTCTCCTTTTCTGTGTCCAAAGAAATTGAAAATGAAAATGATGATGCAGAACCAGTGTCTGTAACAGAATGTCAAAAAAGACCTGATTGGGAAAAATGGCAAATAGCCATGAGAAATGAATTATTCTTTCTACAAAAAAGAAATGTATTCGGACACATTGTCATTACACCTGAAGATATAGTGCCAGTTGGGTGTAAGTGGGTTTTTGTAAGAAAAAGAAATGAGAAAAATGAGGTCATTAGATATAAAGCCCGTCTTGTTGCACAAGGGTTTTCTCAAAGACCGGGAATAGATTATGAAGAAACATATTCTCCAGTCATGGATGCAATTACATTTAGATATTTAATGAGTTTATCATCATCCAAAAGTTTAGAAATGTATCTTATGGATGTCGTGACTGCATACCTATATGGAACCCTTGATAGTGATATATACATGAAAGTCCTAGAAGGATTCAAGATCCCAGAAGGATCAAAAATCTCTAAAGGACCCAAAGAACTATATTCGGTCAAATTACAGCGATCATTATATGGGTTAAAACAATCTGGACGCATGTGGTATAATCGATTAAGTGAATATCTGTTGAAAAAGGGATATATTAACAATGCGATATGCCCTTGCGTTTTTATAAATAAGTCCCCATCAGGCTTTGTGATCATTGCTGTTTATGTAGATGACCTGAACATAATTGGAACTCAAAAGGAAATTGATAATGCAAGAACTCATATGAAAGAAGAATTTGAAATGAAAGATCTTGGAAAGACAAAGTTTTGTCTAGGACTCCAAATTGAGCATTCCCAAGATGGGATATTTGTGCATCAATCAAATTATACGAAAAGGATATTAAAACGATTTAATATAGATAAAGCGAATCCTTTGAGTACTCCAATGGTTAATCGATCGCTTAATATAAACAAGGATCTATTTCGACCTTGTGAAGATAATGAAGATATATTAGGTCCTGAAGTACCTTATATGAGTGTCATCGGTGGACTTATGTATCTCGCAAACTGCACTCGACCAGATATAGCATTTGCTACAAATTTACTTGCGAGATATAGTTCATCACCTACACGCAGACATTGGAGTGGAATAAAACATATTTTCCGTTATCTCCAAGGTACGATTGATTTGGGATTATTTTATTCTAGAAACCCCGAGTTTGGTTTAGTTGGTTTTGCAGATGCTGGGTATTTATCGGATCCACACAAAGCTCGGTCTCAAACCGGTTATGTTTTCACAATTGGTGGAACTGCGATCTCGTGGCAATCTCAAAAACAAACCTTGGTTGCCACTTCTTCAAACTATGCAGAAATCATTGCCCTTCATGAAGCATGTAGAGAATGTGTATGGCTCAGAAACATGATCCAACATATCGAAAGAACAAGTGGACTAACCAACAATAAGGAGCCAACAAAATTATTCGAAGATAATGCTGCATGTGTCACCCAAATCAAAGAAGGTTATATCAAGAGTGACCGGACAAAACATATTCCTCCGAGATTCTTCTCATATATCCAAGAACTACATAGAAATCAAGAATTTGACATCGAGTATATTCGTTCAAGCGATAATGCAGCAGATTTATTCACTAAGGCACTTCCTACAACAACATTCAAAAAACATGTTCAGAATATTGTAATGCGTTATTTACGGGATCTATGAAGAAATTATATTTATCTTTTTCAGAGGGAGATTACGTATCTGCACTCTTTTTTCCTTATCATAATTTTTATCCCATTGGGTTTTTACATGATAAAGTTTTTAACGAGACAATACGTAATAATTTATAATATTAGATAATTAAGAGGGAGTGTTATAAATAATTATCTTGAGCAACCGATTTTATAAGTCGGTTGACTTGTACTATAAATATCATCACTGTGATTATAATAAAGAGATGAAGTGAAAAATACATCTTTACTCTCACTTTCTTTTATGGTTCAACTTCTTTCA
The DNA here is from genome assembly GCA_018901935.1 of Pugionium cornutum. NCBI lineage: Eukaryota > Viridiplantae > Streptophyta > Magnoliopsida > Brassicales > Brassicaceae > Pugionium > Pugionium cornutum. Next base: position 6,595,825 of record CM032162.1, read on the forward strand.
ATTTTCTTCATTATTCTTTAACAGAACCAAGTATTTCGTGTAGATAGAAATCAAACAGAGAACTAGAAACAAAAAGTTCATTCTTCCTCACCAAACTCAAAATTTAACATACTTTAACAGTAAACACAAAGGGGAAATGTTCATTGAGTCTCAGCATATTGTTTTACTAAAGCACAAAGATTGAATTTAGTAGCTTTTTTCCTCCATTTCTCATGGGGCCGATTCTACGGTTGAACCACAAATAGAGGCTGTAAAATAGAACAAAAAGAAATCGATATCAGTAGAGATCCCTTTCAAAATGCAAGCATATTCTATATAACCTTTCAAATAAATTGATGAAACTTAAATTAAAGCACACAAAATGTGGTTGTTGATAATAGAGAAAGTGTTCCCCATTAGTAAATATAAGGAAATGAGTAAACTTACAGTGTCGAGGCTGACAGGCTTGCCGTCTTCTGCCACAATATCGACTACTGTTCCTGTTTGGTCAGACTGGGGAGAAGAAGAAGTCAAAGTTTTTTAGATTTTAATCAAAATGGAAAATTCTCACCTATTCAAAACTCAAAGGATGGTAGGTCATGTTCAGATGATTTAGAAACTCACCTCTATTTCATTCATCAACTTCATAGCTTCCACGATGCATAGGACTTGTCCCTTAAGCACTTTATCTCCAACCTAAAGCAGCAAGAAATTCCTAAAGTATGAATCCAGACAGTGAAATGTAGCTGGCATGGATTCGCATAAGGATCAAACACGTTTTGTTGAATTATCCTATTAGGATTTCTATTGTTTTCATTCTTCTTCGAAAATGTATTAAGCATAGCAGATACCAGGGTTTTTCTTAGCCAAGTGAAAAGATATTAACTTAGCCGAAAAGCATGTCTTACCTTCAGAAAGAAATGACTTTTTACTCTTTTGCAAATATGATCTAGGCAGTCTACACATGAGCAGGTACTAAAAATTTCTGTACAATTCTAGGCAAAGGATTATGGAATATACTTACCTTTATAAAGGGTGGTTCACCAGGTCCTGGACTACGGTAGAATGTGCCTGCCATGGGGCTTTTAACAGTAGGAAGCGATGATTTGGCTGGACTAGGTGGGGATTGTGGGGGTAGGGACGCTGGTGTAGAAGGTGCTGGTGAGGCAGCAGGTGCAGAAGGAGGAGCCATTGACTGGACAAAAGATGGTTGATTTGGTTGCTGCATCATAACATATGGTGCAGGGGATTGGAGTTGAGGTAACGCTTCCTTTTTCCGAATGACAAGTTCACAGTCAAGTTGTTTTAACTGCAGCTCGATGATGTCTCTCGAATCCACAAGCCTGCATGATGGAGGTGAGTATTCAAGCATGATTAACATAATCCTGGTTTACGCCTATATGGAATAAGGCAGTTGTACATACTTGACAAGAGTTGTTACTTGGGTGAGGAACTCAGAGATAGACTCTTCCGTAGCTAAATCAGGTGAAGAAGAAGAATCTTTCACAGAAGTTTTAACCTTTCCTTCAGCTGATGGCCCATCGATTTTTGTAGGAGCTGAAGCATTTGATGATGCACCACTACCAACCTTGATAGACAGGAGATTCCAGAAGTGAACAAATTTTTGGAAAAAGACTTTCTCAAAGAAATTATATTTAAAGAGCTTACCTTGTTAGATTGGGCTTTCACCACAGGGTAGCTACTGCGACTAGGCTGCAATTTCAGATTCAAAAAGTTAAAATCAAAACAGACATATGTACCTGTATGTCATTATTACATTTTTTTCCTGGGATTCATACTTCAGACCAAGTCGGAGAAATTTGGGGAGCAGAGAAGAATTAGGCTGAGAGAAGAGAAACATGTATAATCCCCAGCCCTCAGGACCTGGTATATATCATTTCTGAAGCCTTGCTGTGTAAACTGCTAATGCTATGATAGGGTATTAAACTAGCTTACTAGAGAACACTCTCAAACAATTTACCTGCGAATTCACTACAAGGTAACATAAACTAGAAACTCATGAGGGAAAACACAATTGATAAGCACAAAAAATGCAACTTTTTTGGGAGAGTAAGAGAACAAAAATCATGTGGAACCAGGTCAAATCCTTTTGATTTCTACCAAATTTAAAAGAAGATAGACTAATAGAAAAAAAATCCCAAATCAGGAGTACCAATAAAACTAGAAATCGCATTGTCTTTCCGATATTTGAATTTACGCCGAAAATAAACAGAAGCACCGCATCGGAAAGTGCACATAACAGTTTTCTGAAATGAAATCGACGAAGATAAGCCCAAAAAAAAACTTGGGCAAAGCATAAACTATCCAAAATCGGAGAACCTGAGAAAACACTACATTGCACGAATAGGGGGAAGAAAGAGGGAAGGAATCGCGTACCTTGGAGAGAAAGCGAAGCTTAGGCTTGGCGGAGAGACGGAAAGAAACTCTGCGAGGGAGACGAGGTAAGTGCAAAGAGGTTTGGGTGATTGCATAAACAGAAGCAGCCGATGACGTTACTGATAACGAGGAAGACGCCATTCTTCTTCTTCTTCTTCTTGGTCCAGATCGGGTTTAGGTCTCTCGATGAAACCAAAGAACAATTACAGTTCACTCCCAGAAATGCCAGACGCGGAACAGTTTTCTCTCTCTATTATAATAACTCTCTTTCAGATTTCGTCACGTGTCATTCTGTCATCTATAGTTCTGTATTGCGATTACCCCATCCTTGTGGATTACTGTTTTTACTTTATAATTTATATGAATTTGTTTTTTTTTCTACATATATTTTCTGGTTTAGAATTATAATAAGGTGATGTTTCTCCAACTTATCAATTTGCAGGGTGAAATTCCTGTTCAAGAAATTGAGTTTCTGGTTAGGAAAATACATTTATTACATAAAAACAAAGTGCGAATAAAATGTTGTCGGTATCCCCAAGAAATATGAATAAATCGAAATACATTAGCTTAGTATAGATATGACAAATTGATTAGAATTAAAATGTTAGGCTAGGTTGGATTTGGTGAACAACTAAATTGAAGTTATGACTTATGAATAATCTAGTTGGAACATTCATTGAAAACAAATCACATTCATCAAACATGTAAGCCAAACTATGAACAACCAACCGGGCCCCTCAAAATTAATATTTAAGAAAAAAATCGCCAAACCAATTGGTTGTGGATTTACGATGCACAAAACATTTAGCTCGTCATGTCATATCTTTCCAACATCTACACATACATTGTTAGAATACCGATTCCGGTTAAGGGAACAACAGAGGGAACACATGCATAGAACCAATCCAATTACGTGAAGATGGAGAATAATTTACATCGCGAGTGATATAGAGATTCAGCTTGACCTTGCTGCTTCAATGGCTGCAACTAAGTTTTCATATTGCCAGCGGTTACTTCCTTGACTATCTTGTTATCTTTCAAGATCTTAAAAGTTGAAAGTACTCTAAATCCTAGCTCTTTCGCCAATGGCGACAAGCAATAATGGAACCAAACGTAACAAGTGCCAATGAAAGGGTAAAGACAGTTGTTGACCTCCAAAAAGGTATAAAGTCAACTGTTTGAAAACAAAAGTCAACTTGCAAATAGATTGAGAGTCTGGAACTTTACCACGTGATATTTGGGCGTTGTGAACATTATCTTTTCAGTGTTTCAACCATTCTCATGCTGAAGATCGCCAGAGAGGCTAAATAACAAAATACAGTGAGACAAAGAAGAATGAAGTATTGTCCTTTATGCTTTAAAACAAGGTGCTGACTTTGCACAACATCAGCTTTGGCTATGTTTTTATACGTGTCATCTGAAGAATGATGAGAAACTGTGATGTGTCACAGTTTATATGAGTATGAATGATTAATGATAAAATTCTCTAAATGGATTTTGGAATTTTTGATCTTCACTCAAGAAATACAGAGGAACGAAAGAAAAACAAAAACAAATGTCAATCTTTTTCTGTTTCATCTTTTTTTTACTTATTTACTTCGGTTCCTTATTAATCTTTGTTAAAACTACTGTTCCTCCGGGACCAAGGAAGCTTCCGATAATCCGAAACTGACACAACAAAGGAAGGCCTCATTTATATCTTCGAATATTTTCCCAAAAATACGGACCGATGATGCTTCTCTGGTTCGGGTTCGTGCCAATGGTGGTGAGCACATCGAAAGAAGCAGCCGAGGAAGTCCTCAAGACCCACGATCTCGAGTGTTGTAGCCGAGCAGAGACAGTCTCGACCAGAACGGTTCTTGCAAGTTCAAAGACATAGGCTTTGCGCCATACGGCGAAGACGGAGGGCGATGCGGAAGCTCGCGGTGGTCGAACTCTTTAGCATGAATAAAAGCTTCAATTTTTCAGGTACATGAGAGAGGAAGAAAATTATTCGTTGGTCAAGAAATTGACTGAATTGGACGATTCCCAGTGAATCTGAAGAAGACACTTTTCACATTAGTGGCGAGTATTATCTGTAGGCTTGCGTTTGGACAGAATCTCCATAAAAGTTCGACGAGAAGAGCTTGTTCACAAGTCTGAGTTACTCTTGGCAAGAAAGTAGAAGAAGCCGGCGCAATCGTCATTGGCAAGAAAGTTACTCTTCCACTTCTTCATAACTGAAATGCTGATGAAACGAATAGTTCATTACGGTATTTCCCCCCGAAATGTCTTACTCTTTCAAAGCCTAAGTTCCATGTTATGAAAAAAAATCCTTTGATCTCCACACAGAAATTTTGACGAACACTTGGTGAGCAGTATGTTTTCAGATAAAGCATGAGTTTCTAATAGAAAAAGAGTGAAGCTTACTGGAGATTGCCGTATCAGAGATTTCTTGCAATATGTTTGCTTGCTTAGTCACACGTGAACAAAAGTTATATAACCAAAAAGCAGAAAGCCGAGCAATTTACAGAAGTCTGATAAGACATGAGATGAACTAAACCACACAAAATTAAAGACCGGAAATAACCAAACTGGGTTAAAGACTCCCCGGTTAAATTGGAAATTCGCCGGCAAGTGTAAAACCATGTCGTCGCCTTCGTTCACATTGAAATATTTTCTCGTAGAATCGCCGCTGCTCAAAAACGGCAACATGCTCCTTCCCCGCGTGATATCCACGCGTTTCAATCCAGTCGTCGCTGCTCGCCTCTTCTCCTCCGCTTCTCTTCTGAAATACTGCACTGAGAAGCCGCCGATCAAACCGTGGCCGCAGCGGCTATTCCCGAAACGGTTGGTCTCCATGATCACCCAACAGCAGAACATCGATCTCGCTCTCCAAATATTCCTGTACGCCGGTAAATCGCATCCTGGATTTACTCATAATTACGATACTTACCACTCCATTCTCTTCAAACTATCCCGTGCTCGTGCTTTCGATCCCGTGGAGTCCCTCTTGGCAGATCTTCGGAATTCCTACCCGCCGGTTAAATGCGGGGAGAATCTTTTCATCGACTTGCTTCGAAACTACGGACTCGCGGGTCGATTCGAAACCTCTGTGAGGATCTTCCTTCGGATCCCTGATTTCGGCGTGAAACGCTCCGTTCGGTCGCTAAACACACTCTTAAACGTTCTAATCCAGAATCAGAGATTCGATTTGGTCCACGCCATGTTTAAAAACAGCAAGGAGTCTTTCGGCATAACGCCCAACATCTTCACCTGTAATCTACTAGTAAAAGCTCTTTGCAAGAAAAATGATGTAGAAACTGCATTTAAAGTCCTCGACGAAATTCCCGCGATGGGTTTGGTGCCAAATTTGGTGACTTACACAACGATTTTAGGTGGTTACGTTGCCAGAGGTGATATGGAAGCCGCCAGGAGGGTTTTGGGAGAGATGTTGGATCGTGGCTGGGATCCAGATGCGACCACTTACACGGTTCTCATGGATGGTTATTGTAAGTTAGGGAGATTCTCTGAGGCGGCTAAGGTGATGGATGATATGGAAAGGAACGAGATCGAACCAAATGAAGTAACATATGGAGTTATGATAAGAGCCTTATGCAAAGAGAAAAAATCAGGAGAAGCACGTAACATGTTCGATGAAATGCTTGACAGAAGTTTCACGCCAGATTCTTCCCTTTGTTGTAAAGTTATTGACGCACTGTGTGAAGATCACAAGGTAAACGAAGCCTGTAGTTTGTGGAGAAAAATGTTGAAGAACAATTGTATGCCTGATAATGCTCTTTTGAGTACTCTCATCCATTGGCTTTGCAAAGAAGGGAGAGTTTCAGAAGCGAGGAAATTGTTCGACGAGTTTGAGAAAGGCTCGATCCCTAGTCTCTTGACCTACAACACGTTGATCGCTGGAATGTGCGAGAAAGGCGAGTTGACAGAGGCAGGTCGATTATGGGACGACATGGTTGAGAGGAAATGCAAGCCGAATGCTTTCACATATAACGTTTTGATCGAAGGCTTGTCTAAGAACGGAAATGTTAAAGAAGGAGTCAGGGTGCTTGAAGAGATGCTGGAGAATGGTTGCTTTCCTAACAAAAAAACGTTCTTGATATTGTTCGAGGGGTTGGAGAAGTTAGGGAAACAAGAGGATGCGATTAAGATTGTATCAATGGCTGTTATGAGCGGAAAAGTCGATAAAGAATCTTGGGAACTTTTCTTGAAGATATTTGCAGGTGAACTAGATAAAGGAGTTCTGGTTCTTGAAGATGTGATCAATACACACTGCTCAAAAGGCTTGCAAAGAAGAAGAGATCTCCAAATTCTGCACACGTCTTTGGGATTGGGATTTGGTAGTGTGTCGTTAACATCTTCGTAAAGCAAGAAGGATTAAGCAAATTGTGGTTAGGGCTTGCTACAAACTTGATTGTGTTTTTATCATAATTTAGTATTAGTTGAGAATGTACGAATTCGATAGACTGGCGGAATAATTGAAAAAAACTATGTTATAATAACCAATATAAATAAACTAATAAAGTTGTTGTAAATCAATGAAACATTATACAAAATATAAAAATGAATAATATTATAAAATAATATTTTTAAAATATTTACGTTAAAATAGCTTAAATTAATATATATAGTATAAACGAAATATGAATCCTAAATTTATCCAGTCGTGGTGTCGGGTCTAGCGGATAAAATATTACAATGTATATATTTAAGACACAAGAAAATCATTTAAAACTTCTTATATTTTTATTTTTCATACAATATAATTGGTTACTTAAGTGGATAGAAAAACAATAGTTGAAACTAAAATTTGCAATGTAAAATATGAGGCTGGAAAATTAAAGAGTTGGTTTAAAACTTGAAAGAAGAGGTATATTTGTATATTTGCTTCATGACTATTGTCATTTGTTTTTACTACAACAATTAACAATACGAAAATTTTAAGTAAAACATGGGATTCTCTTTCAACTACCTTAGTAAATAATAATACCAAAATCTTGTAAAATAATTACATCAGTAATTAATAATATTAAATTTTGTCTAAAATATGGAATACTTTTGTAATTATATCAATAAACAAACTCTGTCAGAGAAACACGGGTCTAAGTAAATTTTAAAAAGAATAAGAAATATAAAGCAGAAACAGAGACGCATCAAAATGTCTGCTTCACTATATAACCTCCCTTCGTTTCCTCTCACATCCCTCTTTCACCTCTCCTCTTCCAGATTTCCCACTCTTCATCTTTCTCCGATCCGATCTCCGGCGCTAGATTTTCCCGCGAGGACTAACCTGTCCTTTTGTCGCGCTTTCTCGGCCGTCAACATGGCTAATCTCAACGATGCCGGAATGGATGCTGTTCAGAGACGACTCATGTTTGAGGACGAGTGAGATATTCGATTCATTTTCCTCGTTTTTGATTTGGGTTTGCTTTATTAATGAACTGAAATTTAGGGTTTATTAATTTATCAAGCGAGATCGAGTGGAAATCTACAGAAATTTAACAAGCAGCTACACGCAAAAGATGTCTAGAATGAGACAAAATATGTTCGAAGAATCAAATTGATCCGAAATGCTTTAGAAAGCTTAAGCTGAGACGCTATGTTTCTTGTTCATTTATTAGAAGAGATAATGGTATGTTTTGAGGATGATGTTGAGTGTTATAAAGTGTTGATGCTTACCATTGATAATGCTCATTTGATTCGTGCGAGCAGAAAAATATAAAATAGATGTTTTCGTGATGCACTGAAGGTATTTTTCATGATGATAGATCAATTTCTTGTTTTGATGTTCTAGGCAACATTTAACCTATCCTTCCTAGCTTCACCTCGCATGGCAGCTTGATCACTTTATGAATTCAATCTTGTTTGTTCTTCTTTTCTGCAGATGCATTCTCGTTGATGAAAACGATCGTGTGGTAGGCCATGACACTAAATATAACTGTAAGTTGATTCTCACTTAATCGCTTGGGAAGGAATGATGGCAGCATTAGCTGCTTTTTGGATCCGTTTTCTTCTTTTTTTTTCAATTTGAAACACAAGTAAAAGTTGGAATTTGCTTCTCTTGAATTTAGTTGATCAAGGATGATGCTGACTCCTTATCAAATCTGCAGGTCATCTAATGGAGAAGATTGAAGCTGAGAATTTGCTTCACAGAGCTTTCAGTGTGTTTTTATTCAACTCCAAATTTGAGTTGCTTCTCCAGGTATTTGCTTATGATCACCTTAATGTCAATATGACTCTTAGGTTTTGACCTATTGTCAAAGAAAAAAGAGATTTGTTAGCCTAGCCTGTGAAAATCACATAGCTTTATCAAAACAGTTGGTTGGGTTTTGAGATACTTGCTTCACATTACTTGATCATCCTACTGGAATTTTCTTTTTCTCTTCTTGACAGCAAAGGTCAAAAACAAAGGTTACTTTCCCACTTGTGTGGACGAACACTTGTTGCAGCCATCCTCTTTACCGTGAATCTGAGCTTATTGAGGAAAATTTGCTTGGTATCTTATTACTGGAACACACTAACGAGATAGTTTTTACTTAACAAACTATCTTCTAGCTTTCACTGGTTAGGAGCTATACATACTGAATCCTCAATTTTTGGCCTTTCCTTACCAGGTGTAAGAAATGCCGCACAAAGAAAGCTTCTAGATGAGCTCGGTATTGTAGCTGAAGATGTACCAGTCGATGAGTTCATTGCCTTGGGACGCATGCTTTACAAGGCACCTTCTGATGGAAAATGGGGCGAGCACGAACGTAGACGACCATTCCTGTTTGATCATTTCTCTTTTTTCACTCCTTTGATTCTACAGGCTTTTTGTTTATAGCCAGTGTCGATTTTCTTGCAGTTGACTATCTACTTTTCATCGTGAGGGATGTGAAGGTTCAACCAAACCCAGACGAAGTGGCTGATATAAAGTATGTGAGCAGGGAAGATCTTAAGGAGTTGGTGAAGAAAGCAGATGCTGGTGATGAAACAGTAAAACTATCTCCATGGTTTAGGTTGGTGGTGGACAATTTCTTGATGAAGTGGTGGGATCATGCTGAGAAAGGAACTCTCATTGAAGTGGCAGACATGAAAACCATTCACAAGCTCTAAACTTTAATATAAAGTTTTGGATCTTCTTCTTCTCTAATTGATCTTTATAAGAATAAAAGATGAAAAACACTACTGATTTCAGACAAAACTGGCAACAAGACTTCTTCCTTGGATTTCTCGTGTTTTTTTCATTTGTAGGGGCATGAAACAAAATTGTTTGTTCAAAACAAGATTTATATCTTCCCTTTTTTAACTTGTTGCATATTTACGAAAAGTAAAGAGAACAAAACACATTGAAAGAGACGAAGGAGAAAGAAAGAACAAAGAGATAAAAAGGTGGAGACAGTGAAATTAAAGACCACAAGATTTTGTCGAGGAATCTCATGATCCCTTGGCGACTAAAAAGAAAAAAATTTCTCATGATTCCTTTCTCTAAGCATCACCACTACCTTTGATCTGATTTATACTAAAATTCATTTTTCTTTATAAATAATTTATTATGGAGAAGTGAGAGCAAGTTTCGACTTTGACATCCTTTAAAAGCACATACTTTCTTCTCTGAAATAGCAACACTGTGAAGAGTTTTCTGCATCTGAATTTCGCCTGATCCAGGTAACAAAACTTGATCTAATATATATCCAGGTGGTAATTTATATGAAATATATACAAAAGTCTGTCTTTTTCCTTGTGTGTCTGTTCAATTTTCCGTGAAATAGCAAAAGATTCGGTGATCATACTCAAGCTACCGAAAATTCGATCACTTTTTAGATTCTTGCCTTCTGGGTATGACCGAATCATATTATTATTTCCAACGTTCCTTAAACTTTTTTCTTTCTGGGTTTGATCGATTATTTCCTTAGGAAAGAATATTAATGTTGATGTAACTGTAAATCATTTTTTCATCAGATTAATTATGATTTAATTAACTCTCAAGTCTCAACTTTTGATCATAGCTGAGAAGAGAAGAAAATGGCATTTGTGACCACTGCGGAAGTCTGTGACGCGAATCAAGAGCTGATTCGGAGTGGTCAGCTCCGAGCTTTGCAACCCATTTTCCAGATTTACGGACGTCGACAAATATTCTCAGGTCCCGTTGTTACTGTCAAAGTATTTGAAGACAATGGCTTAATCCGTCAATTCCTCGAGGAGAAAGGTAATGAAATGGTTCATTTCAATCAATCAAAAAGTTAAATAGCTTTGAAACTAAATCCAAAGAGACCTACTTGTGGAGATATGATCTCAATTTGTACACTTTGGCATATCTTGTGATTATAGTTGTTACTTTGCTTAGTGTGTAATCTATCACTTAGAACTTCTTTAACTAGAGAGGAGATGGGTTCTATGTTTGGGAAAACCACAGTTTAGAGCTCCTTTAACGTGTTCAAATTCAGTCCTATACTCTTCATATTCTTGTATCTAACACCTCTTAGTGTAATATATCACTTTGCAAATAGATCTATAACGAAGAAAAGGGTTATTACTTTGAGAACTGAGGGGTTGCGATTTCAAAAGAAAACCCCGTAGCTTCAGGAAGTTTTAACTTTTAACCTTTGACAATTTTCATATCATTTTGCAACTTATGGTTGAAAAAGGGTTTAAGATTCTCAGTCTCTTTTGAATGTGTTATTAAAAGGAAATGGTAGAGTTCTTGTGGTGGATGGTGGAGGGAGTCAAAGATGTGCAATACTTGGAGGTAACCCAGTGGTTCAAGCTCAGAACAATGGATGGGCGGGAATCATTGTGAATGGATGCATCAGAGACGTTGATGAGATCAACGGTTGTGATATTGGAGTGAGAGCTTTGGCCTCACATCCGATAAAGGCGAGTAAGAAGGGACTTGGTGAACAAAGAGTTCCAGTTAATGTTGCAGGCACTCGGATTTGTGATGGAGAATGGATTTATGCAGACACTGATGGGATTCTTGTCTCCCAGATTGAGTTATCCGTTTAACCAATAACAAAAAACCGAACTTGGTTTTTGTTTTGTTCTAACTAAAACTTATGAATTTTCAGTTCATGTCCGTAAACGTTTTTTAGCAACAACAAAAAGCCATCAATGGTTTCTGGTTTTTTACTTATTAAATTCTTTTAGTTTCTTACTCTTCAATGGTAAAGAACAAAAGAGAGACATGAAAGAATTGTTGGTAAAAAGTCCAGTTCTTCCAAGTTTTTTTGGGCTAAGAGAAAGTCCAAAGGTAGGTAAACCCTAATGAGTATTTAACGAGTATAAATACATCACAAAATTAGGTTTTCTGGTAGCAACCACCAAGAAAAACGCCCAGAGAGTTGTAAGAGAGAGAATTCGTGAGGAGAGAGAGAGGAGAGAGAGGAGAGAGTGAAAAGAGAGATTTACAATATGTTTGGTTGTATTGTAATTCTTCTAAGTCTATTTTCTCTAAAGTTGCTTTATTGTAAAAGGGTTCATCAGATTTATAGTGAAGTTTGTAGGAGACAGATCCTACCCGAGAGGTACCTTAAGTGGGAACTCGGTAATCAAATCTTGTGTCTTTATTTTTAAGCAATCCAAAACTAACACCAAAGGCAATAAGAAAAGATCATAAAATCCTAACAAGTGGTATCAGAGCTTCCATGTTTATTGCAAGAGGTGTGTTGGGAAACAAGGATTTTGGAGTTGCTGGGAAATTCAGAAGCACAACAGATTTGAAGACATAATGATGAGTTCAAGGATTGAGGTTGACAGGTTTGATGGGTCAGGAGACTTTTCTCTGTGGAAAGTGAGAATGATTGCTCACTTTGGGGTTTTAGGGTTGAAAGATATCCTAACAGATGAAAAGCTACTCAAGGATCCAGTGGTCACAAAAGGTAAATCTGGTGAAGAGGCAAAAGAAAGCATAGAAGGCAGCTCACAGATTGATCCGGTAAAGTTTGAAAAATCAGAAAAGGCTAAGGATCTGATTGTTTTGAACGTAGGGAATCAGGTGCTCAGGAAAATCTCTAAGTGTAAGACAGCGGCAGCCATGTGGTCTATCCTAAACAATTTATACATGGAGACATCTCTGCCAAATCAGATCTACCTACAGTTGAGGTTCTACACTTTCAAGATGGATGACTCCAAAAACATTGATACTAATGTAGACGACTTTCTAAGGCTGGTGACAGATCTCAACAACATAGGAGTTGAAATTTCAGAAGAGGTACAAGCAATTCTACTTCTAAGTTCTTTGTCTAACAGGTATGATCAACTCAAGGAAACCCTAAAGTATGGGAGAGATACTTTAAAGTTGAACGAGGTCACAGCAGCAGCTAAGTCTAAGGAAAAGGAGCTAATCGAAAGTGGAAAGGTAACAAATTCTCAGGATGTAGGTTTGTATCTGGAATCAAGGGGTATGTCGAACAACCGGTTCGATAATGACAACACATGGGGAGGCCGATCGAAGAGCAGAGGCAAGTCAAAGCAACAATCTGATAACAACAACAAAGGATGTTTCATTTGTGGAGATGAAGGGCATTGGAAAAGAGATTGTCCTCAGAGAAAGAAACGTGCAAAATCTGCTAACATAGCAAAACCTATTCAGCCAGTGGTCTTAACAGCCAGTACTGAAGACACAAGGGAATGAGTAATGGATTCAGGGAGTTTCTACCACATCACACAGAACAAAGATGTTTTGTTTGATTTCAAAGAAATCAATGGAGATAAAGTTCTTATGGCAAATAATACTCACAACAGCATCAAAGGAACAAAGAGTATTATAATTCAGAACTCAGATGGTTCTATGGTGATACTCAAGGATGTGAAATACATGCCAGATGTGAGTAGGAATTTAATTTCATTTGGATTGTTGGAAAAGGCAGGTTGTTGTTATCAAAGAGGTGATTTGGGACTATAGTTTTATAAAGACGACAAGAAGGTAATATCTGGGAAACTCAACAACGGGTTGTATTATCTTCAAGGTAGAGTGTGCAAGGCAGGGATCAGGTCAGGAACGAAGAAGCTGAATAAGAAGATAGTTACACACAAGGTCGAATTAGTGGATAGACAGTCAAAGAGAATGACTTTCAGTGAGAATCTAATTCAAGGACCTATACCGAATGGTTTTAAAGTTGGTTCAACCGTTCAAGGTAGAGATTTTTCTGATGAAATCTCCAGAGAAATTGTAGCAGGACAGAATGTGGTAGATGGTGATGCTAAAACTCACAAGGAAAATGTTTCACAAGGATTACAGAAATTCAAGAGTGAAAAAGGGAGTTTGAGCATGGAAGCCAAGTTAAGCTTTTTGTATAAAGCTTTGCACATATTAGGAACTGACAGGTTCTACAATATTGTTGCTAAAGGCGGTGTGATTCTACCTAAGATTCAGCTAAACAAAGTTCCAGAAACCTTAGATAGCAAGGACATATTTGATTTGAATTCGCAGCTTTGCTGTGAATTTATCAAGAGCCTCTAAAGAAGGAGAGGACCTCCAAGGAATATCACTATAGTTGTCTTGACCTCGCAGAGACGAAGTGAGAAACAAGTTAGTTTCAGGGTATACTTAAAACAGTGACAGAATCAGAAGTAACCTAGGAGGATGGGTGCGAGGGGAAAAGCAGCAGGAAACATCTCTCAAGGTGGAGCTGATCGGGAAAAGTGGCCGGAAAGATGGCCGGAAAAGTGGCCAGAAAAGTGGCCAGAAAGATGGCCGGAAAAGTGGCCGGAAAAGTGGCCGGAAAGATGGCCAGAAAAGTCACCGGAAAAGTAGTCAGAGTGCATGGCGGCGCGTGGTGGCACGTGGCGGCGCTTGGTGGCACGTGGCCGGCGCGGGGGTGGCGTGGAATGGCGCATGGGCGTGGCGTGTTGGCGAGTGGCGGCGTGGCGGCGTGGCGGCGCGTGGGCTTCACGTGCCCACGGAAAAAAAGGGTTGGGCTAAAGAAAAAAAAGGCGGACCCAATAAGAAATTGAAGAAGGTGGAGAATTGTTTGTAAAAGGCCGAGTTCTTCCAAGTTCTTTTGGGCCAAGAGAAAGCCCAAAGGTAGGTAAACCCTAATGAGTATTTAACGAGTATAAATACATCACAAAATTAGGTTTTCTGATAGCAACCACCAAGAAAAACGCCCAGAGAGTTCTAAGAGAGAGAATTCGTGAGGAGAGAGAGAGAGATGAGAGAGAAGAGAGAGATTTATTCTTCATTGTAATTCTTCTAAGTCTATTTTCTCTAAAGTTGCTTCATTGTAAAAGGGTTCATGAGATTTATAGTGAAGTTTGTAGGAGACAGATTCTACCCGAGAGGTACCTTAAGTGGGAACTCGGTAATCAAATCTTGTGTCTTTATTTTTAAGTAATTCAAAACCAACATCAAAGACAATAAGAAAAGATAAGTTTAACAATAACAAGTACAAACAGAACCAGAAGGAACAGCTTGACAACCACCGCCTTTGTTGAGAGCACAACCAGCAATACACGTCTTTTCACATCTTCGATCATCCTTTAAAGTTTCACATGCTCCAAAATTTACCTGCTCGACGCAGCAGAGTGGATTTGCTTCTTTGTTAATCCACCCAATTTCTCTTGTTTCACCACCTACAATCACATTTCCACGTTAGATAATTTATTCAACCATTCAATATTTTTGAAAAATGTTGGAAAACCAACCAAAATACTAACCGGAGAGTAAAATGGACAGAACTACGAAAGCCAAAAGAACGAATTTTGAGACGGCCATCTTTTAACCTTTTCAACTCTATACTATATGAATTTTAAATATTGTTGATTGAGAATGTACGTTGAGAATATGGTATATATATAAAGAAAAGACAACCAAGAAAAATTGCATATATTTTATATGGAAATTTTATATAAAGACAAGAATATTTTGTTACTCAAATTGGTTATTATTACTTTGGTAACTTAATTTTTCAAATGAAAAAGAAGGAAACTATATGTCAATTAATGGAATTGGCATCGCTAAATTTTCAGAAATCAAAAAGAACAATTGTAATAGGAAAGTAGTTTCCAATGACAGAAAAATTGGATTTGGCCAGCCTAAAATACTTATTAGAATTCCACCAAAAAAACAGAAAAACTCAAATTTGCTTTTACATAATGTTTTCCATTTGTAGAACCATTCATATAAAAAAAAAGAGTGTTTCAAAATGAAAAGCTTGAAAAAAAAACCATGAATATGTTTTAGTGTCAAAGTTAAACCTTATAATTTTGACTCATTAAAAGTTTGAAATTTTGTCTACTAACATGTAAAAGAGAGAAATTATGTTTAATTTCAAAAATGTGTTGTGAGAAGATGGTTCAAACCATGCACAACCAAGCCAAGCTTTGGTTTGGAGAATAGGTCTGTAAGATTCAAAAAATATTTTTATTTCTTGTACCAATTTTCTATTACATATTTTAGCCCAATTCCATGTGATCGGGTGCGAGATTTTGTAAAGAGAATTGAGTAAACCGAGTCAATGATTTCTTGCATCTTTTGAGCACCCAACTCCCTCTCTCGCCACATGGTCCAGTTTAAGACCGAGTCTCATGCACACGTGCGATGCACCTCACCCTTTTGTGGATCAAAACTCGACGTGCGATGCACACGTGCGCATCGTTTATTCTTCTAGCAATAAGAGTGCAACACTCATATCACAAATGTATTGCTGGTTATAGTTTGTTACGAATATTGAAAGCTATTCGTATTATTCGACACCAAGGGTGAAAGTTGGCACCGAAACTGAGTCAATCTAAGACAAGGATCAATCCAACATGATCATAACTATGCAAATGGTATGGCCTACCATACTAATCTAAGACTTGAAGGTAGAGATCGAGATTCCATTCATTTATCTTTCCAATAAAGAAAGAATGTGCTGATAGATGAAATAAAAAACAACAATAAACAAAGATTAATAAAAAGAAATAAAAAAACAAAGAAAAACGAGGTGGAAAAAATGTGATGAAAAAAAAAAAATCTAATTCATGAAATTAGAAAGTAAATTGCGAATAAATAAATTCATTTTGATAAATTAAAAAATAGGAAAGACAAAAGAATAATTTTGTTTACACAAATATTCTGATACCATATTAAGCTCGAAGAAAAAAACTTTAATTTTGTATTGTTTAAAATATATATACAAAAGATCGAAAACCGATCGAAATGAAAGAATAAGAAAAATACCCTAGATTAGCACTAAATGAAGTTTTAGTGTCAATTATAGCACTCCATTTAAAAATTCACACAAATAGCATTTTAATAAATAAAAAAGACTAAAATATCCTTAATTTTAATTGAAAGAGTGTATATATATTAAATAAAAGGTAATATGTTCATTAGCTATAGTATCATATTGGTTATACACTTCTTCTCTCACAACCATTGTCCAAGGTTCGATCCCCTTGCAGACCTATTATAAATGTTTTACTATTTTAATTCAAGGAGTGTATATATATTAAACAAAATATCATATGTCAATTAGTTATAATAGCGTATTGGTTACACACTCTTTCTCTTGCACAATTGTCTAAGGTTCGAGTCCCCTAACTGCAATTTTTAGTTTTTTTATTTCATTTAATTATTTTATTTAGGAAATGCTTTCTTAATATTAAGAAATCTTTACTTAATTTAGGTTAGTAGTCACATTTTATGCAAAATTTAGGAAGGCTATATGCAAATTTAGGAAATCTCTCTTACGTTTTAAGAATTCCTTCCTAAAACGTGAAATTAAATGAGTAACAGTGTTTATCCACCACATTGTTCTAACTGTTTTCATCAATAGTGTTTATCCAAAAAACAACAGTAAGAATGTTTATCCAAAAAACATGAGTAAAAATGTTTATCAACAATCACAAATACAAGTTATAAACAAAAACATCAAAATGAAAATTTCCAAACTAAGATTTATCACCAAACTCATAAAAGATGTCAAATGCCAACTTCGTTATTATGTCTTCTTATGCACCATCGAATGATATTCAATTTCCATTGAATGATATTCAATCATTTTGATCACAAAAAAGAACAATTGGCATCGGTTTTCGTCATAAAAAAAAATTATATTTGCATCTCTCTCAAAAACTCATTAACGAGCTCAATCTTGATCCATGAGAATTTTCACAGCAATATCCTGATATTGGAAGAGAATAATTTTGCAATCACCAAAATTAGAATATTTCTTAAGATATCAGTGAAAAACTTAAACAGGAATTTAAATTTATGATTTAAAAAAGTTTAATTTAAACTAAAAATAGATATATATACAAAACAAAATGCTTATATGTCAGTTAGTTACAGTAGCATAGTAGTTACACACTCCTTCTCTTATATAATTGTCCAAGATTCGATCCCCCCTTTGAGTTGATTTCAAAATTTTGCAGAATATTAGGTTAAAGATACATAAGGTTATTTTAGTATTTTTCACTTAAAAAAATGCTATTTGTGGGAATTTAGGTTTGTAATGCTAATTTAGTCACTAAAACATTATTTAGTGCTAAATTAGTCAATTGCCCAATTTTTAATTTATATAAAATTATAATAAAAATATTTTTAAATAGTTTTAATTTAAATATTTATTTAATGCGCTTCATACTAAATTATCTTTTAAATCGCTCTCTTTTTGACATGGACATAGTTATATGCAAGTATGGTTAGTGTACCTAATGACTTGTTAGTTGTTAGTGACTAACAAACTATAATTATAACATACAAACTTGGTTTGATCTCACAATTAATAGAAGTTCTACCTTCAACTGTTTGAAGAAACACACGATAAAATAGATCATATTAACTTGAAAACTGATACCATTTCATGGGTATGACTTTTCTTACCTGAAAGAATCTAATTCTTCGATTCAAATCAAATTCAGACGTCCAAAGAAGTAACAAAGAAACGTGAACCTTATGACTAACTGAATTTATTGTGAAAGAGTCATTTGTATGGATGAATTATCTTTTCTAGATGTGTTGGATCTGAATTCTAATTCAGCAGTTTTTTTTACATGTAAACCAATGTTAATTTAATGTGAATATTAACAAGATAGTTTTTTTTATGAAGTTTTGTGAGCTATGGATCAATGCTTGATCTCAATTTTTTTTTAATATTATGGGTTTTGCAAATAAACGGAAAAAATATAATATACATTGATGATTAATAATTCTTTGTAATTATAATGTTTATGCAGATCTTCTATCAAAAAGATCTAAAATTGGTGTTGCTATTTTTTTCAAATAAACTCTTCAATTCTCACTTGGCCTTTTATTAGAAAACTCAGTGCTTAGTTTAGATAGTAAACATCAATCACAATATTAAAATATCATTTTTGCTAAATATGAGAAACAAAAAATTCTAAGAAAATTTGTTACCTTTAAAAAAAAAAACAAGAAGTGTTTGTGTGCACCGTACTGCACTCAATAAAATCCTTTGAGAAAAGAGGATAAATATTCTCATTATTATTATTATTAAATACTTACATTTAAAAAGAGAGAGAAATAAATCTGGCATCGAACCTCTCGTCGCCCCCAATTCGTTTTTCTCTCCAATCAAAAACCAATTTAGGGTTTACTCTTCGGTCCTAGCCGCCAATCGACGATGACAGGCAAGGCAAAGCCAAAGAAGCACACGGCGAAGGAGCTCCAGGCTAAGGCCGACGCTGCTTTGACCAATAGAGGCGGAGGAAAAGCTGGCCTTGCCGACAGGACCGGTAAGGAAAAAGGTGGTCACGCCAAGTACGAATGTCCTCACTGCAAGATCACTGCACCTGATCTCAAGACTATGCAGATCCATCACGAATCGAAGCATCCTAAGTTGCCTTATGAAGAGCCCAGGAATCTCCACGAGGCTCTAGCTGCACCTGAATCCTCCAAACCAAAACCTGGTGTCAGAGGAAGTTTGAAGAAGTGAATTGGATTGTGTGTTTTTCTTTTAAAAAATGGTATCTTTTTATGGGTTTTTAAGTTGTTGATGTGAGAATATAAAACTGCAATGGTGCTTATCTTATAAAGTAACTGATATCTGATCTTATAAAGTCTCCTGTTTCTAACTGTTATGGCTTTTGATTCTTGTTTCTGACTTACTTTAGCTGCATATGATCTCATCTCGTGATTTTCTTTCAATCCGTTTCTTTAGATGCTTGTTTAGAATCCTTATACAAGCTGATCGTAAATCTCATCATCTCTGATTCTAGTCAGACATGTTAAATGAAGGCAAATGTTTTGATTGAAACCTCTGGCTCGTTTTAATTCCAAACAAGAGATTGATACTTCGATTTTATGTCTGAAAAGTTTAGAGAGGTTATTACATTTGCTCTCTCTTTTTAAGCTTCAAGCATCTGGACAACTTAGATGTGTTCTTGTTTTCTCATCGTTCTTGTGCAGCTTGTGCATGTGCATACATACTGAAGTCTTAATCCAATTTAAAAGTAAAACGAACTTGATTACGGAATATCGGATCGTTTGACAAATTGAATAATCAGAATCAATACTTTATAGCTTTTTGCATTGGTTCTTGTTAGTGGCTAAGTTACGCATAGTACAAAAAATTATTCAGAAAACAAAAGCGACATCTTTGTTGACTTCTTATGAACAACTAAGAGTGCATTTGTAAATTTCTGACTGTTAGAAAAAACCCAATCCATATCTTTTGTTTCTGAAGGTTTTAAAATCTACCCTAAATTTAAAAGAATCATCCCGACTAATGTAAAGAATCAGAATCCAAAAAGAGAAAGGAAAACGAACAAAAAAAAAGCGATTTCGTGTATCTTTTCAAACTTTGGTGGCTTGAGGTTTCTGCAGTTCTTGAACAACATTCTCTTCTTGATACATCAACTTTCTTCTCTTTAGACCATAACCATTGTACTGATAAATAATGCTGTATAGACATTGCCTTAATTTGAGCACATCGAAATCCTCTATGAACTTTAAATCTCTTTGTCTCCATTTCAAACCCGCACACTTCTGGTATTCCTCAAGAACTGATAATAAGCACCAGTTTTGCACTTTCCTCAAGCATCCTACAAGACAACCTGTTCTATGCTGCAGTTACCCAACAAAGACAGAAACAACATTAGACTCACTCAATGTGCTAACTCAACCCAATGCTTATTAAGATCCGAGAAGGGTTCAGTTTTGTTAGGTTACCTTTCCACGCTTACAGTGGATGAGAATTGGATGATTTCTAACATCTGTAAACAACAAAGAGAATAAATAATGAGACAGCTAAAGAAGAAGCTAAGAAGACATCAAAGGGTCTCTCCTTGATTTCCTTACCAACTAGGACTCTAAGAGCATTCAAGACTGTCTCCTTTGGCATAGGAGTTGGAGGATCCTATGGTCGTAAAACAATCCAATCTCAGAAATCGAAGACATAACCAATGATTTTAACAACAGGACTTAAAAAACAGCAACTATAAAGGATATATATATAATATGTTGTTGAAGCTCATATAAGATTCATTAAATCAATTCCTGTTTTTGATCATGCAAAATCAAGACCATAATAACATCGATTCAATACAGGCTTTAAGACAACAAGAGAGAAGTCTCTATTTTTTCAACTTCAAGAACTCGAAAGATTCATTTCCATTACTGTTGTTAAATCATCAAAAGGTTAAAAAGAATCATACCGTCTTGCCTTCGATCCCGAATTGGAAAAGCTTAATGTTGTTGGATTCAAGAGACTTGAGATTCTCCTCAGGGTATGGTTCAGGACATAGATAACTGTTTCCAGAAAACCAAAAATAAAATATTTTTGTGGTCAATTTCAACGACGAATCATAAATAGTAGTAGTTAAACCATTTAAAGCGAGAAGAGTGGCAATTTAAGGAAAATAAACAGCGATAACGATGCGTGAAAAGATTCTTTTTTTATATATATAAAAAAAAATCCTCAGGCGATACAAATTGAGTTTTAGTAATGAGAAAGAGAAACTTACATGATGGATTTAAGATTCAATGTTGATAAGAAACCGAAATTCTCAAGCTGAGGAAACCCAGATCGGTAAATTCCGTCTTCCACCATCGAGAAATTCGGCGGCGGAATCAAAACCTCTCCATCGTTATTGTCCACAATTAAACCCATCGATTCTAACCAATTACGTCTCCAAAACAAACCAAATCAATCAATGTTTCTCTCTCTCTCTCCCTCTCCCTCTCTCGATTAGGAAACCAAAGATACGAGAACGAGAGTGAGAGAGAGAGCTAAACCCCCAAAATCTACAAAGATAAATTGATTGCACAAACAGAAAGAAAAAAAAAAGATTAATGGGATGATTATATGAAGTGGGTTTTAATTATATCTTTAAAATAAGATAAATGTTAACGAAGATTTACTAGTCTTGGTAGATATCTTCGGATCTGGAGAAGAAAAAACTAAACCCAAAAGATAACTTAAAACGAGCATTAGATTTGTTGTTGTTGGATCCTCTTGAGGTTTCTGGATTTGGTTTTAGGGAATGTTTGCCCTGTAATCTCCGAGATTATGACACGTGTCAAATCCTTCGGTTTTCGTTAGACCGTGAATCTATTTCTCAGAGAGTCAATTTTTGGAAGTTTATTAATTGATTATTTTTCGTAACACCGAGGATTCGTTGAGATGCCAAAAGTAACAGTAGGATTTAACTGTTTCTATGTAGTAGAGGGTTTGTTTCAATTAATCTCTATTGCAAACTATATGTAAAAAAATTTGGAAAAATGATAATTAAAATATTAAAATTTTGTGGTTGGACGATTGAAATATCAAACTTTTTAATAAATTATTTAAATAACGATATGTAGTTCACTGCGCCAATTTAGGTATGCGATTAATGGTTTATTTAATGTTGACTAATGTTGACTAATGTTAGTTTAGTATTTAAATGGATCAATCACAAAAGTTCAGTATTTTAATGACCATTTTTAAAAAAAAATTAGCTGATTTTAAATAATATTCCAAGTGTTTTAAATACTTTGTCATCTTAAATGCCATATATAATATGAAATTTTGATATTGAGTAAAAATTAAAACATTCAAAACTACATTCACTAGTTTTTTTATTTCAAAAATATCACAACTCATTGATATATAAAATTACAAAAATTAATCAATAATTTTATTTAGATTTTTTTTTATTTCAAATATGATTTCGGTTTTTGCATTACAAATGTTTTTTAGTTAATTTTATATAATTTTTTTTACTTTTGTAAGAAAATAATAGTAATCTTGTTTTAAGAGTTTTTTAAAAATATGGTATTTTATAAGAACTTTTCCTAAAAATGTTTATATATAATCTTTGTCTTTTATCTAATAGTTCATAATAGCACCCAATTTAAAAATAACTAAATGTTCATATTAATCTTTAAAAATAATGCATTTTATATGTCATATCCTACGTAATAACGATTAATCTAGAGAAATTTATTTTACTATATAGTAAAGATTATATAAACGGCGCCATATCATACACATTATGCCATCGATCGGATTCAGTTATTTTATATCCATATGTATAAAAATAAATTTAAATAAACGGAGTGAATTATAAAGTTGGATGAAAAAGAAGATTAACATCTTGTTTTGTAACAGCAGCGGCTGAAAGCAACTCCGGTGGTATGAGATCTTCCCATCCTGTAACCGCCGTTAATCCGCTCTCCCAACCGATGTGCGATACATGTTTTACGTTTGTCGGAACTCCTATCTCCATTCCTGATCTCTCACTATCTTCATTCTCTTCTTCTTTGTAAGCTACAATATTATGATTAGTTTATTTATTAAGTATTATTAGAGAAATGTGGGGGAAAAAACATACCCACAAACAAAAAAATATGTTAGATAATATTACCAAAGAGTTGAGAAATGGTCTTGAAGCTCTTGAAAAGCCGGTTAATACCAGTAGATATCTCCGGTTTAGAAACGAGGAACTTGAATGCATTCTTCATGTTTTCCTCCTCCTCTTGGTCACTATTCCCTTTTTGAAAACATATCAAGATATGAGCATACATGATATTTATCAATTCAATGTATATATACACACACATATATCAATGAGAGAGAGAGAGAGAGAACCTTGAGGAGAATGATGATGATGATGAGGCTTAGAGAGAGGAGATAAAACGGCAACACTTGAGTCAGAGATACATCCAACGGAGAAAGGAAGCACCACAAGTCTCTCCATTCTATCTCTCATTTTTCTATCAAGCCTTTCCTTTTACACTACTTATATATACATGAATTAGTATACATACTATGAAAATGACAACCCACCAAATGTTTTATTGTAACTATTTTTTGTTTGTACACTTTTGTTAAAATAGGATTTGTTAGTGGTCGTGTTTTGTGTTCTTCTGACTTTATTGTGAAGTTACAATGATGTTTACGTGTGTATATGAAGTTGCGGTTCGCAATAAAAGAAAGTGATAGCTTTAGTTTTTTTATGTTTCGCAACGACTGTTTGGTAGACATATCAATTGCACTTCATATTTTGATATTTAGAGAACTTAAAATATGGCTAATTCTTAAATATAATTTATAAATATAAAAAAAGTACGTTGCATATATTCATTATACAGTACATTGGAAGTTAGAACTGAGTTTTGAGTGTTAGGATAATTTAAATTCCGTTTGTTATTTTATTTAAATATAGTTTCTTAGACCATATGTCAATTCGAGCCAATGAAATATCTATCCATATTTTTTTATAATTACAATTTCTGCCGTTAATTTTTTCTATCTTTTTTAATGATTTAATAGTTTAACATCGGAAAGAGCAAATGTTCTACCGGTTGCACTACCTCTACGTTCATCTCAGATGTGTGGAGTTCGATTTCACTTTCCCTCGTATGATGGTGCCAAATTTTTGTATGAAAATGTTGAACTATTGAGTCGGTCCGTTGTAACCTAATGACAAAAAAAATAGTTTAACATCTTCATATAAGAAAAAATCCAGTCGAACTCCACATTTATATAAACGAATAATGCAATCATTGAAAAAGTGAGCCACCGGTTCAAGTACAAGATACTATCATTACCGCACAATTAGACACTCAACTCGTAATCGCATCTATTTTTTTTCTCAATTTTTCTCGCATCATTTTCCCCTTTTTATGGTACAAACAAAAATTATTTGTAATTATATTAGTTTCTTAAAAATTCTAATAGTTTAAACTTTTCTTGATAACTCATATAATTTTTTTAATAATTTAATCTTAGATGGAATGTACAATTAATACTCAAGAACTCTATAATGTATCTAAAACGATGGCTTAAATGATTGGAATGTACATTAGTTGTTATATACATCCCCTTGAAATTAAAGCAATCAATTATTTTTTCTTTAATAATTTTCTTTTTTGCAAAATATTCATCAAATGATGATGCCGAGAGTCCGAGACCCTTTTTTATAAAGTTGTAGTGGTTAAAGAATAATAAAAGAAGTTACAAAGAAGTTGAACGATAAAAGATGAAGTAAAGATGTATTCGCCTTTTTTTCTTTTACAATCACAGTGATGATATTTATAGTATTAGCAAACCGACTTCATAAGTCGGTTGCTCAAGATAATTATTTATAACACTCCCCATTAATTATCTATTATTATAAATTATTACGTATTGCCTCGTTAAAAACCTTATCATGTAAAAACCCAACGGGATAAAAATTATGATAAGGAAAAAAGAGTGCAGATACGTAATCTCCCCCTGAAGAAGATAAATATAATTTCTTCATAGATCCCGTAAATAACGCATTCCAATATTCTGAACATGTTTTTTGAATGTTGTTGTAGGAAGTGCCTTAGTGAACAAATCTGCTGCATTATCGCTTGAACGAATATACTCGATGTCAAGTTCTTGATTTCTCTGTAGTTCTTGGATATAGGAGAGGAATCTCGGAGGAATATGTTTTGTCCGGTCACTCTTGATATAACCTTCTTTGATTTAGGTGACACATGCAGCATTATCTTCGAATAATTTTGTTGGCTCCTTATTGTTGGTTAGTCCACTTGTTTTTTCGATATGTTGGATCATGTTTCTGAGCCATACACATTCTCTACATGCTTCATGAAGGGCAATGATTTCTGCATAGTTTGAAGAAGTGGCAACCAAAGTTTGTTTTTGAGATCGCCACGAGATCGCAGTTCCACCGATTGTGAAAACATAACCGGTTTGAGACCGAGCTTTGTGTGGATCCGATAAATACCCAGCATCTGCAAAACCAACTAAACCAAACTCGGGGTTTCTAGAATAAAATAATCCCAAATCAATCGTACCTTGGAGATAACGGAAAATATGTTTTATTCCACTCCAATGTCTGCGTGTAGGTGATGAACTATATCTCGCAAGTAAATTTGTAGCAAATGCTATATCTGGTCGAGTGCAATTTGCGAGATACATAAGTCCACCGATGGCACTCATATAAAGTATTTCAGGACCTAATATATCTTCATTATCTTCACAAGGTCGAAATGGATCCTTGTTTATATTAAGCGATCGATTAACCATTGGAGTACTCAAAGGATTTGCTTTATCCATATTAAATCGTTTTAATATCCTTTTCGTATAATTTGATTGATGCACAAATATCCCATCTTGGAAATGCTCAATTTGGAGTCCTAGACAAAATTTTGTCTTTCCAAAATCTTTCATTTCAAATTCTTCTTTCATATGAGTTCTTGCATTATCAATTTCCTTTTGAGTTCCAATTATATTCAGGTCATCTACATAAACATCAATGATCACAAAGCCTGATGGGGATTTATTTATAAATACGCAAGGACATATCGCATTGTTAATATATCCTTTTTTCAATAGATATTCACTTAAGCGATTATACCACATGTGTCCGGATTGTTTTAACCCATATAATGATCGCTGTAATTTGACTGAGTATAGTTCGTTCTTTGGGTCCTTTAGAGATATTTGATGCTTCTGGGATCTTGAATCCTTCTGGAATTCTCATGTATATATCACTATCAAGGGTTCCATATAGGTATGCAGTCAGGACATCCATAAGGTGCATTTCTAACCTTTTGGATGATGATAAACTCATTAAATATCTAAATGTAATTGCATCCATGACCGGAGAATATGTTTCTTCATAGTCTATTCCCGGTCTTTGAGAAAACCCTTGTGCAACAAGACGGACTTTATATCTAGTGACCTCGTTTTTCTCATTTCTTTTTCTTACAAAAACTCACTTGCACCCAACTGGCACTACATCTTCAGGTGTAATGACAATGGGTCCAAAAACATTTCTTTTTTGTAGAGAGAATAATTCATTTCTCATGGCTATTTGCCATTTTTCCCAATCAAATCTTTTTTGACACTCTGTTACAGACATTGGTTCTGCATCATCATTTTCATTTTCAATTTCTTTGAACACAGAAAAGGAAAATATTCCATTAATATCCTCTATTTCATTTCTAACCCATAATTTTCTATTTTGGGTATAGTTAATTGAAATCTCATATGTTTCTATATTGCGTTCGTCTTCTGGACGGAGTTCCACTTCACGGTTTTCAAAAACCTATTTGCATATGTCTTCCGGACATTTCGTTTGAGTTGGTTCCTCTATAATCTTTTCACAAATATTTTCGAGACGTTTTTTGTAAGGTTCTTCCAAAACCTTTTGACTTTGTTCTCTTAAAAACTTTTTCTTACGGGGATTTTTATCTTTTAAGCCCATCGGTCTCCCTCTCTTTAACTGAACTCTAGGTTCATTTATTTTATCGCCATCAATATGTTCTAGAGGAACATTAATTCTTGATGGGAAATTCACAGCGGGTATATATGATTTCGTTACTCGTTTTGTATCTGTGAATACATCTGGCAACTGGTTTGCAATATTTTGCAAATGTACGATTTTCTGAACTTCTATTTCACGTTGTTTTGTGGGAGGATCAAGATATAACAAAGATGGCGTACACCATTTAATATCTTCTTGTACTTGTTTAATTTCTCCCCCTAACGTAGGAAATTCATTCTCATCAAAATGAGAATCGGTAAATCATGCCGTAAACATGTCACCAGTTCGTGGTTCAAGATACCGAATAATACTTGATGATGTAAATCTAATATAAATCCCTAATCTTCTCTATGGCCCCATCTTTGTTCTTTGTGGTGGGGCTATAGGAACATAAACCGCACATCCAAAAACTCGGAGATGGGATACATCGGGTTTCTGGCCAGATGTTAATTGTAATGGGGAATATTCATGATATGCACTTGGTCTTATCTGTACCAATGCTGCCGCATGCAATATAGCATGACCCCATACTGAAATTGGGAGATTTGTTCTCAAAATTAACGGTCTCGCAATAAGTTGTAACCTTTTTATCAAAGACTCAGCCATACCATTTTGTGTATGAACATGCAGAACTGGATGTTCAACATCGATTCCGAGAGCCATACAATAATCATTAAAGGCTTGTGACGTGAATTCACCAGCGTTGTCAAGTCTTACTTTCTTTATAGTATAATCAGGGAATTGCGCTCTTAATCTGATTATTTGGGCAATGAATTTTGCGAAAGCTATATTTCGTGTGGTTAACAAACACACATGTGACCATCTACTAGATGCGTCAATTAAAACTATAAAATATCGAAATGGCCCACATGATGGGTGAATAGGTCCACATATATCACCATGTATTCTTTCTAAAAATACTGGAGATTCATTACTAATTTTAGCTGGTGATGGCCGAGTAATAAGTTTTCCTTGAGAATATGCTTTACACGAAAACTCGCGTGATTGAAAAATCTTCTGGTTTTTCAATGGGTGGCCATTAGAATTTTGCACAATTTTTCTCATCATAACTGATCCAGGATGTCCTATTCTTTCATGCCAGACTTTGAATGTACTCGTAAACTTCTGGTTTACCGTGATATACGATTCAATTATGTTTATTTTTGTGTAATATAATCCAGAGGACATCATTGGTAATTCTTCCAATATTTGTTTCTGCTCCCATGTAATGCAAAGATATTCAATGTTATTTTTGCTCATTGTCTCTATGTGATATCCATTTGTACGGATGTCTTTGAAACTTAATAAGTTTCTATGAGATTCGGGGGAATATAAAGCATCATTTATTTTAAATTTTGTTCCCCTTGGCATTGAAAAACTAGTTCTTCCGGAGCCTATGATAATATTTGCATTACCCGATATTGTATTCACGCTTCCGACGAAATCTTTCATTTTGAGATAAGAGAAAAACTTTTTGTTTTTAAGTATTGTATGTGTTGTAGCACTGTCTGCTAGGCATATATCTCCATTCTCATTCTCAAAAAGATACATTTTCTGGATTAAAATATTGATAAAGATGTATTAATAAATGTTAAACACACATATTTCAAAATCAACTTGTATTATAACAAAACTATTTTACATTAGGTAATTAAAGTTCAAACTTACATATAGTTTTCAAAAAGACATTAAGTTTTATTTTTGTTCGTAAGGAAACTAAATACAACTTTATATATATAACATTAAACTTAATTATCTTGTTCTTTGGTATTCTCAGAATCAACCAGAAAGTCAGCAACATCGAGATATGCATTTCCATCGAAAGAAGGTCCAGGTTCATCCGAGATAAAGTTTGTTTCACTTTCTTTTCCTTTTTGTTTCTGTGACTCTTGATACAGATTAGCCAAATGTTTTGGTGTACGAGAGGTACGAGACCAATGTCCTTTCATGCCACATCTGTAACAAACATTTTCGTATTGTATATTTTTGCGTACAGCATGTACGCGACCAACTTCATTTTCGTGGACTTTATTCTTTCTCCCAAATTTGAATTCATTGGGACGAAAACTTCTTCCTTTTCCTTGTCCACGTCTACCTCCTCGTCCACGTCCACGACCACGACTATGGCCTCGACCACGTCCATGTCCTTGCCAATAATTGTAACTAGATGATGCAACATTCACTTCTGGGAATGGAGCTGATCCAGTGGGACGAGATTGATGGTTCATCATCACAAGTTCATTATTTTGTTCAGCAACAAGGAGAACTTGCATTAACTCCGAGTAACGAGTATATCCCTTTGCTCGATATTGTTGTTGTAGGATTACATTTTTAGGATGAAATGTTTGGAGAGTTTTTTCAATCATATCATAATCACTTACTTTTTCTCCACATAATATCATCTTAGAAGTGATTCCAAACAACGCGGAATTATATTCACTTACACTTTTATAATCTTGAAACCGGAGGTTTAACCACTCATGTTTAGCTTTTGGTAAGATCACATATTTCTGGTGATCAAACCTATCTTTGAGTGATTGCCAAAGATCTGCAGGATCTTCTTTTGTGATATATTCGTCTTTTAAACCATCATGGATATGGTGGCATAAAAATATCATGGCTTTTGCTTTTTTCTCATCGGATGTTGTTTCCGAACTATCGATGGTGCCAAGAAGGTCTTTTGCCTTTAAATGCATTTTTGCAGCTACTGCCCATGTTATGTAATTTTTTCCAGATATATCAAGGGCAGCAATCTCGAGTTTTGCCAAATTTGACATTGTAACTATACACATAATAAAACAATGTGTTAAACATCAGTTTTATAAAAAATCATTTTACAATTATTTTTTAATAAATAATCATGATAAAATTTTGGGTATAGATTTTAATTTATTAATATATATATTTAATAAATATGTATAATCGGTTTTAAGAATTTAAACATAAAAATGACATAAATTAATTTATGATAAAATTGTAAAGCATTAGTGAATATAATAACACATAAATTAAAATAATTTCAGGAGGCACAGCCTACCATATAATATTCAGAAGGCAGAGCCTACCATATAATATTTAGAAGGCAGAGCCTACCATATAATATTCAGAAGGCAGAGCCTACCATATAATATTTAGAAGGTAGAACCTACCATATAATATTTATAAGGCAGAGCCTACCATATAATATTTAGAAGGCAGAGTCTACCATATAATATTTAGAAGGCAGAACCTACCATATAATATTCAGAAGGCAGATTAGAAGGCAGAGCCTACCATATAATATTTAGAAGGCAGAGCCTACCATATAATATTTAGAAAGCACAGCCTACCATATAATATTTAGAAGGCAGAGCCTACCATATAATATTTAGAAGGCAGAGCCTACCATATAATATTTAGAAGCCATAGTCTACCATATAATATTTAGAAGGCAGAGCCTACCATATAATATTGAGGAGGCAGAGCCTACTATATAATATACACATGTATTAATAAAATAGAATTTTACCTTATTTTATGATCTCAGGTAGATGGTAGAAACACTCGTGCTGATAACGTGTTAAAGAATAATAAAAAAAGTTACAAAGAAATTGAACGATAAAAGATGAAGTAAAGATGTATTCGCCTTCTTTTCTTTTACAATCACAGTGATGATATTTATAGTATTAGCAAACCGACTTGCTCAAGATAATTATTTATAACAGTCGTTGCTTATTCGACCATTACAAATTGGCCATTTATCATGAATAAATACATATAGTTGTACCTTTATTTATATGCTATATCTATATGATCATGGAGTATAGTAGAAGCGTAAACTAGCCATCACAATAATTGACACTCTCAATTGTTTCTCAAAACATATTTTATTTTGCTTAGACATTTATAATAAGTATAAACTTGTAACATGTGGTGATAATGTTATCGAAGCTTTAATATAATTAATAAATAATTAAAGTAATATGATAAAGAAAAACCAATGGTTAGATTGCTGAAAAAAAACAAACAAATGATTAGATAATATATTGTAAACATTTTCTTCCTAACATATTGTATACATTATATATACATAAAAATTTGTTTAACTTTCATACATATCAAAAGGAATAGACACATATGTATAGTAGATTTATATGACAATTGGGTTATTTTCAGGGAAGAAAAAACATTTTGTTAATGTTGCAAATGTGTTTTCAAAGGTAATTTTCTTTTTCTTTGGTAATCAAAGATTGAATCTCAATCTTGATCAGAAGAAATGTCTTCTTCCTCATCATGAGCAATACTATTGATTCGCCTGCTTGTGTTCCCTGAGCAATCATCATGATCTCTATCACTGTCATACCGTGAAAAAGTGCTTTCTTCGTTAGATTTATAGCTGCTTTGATTGCTTAGCCTCTCGTTATCTTCTTCCTCAGAGCTATAACTGTATTTTATCTTCAAGCTATGTGCAGTTGCGTTTGTTTCATCAACGGATCTTCTACTTTCGCTTCCAGAGTGAGAAGAGCTGCTAGAGCTTCTGGCTTTCTCATGTTTGGATTTTGAATGAGACACATCATCTGAATCTGTAGCGGTTTCTTCCTCGTTGTGCTTCTTCTTACTACTAGTTGATTCTTCGTCTGATGAAGCACTGGATATGTCCTCTTGCTCTTTCAGAGCAAGAGAAAAGGGAGTAACAGAACAAGAACCATGTCGGCTTAAAGCAATCGACATACTTTTGTCCCTGAAGGATAAAATCGGAACCGCGGTTGGAATACCATCTTCTGTAGACATGGAAAGGAAGCTAAGAGCAACCATTACATCACTTATCAAAGGACGAGCAGTTGGTTCTTCTTGTAGACACATTGATGTTATTGCCACTGCTTGATTCAACCCTCTCTCTGAGAAATGCTTCCTCAAGAGAGGATCTGCCATATCCGGGTATCTTTTCGGGTCTCTAAATATCGGTTGTGCCTGCACAAAAACCTCATAAAAACATATAAAAAAACCAACTTGATGATTCAAAGAGAAGGAAGAGAAAGTGGGATTTACCCAAGCAACTAGATTTTGTTCATCATTAGGCTTAGTGGTGTCAACAGCTCTTCTACCGGTGATGAGTTCTAGCAACACAACTCCGAAGCTATAAACATCTGATTTGACAGTAAGATCATCCCCTTGAGTATACTCAGGCGCCGAATAACCATAAGTGTCCATAACCCGGGAAGAAAGAAACAAGGTATCTCCTGTCCCGGACTCTAGATTATGCAAACCAAAGTCACAAAGCTTAGGGTAAAACTCATCATCTAACAAGATGTTTGAAGCTTTCAAATCTCGGTATATCACTGGTGGATTCACTTTATCGTGCAAGTAATCCAATCCTTGCGCTGCACCAAACGCAATCTTCATCCTCGTTATCCAATCCATCGGCTTTTGGCTTGCCTTTTGTTCTGCATATCAAAGCAACTCCATTATCTGTCTCTAAACAAAAGCCTAAAAAGAGATTTCTCTCCTTTAACAAAGTGAAATGTTTTCGTGAGCTCAATATACCGTAAAGATGGTCTTTAAGGGAGCCTCCAGAAACATATTCAAAGACTAAAAGCCGTTGATCTCCATCAGCGCAGTATCCTATGAGTTTAACAAGATTCGGGTGTTCGAGTTTAGCCAATGACATGACTTCAGCTTGAAACTCTTTGTTACCATGTAGTCCATGCTTGTCTAGTTGCTTTACTGCTACCAACTACACTCACAAAGCAATATAATCACTTCAAAGAGCATCGCCCATAAATAACTATGCCAAAGTTTATTGTATTCTCTGCTCTTTTAATAATTAAACTGACTCAATTCCAGTCTGATTTTGGTTACACACCTGGCCAGTAGATTGAAGGGTTCCTTTGTAAACCCTACCGGATCCACCTTCTCCTAAAAGACATTCTTGCCGGAAATTCTTCGTAGCCGTCGCTAATTCTCGGAAATTGAATGTTTTCACCGGCGCTCGCTCTGGTTCTCTTTCTTCTATTTGTTTCGTTGTCGCCACTGAAACCAAACAAGACCCCACCACCAATTTTTTTTATAAACCCGATCGAATCAATCCAACAAAATGGGTTTTCAAATTCCAAAGAAAGCGAACATCTTTTTTTTTCTTTCTAAAAGCCTTTTAAATGGGAAATTTTTAAAATTATGATTACCAGGTGGTCTGAGTTCCTGTTCGTCGTTAGTCTCGTTCTTACGTGGAGAATTTCTGCTCTTTCGTGAAGTGAAACACGGGAAACAATTCATGATTATTCAAAATCAATTTCCAAAAAAATTCTAAAAGCCTAAGATATTTGTTTAAGGAGGATTAACAATGGCGGGGTCCTTCAAGAGATTGAAGGACCCACGTTAAAGGGCAATAAATTTTGGGAGATTGTAATGAAAAGAAACAGAGAAAGAAAGCGAAGAGAGAGAGAAGGTGAAAATTGAAGCCAATCAGAATGCATGAACAATTAAGTTTTCCGATGAACCATGCGAGAAGAAAGGGAACAAGTTTCGGTTTTTTTAGTGGACATTTTTTTTGTTTTTGTTTTTGTTTTTGCAACTTTGTTCAAACTTCAACTCCCTAAAGCATGGAGAGCCATTCTTATCACCATTTTCCTAAATCAAAACTTTAAATTTAGTTTTAGTTAGCTATAAAATTGAAATCTCCCAAAATGCTTTTTTGAATTTATAATGTTTCAAAGAAAACATTTATGTTTGAATACGAAAAGTAAAAAAAAAAAGAGACATATTTTAGTACGTCTTAATTTGGTTTCTTAATCGATAAAACAAAATAGAGAACATATGAAAAACCTTTCTACTTTTTAGCAAAACATATGATTTGTTAGCGGAACAAAAAAAAAAAGAGAATGATAAAAAATAAAAGAGAGATAATATTCCTACTAAACATGTTATATCAATCAAAAATAATGATACATAAACCATTAGAAACATGACACGTGACAGAACCTTTAGATTAACCTCCGCTTTCCCATCTGCTTCTTTTTTTCATTTCTTGTCTCGCCGTCTGCAAATTCTCCCCGACGCTGAAAAACCTAGCGGCTTGAAATTATTGTAGCTTAACGCCGAGTTTTTTCGCCGAGTACAAAACTACGAAACGAACGTGATTCGGTCGCTTTCGCTTCCGTAAGCGACACCCAGACAAAGATCCCCATTAGTTTTCCAATTTCTGGAAAGGTGGTTTTAGCGATGTTGTCTGTTAATGTTTCTTTAATTCTTTGTATGGAATATTTGGAATGTGAAAATGGGTCTCTTTTAATGTCCTAAAGGATGATAATTTTGTTAATTGAGCTTATGATCCAATCATTGAATTAGGGCTTTGTGTGTTTCGAGAAAGTTTTACTTGAGATTTTACCTCTTTATGTCTCTCCTAGTAGGTACCAAGTGTCTCCTTGTGAGAAGATGATAAGTGTTTCGCATTGAAATCAAGAAGACGAAGAAACCTGTTTCGGATGCAATGCCTAATGGCTGATGGAGCTTTAATTACTCTAGATTCCGACGATATTTTGACAGCAGAACATACTTTAGCTGTCGGTAAAGAGTTTCCTGATGTGGAAACTTGCAGAAGAACTTTGAAAGATTTAGCTATAGCTCTGCATTTTGATCTCCGTATTGTGAAATCAGACCGTAGTAGATTCATAGCCAAATGCTCCAAAGAAGGTTGTCCGTGGCGTATACATGCCGCAAAATGTCCAGGCGTTCAGACATTTTCGGTTAGGACGCTTAACGGCGATCATACATGTGAAGGTGTCCGTGATCTCCATCATCAGCAAGCATCGGTTGGTTGGGTTGCTAGATCTGTAGAGGCACGGATTAGAGACAATCCGCAGTATAAACCGAAGGAGATATTGCAGGATATACGCGATGAGCATGGGGTTGCGGTTTCCTATATGCAGGCTTGGCGCGGGAAAGAGCGGAGTATGGCTGCGCTTCACGGGACTTATGAGGAAGGGTATCGGTTTCTTCCTGCATATTGTGAACAGATAAAGCTAGTCAATCCTGGGAGTGTTGCATCTGTTTCCGCTTCAGGGCTGGAGAATTGTTTCCAGCGATTGTTTATTGCGTATCGAGCGTGTATCTCCGGTTTTTTCAGTGCTCGTAGGCCTCTTCTTGAATTGGATAGAGCACACCTTAAAGGCAAGTACTTGGGTGCAATCCTATGCGCTGCGGCTGTTGATGCGGATGACGGTTTGTTTCCATTGGCGATCGCAGTTGTCGATAACGAAACCGATGAAAACTGGTCTTGGTTTCTCTCGGAGTTGAGGAAGCTTCTCGGTCTGAATACTGATAGTATGCCGAGGCTCACGATACTCTCTGATAGACCCAGTGGAATCGTGGAAGCCGTGGAAACTCATTTCCCAACTGCTTTCCACGGGTTTTGTCTGCGGTATGTTAGCGAAAACTTTCGGGATACGTTCAAGAACTCGAAGCTTGTTAACATCTTCTGGAACGCGGTTTACGCGCTTACAGCAGCGGAATTCGAATCAAAGATAAACGAAATGGTCGAGATATCGCAAGATGTTGTTTCGTGGTTCGAAGTCTTCCCTCCGCATCTCTGGGCCGTTGCGTATTTCCAAGGCGTCCGGTACGGACATTTCGGTTTAGGGATTACAGAGGTATTATACAACTGGGCTCTGGAATGCCATGAACTCCCGATCATACAGATGATGGAACACATCCGTCATCAGATATCATCTTGGTTTGATTCTCGCCGTGATATGAGCATGAGATGGAACACGATACTCGTGCCATCCGCGGAGAGACAGATAACAGAAGCGGTTTCGGATGCGCAGTGTTACCAAGTGCTGCGTGCGAACGAGGTGGAGTTTGAGATTGTGTCGACGGAGAGAACTAACATTGTGGATATACGGACACGGGTTTGCTCGTGTAGACGCTGGCAGCTCTACGGACTACCGTGCGCTCACGCGGCTGCAGCGCTGATCTCATGCGGTAGGAACGTGCATATGTTTGCAGAGCCGTGTTTCACTGTGTCGAGTTATCAGCAGACGTATTCGCAGATGATTGGTGAGGTTCCGGATAGGAGCTTGTGGAAGGACGAAGGAGAAGATGTTGGAGGAGTAAGAAGCTTGAGGATACGACCGCCGAAAACAAGGAGACCACCGGGTAGACCGAAGAAGAAAGTGGTTCGAGTTGAGAATTTGAAGAGACCCAAGAGGATTGTGCAATGTGGAAGGTGTCATTTGCTTGGACATTCTCAGAAAAAATGCACACAGCCCATTTGATGAAACCTTTCACTACTTTTCCTTTCTCGTTTTTGATGGAACTTGTAATGTTTAAATTCGACTGCTCATTTGTCTTCTTAAATGAAATAATAATAAAAAGGAGTTTATATTTATGTTTAAATTCGACTACTCATTTGTCTTCTTAAATGAAATAATAATAAAAAAACAAAGAGTTTATATTTAACCCGAAATTGATCCGGTTCTTGATTTATTTCCGAGTATTAACAATTGATCCGGTTCTTGAGTTGTTTTCTTGGTGTAGTGTAGAAGTAGCTGAATTTGATTGAAGTCTAATTATGTTTAGGATAGGTTTGATATTTGGATGCTCGATACGGGATTGGAATTTGAGTTTAATAAATGAACTGGTTCTTGATCTTGATCTGGCTTTGGGTTAAGAAGTGCGTGAAAAGGTAAACTAGATCCTGAATTTTGTTTGTTAGGACAGGTTTGGGATTTGAGATTCGGCACGGGTTTCGACTTAAATAAATGTTCCGGTTCTTGATCTGGCTTTTGGTTTAGAAGTGGGTTAATTACATTGAAAATGAATTTGTTCGAATAGTTCTGGTATACGATGTTCGATCCTGATTTAGTTTAGTATTTTCCAAGTAATCCTTTTTCATTTCAATTTTGATTCTTTTCCCTTTCTTTTCAGTATCAATGCTAAGTGGTTAAATTCGGTTCTCTGTTGAACCCCGAGGTACATATGTATTGGTTTAGATGCTTTGGTTCAAACCAACCCAAAACCTTGATTAAATCATAAACTAATCCCGAAATCAGACACTTTGACGCGCCCTAACGTTACGACACGCACGATCGAAAGAGGAATTTTCGGGACGCAGCAGCAAATGCGCGAGACGTTTTTAGACCCATTCTACAGAAACGTGATAAAATCTATCAAGCCATACCCACGATTCGTGTTTAACTCTCTGAAACACACAAGGAAAGAAAACCTCGGATCTGCTGCATTCTCTCCAAAGCTCGAGTCAGGTACATCTCTCATTAACGGAAACCTTTTTTCTTCTCTTAATTCGCTTTTTATCGTCGATTTCTTTATTTAACTTCTGGGTATTGCTTTGTTTGATCTGCCATTTCGTTTACGCTTTCTGGGTATCGCTCGATTCATAATTTGAACAAAATGCGAGTCTTCTTTTTCTTATATAGACGAGATGATTCTGTTGTTCCAGTGATAGTTTTATAATCAATCTTTTGTAGTTTTAATTGGTTTTCAATTATGACGTTCCACTTGTTTGATCTCAATTCTACCGCTATGCGATCCCGAGTTTGACTGAGTAGTAGGTCTTGATTAGGTTTTAAGTATGAGGAACGGGTGTTTGGATTAGATTATATTCCTCTTATAATCACCGATGAGTGATTTGATCTGAAAAGCTAATGTTTTTTTTTACCTTAAGATGTTTCGATATTTGATCCTGTAAAAACATTGGTCCATACTGATCTTCCTACTACTGTTTTACTATTTTACTTCTAGCTTAAACTATGGAAAGATATTAATGTCTTTTTTTATGCCATTTGGTGGCTTGCTGTCAAAATTCACGTTTTGATGTTTCTGCAGAAGAAAGCTTTTGAAGATTACATTGGAACGTTGCTACTTGAAGCCTAAACTTATCTCATACGGCTTAGAAGATTGTCAAATATCAAAAATGTCGTTGGCTGAGATAAACAAGAATGAGGTCGACATTGTTATTGGGGCTCTTAATGCTGACTTAACACAATTCTTGAACAGCTGGAAACAGTTCTTCTCTGGATTCCATCTGATCATCGTTAAAGATCCTGAGCTCAAGGAGGAACTCAACATACCAGAAGGCTTTGATGCAGATGTCTACTCAAAGACAGACATGGAAAAAGTTGTGGGCTCATCCAATTCCGCAATGTTCTCAGGCTATTCTTGCAGATATTTTGGTTATCTTGTATCTAAAAAGAAGTACATTGTCTCAATCGATGATGATTGTGTCCCGGCTAAAGATCCCAAGGGGTACCTAGTGGATGCTGTTTCTCAGCACGTCATCAACCTTGAAACACCAGCCACACCTCTCTTCTTCAATACCCTTTACGATCCTTATTGCGAGGGAGCGGATTTTGTCCGCGGATACCCTTTCAGCCTTAGAAGTGGTGTCCCTTGTGCTGCATCCTGTGGACTTTGGCTTAACCTAGCTGATCTGGATGCTCCAACACAAGCTCTGAAGACAGAAAAAAGGAACACTTCATATGTTGATGCGGTTATGACTGTCCCACTCAAGGCAATGCTACCCATCAGTGGAATAAACATGGCCTTTAACCGTGAGTTGGTGGGTCCAGCATTGGTGCCTGCACTTAGATTGGCTGGAGAAGGGAAAGTGAGATGGGAAACACTTGAAGACGTTTGGTGTGGGATGTGTTTGAAGCATATCTCTGATCATTTGGGTTATGGTGTGAAAACCGGTCTGCCTTATGTGTGGAGAAACGAGAGAGGGGATGCGGTAGAGAGCTTGAGGAAGAAATGGGAAGGAATGGAGCTGATGGAGAAAACTGTTCCCTTTTTTGAGTCATTGAAACTGCCTGAGACTGCACTTAAAGTTGAAGATTGTGTGCTGGAGCTCGCTAAGGCGGTGAAAGAGCAGTTAAGTTCAGATGATCCTGCCTTCACTCAAGCTGCTGATGCTATGGTTAAGTGGATTCAGCTCTGGAATTCTGTTAAATCGAGCAGTTAAAGTTGAACCGATGAATCTATCCCTCTCAAGGTTTGATTCCTTTTAAGCTTATTACCAAAGTCGTTGTTGCTTTTGTAGTATCATCATGTTTATTTAATTGTAAGCATGGTTTTTTTCTTAAAGACTTTCAATAATGTAAACCTTGACTTATGAAACCCATCTGGTTCGATTCGATGATGATAATATCTATTGCTTAGCTTATTCTTCTGGTTCTTACTCGATTCTCTGGTATTAATCATGTGAAAAATGTAAGGCAATTTGGTATATTCACAAAACGTTATGTAAATTTGGAGGTTACAAAGAGAATACAAAAAAGACATGTTAGGCAACCTCATGTTCCGTGCTTTGGGTGCCAAAGCATTGAGCAAAGATTGAGTGTGTATAAGTTTTTCCCTAAGCAATACATTGTAGTCATAGAGAAGCTGAAATGTCTTCCTGATGTCCATTGCGTCCACTTCTGAATGCACCGTGCTTTGGGTGCAAAGCATTGTTGCAAAGAGGAGTGTGTATAAGTTCTCCCTAAGCACATTCAAGTGTAGAAGCTGAAATGTCTTCCTGATGTCCATTGCGTTCTAGACAATAGTAACATTAGCATGTTGTTCAGGTTAGAATCATGATTGACTATCAATGTAGTATAAGATTGTATAGTGAGTTTGTTAAAGTTCTAGACTTGTTAAGAGTATGTTCTCTACAAGGTGGTTACTCTAAAATACTTCTATTTGTTACTCTCTTAATACGTTGTAGCCTTCAAGTTCTCAAACATAGCAACTTTACAAAAATTAATGAAATATAAATCATTCTTCGTTCTCCATTCTCACTTATAAGCTTCTTCTCTCTTCTATTCTCTTCTCTTCTCTTCTCTTCTCTTAATATCGAATGTTCCCAGAATAAAAACATGATGTGAAGCAAGAAGAGTAGCATATATTGAGTGATGAAGCATGAAGAACCGCAGCCACATGAAAAGACAGTGAAGGGAAGTCGCTTCAAACAGAGGATTTATTCCACCTGCACTTGGTGTTTTTTTCTTCCTTTTTCACCAAGTCTAAAGAACAATTCCCTCCAAAAAAAAATTGTCTGTGTTTTTTTTTTTCTCTTTTAAAAAATTTGATGGATGGATATTGATAACTAATTAATTATATAAAAAATTCATGTAATATTTATATGATCTTAGTATGGTTCTATAATCTACAACTACTAAAATTCAAATGATTGAAAGTAGACATCTTTTGGACCAATATCAAAACATCCCCTCCTTTAACTTTGTGTTCTTCTGATTTGTTCTCTATATTTCGCTAATGCAAAACATCCTAAGTTTGAAAAACTTTAAAAACACTTAAATCGGTTTGGGGAAAAAAACATCATGACGTCAACATGGATTTGGAATAAGCTTTCAAATGAAGCTAAGCTAATTCAAAAATAATGGAAGAAGAATAAAGAAAAAATGAATGAATGTGATAGTAACAGGACTGTATTATCAACATATCAAAATAACGATTAAAAGTATATAATAGATTACAGTCCTCAAGTGATAAATAGAACTTATTCTAATAGCATTATATGTGATCCATCAATTTCACCAGTGAAGTAGTAGCCTCCACGTTCTTCAATATCTCTTGTCCACCAATTTTAATTCTTCTTCCATCACTCAATATCAATTTCTTTGTTTTAGTCCGACACTGCATAATATACACACCATAATGTTTGTTTGTTTATTTATTTCTTTTTGTTTTTTTTTCAAATCCTTGGAATAGATGGGTTTTTTTTCTCATTCTAAAAGCATGAAATGTTATTGTTACATATAAAAATATAAATATATGTGCTTTGTGTATCATTTGTTATGCCTACGCATTATTCCCTACTAATTAAGTTAAATCAATTTTTTCATCACGAATATATCTCCCCTAAAAAATTTTATGGAAGATTAAGTGATCTAATGATCCATTGTAAAGGTGTGAAATTCGTCTCTATCATACCTCGTATAAAGGTGATAAATCTTTGTATGAAAATATTGGACTATTGAATCAGTTCGTTATGATAAAGTAAAAAAAACCTTTTGCATGATTGATAAATATGGTTTTATAAATAAAAAAAGTCACAGAAATTGTGAATCTAATTTTTTTCAAAAATACCATCAATTATTTTTTCTAAAATACCAAAACTAAAATTAAACTTTGATCATAAAAATTAAACCCTTAAAAAAAATCCTAAATCTAAAATACTAAAAAAACCCATTTATATAAATTATAACCCTTTAAAATTATTTTAATGGTTGTGGTATTTTTAGAAAATAAATTTTTAATGATATTTAAAAAAATAGAAAATGATAGTGTTTTTAGAAGAAAAGTTTTTGTAGTATTTTTCTATAATTATTTTTATTTAATTAGTTATAGGTCATTTATAAGTAAGTGAAAGTCATTTTTGAAGAAATCCAACTTTGTCGGATATGAAATTGCCAAATTGGTTGCTATCGCCAGGTGCGTAGAGCACAAATACTCAGAGACATTAGCATATCAAACTATTCCATGCACTTTTACTTATAGCGAAATAGTGTCATGTTTCTATTTATGAAAATTGTTAATTAATTTTAATGTTTTCTACCCGTTAAGAATATTATTATATATTTTAGTGAAAATAATATTTTTATATATTCTGTGAAATACGTATATGTGGTTGTCTTTACGAAGCAATTTTTAAAAACATATTTCCTCTATTCTATAAAATATTATTTTTAGAATTTCATAAATTTTTTAGAAATTATTGATATTCAATGATAAGTGCATAGTTTCTTTAATCCTATATAAAGTTTTCTATATCTGTAAACAAATAATAATTCAAGAATTCAAATAATATTTTTTAAGTTTATAATTAGTTATTAAAAATGTATAGCTCATTATAAAACAATAAAAATACATAAAGAATGAATCTATTTGCAAAAAGGGTTTTAAGTTATGACACCTCAATATATATAATTGATAATAATGAATCCATTATGGTTGTAATCAAATGCCATTTAAAACTGAATTTTTTTTTTTACCTGATTCACAACAAATCTATCTAATAATTCAACACTTTTATATGAAATTAGAGTTGAACTCTACATTTTTTGATATAGATATACAGGTGATGAATCACTAACGCAGTTACTAATAAAATGTTGATCTATCACTACATGCTTATTAGTATTAAAATGTTATCGAGTACACTCGTATAAATGTTGATTAATACTTAAGGGTTACGTTTATGTGAATTTTAGGCATTTGATAAATACTTATGCAACTTTTTTTTATTGATTTTGGTTTGGGAACAATATGATATATGACTTCTAAAACATATTTTCAGGGTGTAATAACTATAAAAATTGGGAGACATGATCTTACCCTTCGAAATCCAACTATATATGGGACTTAAACTACAACACTATTATATATTCTGCTACATTATAATTAATTTTATAAAAATTTATAAATATAGTTAAACATTGAAAGAAATGTTTGCGTCGTACAAAAATATTAAACGCTATACATATAGATGAAACAATTGGAATAGAATCATATGCCACGACACGGTCTGGTCAATTATATTGATAATGATCTCTCTTTTCTCTCAATTAAACTAAACTTTTAGGTCAAATTTATTTTTATTTTTATTTAAGTATAGATACTCACTATTATATGCTTGCAACTGTTTTATTGGAATTTATACCATATGACTTATAAATACTTGTAACCATCCATTTTATAAAAAAAAATACTTATGCTTTGTGTTTGAATATTACTCATGGATATCTCATATATATATATACATATTTCTATCTTTTTTTCTTTATCAGATAAAATATGAAAATGTATCTATAAATATGAACGTAAATACTGGTTATGTCATACCACATTCATTATCTAAGAAAGAGCTTAAAAGCGTCATTTTCTTTCCTTTCGCTTAGTACTTGCAAACTCCTACGAAGCCAAAAAAAAAAAAAAACCAAACTTTCTATTATAAAAATAACATTTATCTTTCAAATAAAACCATGATAAGTTGGATAGATGTTTACAAGGTTATCGAAGCAATGGTTCCACTCTATGTAGCCTTAATCTTAGGATATGGTTCGGTGAAATGGTGGAAAATCTTCACTCGTGATCAATGTGATGCCATTAACCGGCTCGTTTGCTATTTCACCTTGCCACTCTTCACCATCGAGTTCACGGCTCATGTAGATCCATTCGATATGAATTATCGATTCATTGCGGCTGATGTCCTCTCTAAAGTCATCATAGTCACAGTCTTAGCCATTTGGGCCAAATATAGCAACAAAGGAAGCTATTGTTGGTCCATTACTAGTTTTTCTCTATGCACTCTTACCAACTCTCTTGTTGTGGGTGTGCCATTGGCTAAGGCGATGTATGGACAACAAGCTGTTGATCTTGTGGTTCAATCTTCAGTGTTTCAAGCCATAGTGTGGCTGACACTCTTGTTGTTTGTCTTAGAGTTTAGAAGAGCCGGATTTAGTAGTAATAGTAAGGTAGATAACATCAATATCGAAGGTGGTAGAAGAGAAACTTCAGTTGTGGGAGAGGAGAAGTCGTTCCTTGAAGTCATGTCCATCGTGTGGTTGAAGCTTGCAACGAATCCAAATTGCTATTCTTGTATCCTTGGGATCGCATGGGCTTTTATTTCTAACAGGTAAATATGAATCTTTCTAGTTGGAACACATTGCTTCTTTGTACGTATTACGTTTGCCTTTGCATGTTAACATGGTAACATAAACGGAGACGTACATGCATGCATGCCATGTTCAATATTTGGTACTAATATAAGCTATGA
Source organism: Pugionium cornutum (assembly GCA_018901935.1). Lineage (NCBI taxonomy): Eukaryota > Viridiplantae > Streptophyta > Magnoliopsida > Brassicales > Brassicaceae > Pugionium > Pugionium cornutum. The sequence goes on from CM032162.1 coordinate 6,639,647, forward strand.
TCAACATGACATGTAACAAAGACCTAAAACTTGTAATAATTGGTTAAAATATATAGATGGCATTTTGAGATGCCGGGCATAATGGAGGGATCGATTCTTATAATGTCAAAAGCAGGAACAGGAACTGCCATGTTCAATATGGGTATGTTCAAATATCCCCTATATACATATTACGTCACACATATATTGAGATGATAATGAGTATATATATATATATATATATGTAGGGATATTCATGGCACTTCAAGAGAAGTTGATAGTATGTGGAACAAGTTTGACTATGATGGGAATGGTCTTGAAATTTATTGCCGGACCCGCCGCCATGGCCATCGGTTCTATCGCTGTTGGCCTCCACGGCGATGTCCTCCGCGTTGCCATCATTCAGGTCATTGACTCATTACATATATCCTTTCTTGTATCTTTTCTACGATTTGTTGTCATCAAGTTTTGGTTTGTTTTTTTCACATTTTGGAGAAATTTGTAATACACTAAACAAATAAAATTCATCCAGTAGGAAAAACAGTTATGTTTGTTTATACAGAGAAGACACAGTTAAGTGATTAATTAATTATGAAATGACAGGCTGCTTTGCCACAATCAATCACTTCGTTCATATTTGCAAAGGAATACGGATTACATGCAGATGTTCTCAGCACAGCGTAAGTCCAATTTAAGGAAACAAAACTTAGATATGATTATTATTTGTTATATATAATTCAAATTTTTAATTGTGATAAACGCAGGGTGATATTTGGGATGTTGGTCTCTCTACCTGTTCTCGTCGCCTACTACGCAACTCTTGAGTTCATTCATTAATTAAATTAATAAATTCGATTATCTCTCTCTCTCTCTCTCTCATAGCCTACCTTTGGATCATTTTTCATTACGTTTTTTTTTTGTTAAAATCATTTTTATAACTTTTTGTTCTTTTTGTGTTCTCTCTTTTACAGTTGTGCCCGAGAGATGAACTTATATGATTTTGAAATGTACTCTTCAGATATGGATTGATTCGAACACAAATATATTAAGAAAAAAATTATTATATTATATTTACCATAACTTAATCAAAGTATTTATAATTTTGAAGCCACTGTAGGCACCAAAATCGACTCGCAAAACCCGAACCAAATGAACCGGACCAAACCGGGTTCATTTGAGTTAAACATCCGGTCAAACTTATTTATTTTTTGTAACTGCAATCATTGATGAATTTGTAACATAAACTACTATTAATTCTCTAGGAATTAATTGTCCAAAGTACTATAAAAAGAGGAGAAACCTCATTTGTAAAGGGATCCAAAAAAAAATCATTCAGAAATAAACAAGAACTATTCAGATTATTTGTGTGAGAGCTGAATTGTTTGTTCGGTTCTAACATTTGGCGCCGTCTGTGGGGACGAATTCACCCTAAGTAAAAAAATCATCAATCACAATGTCGACCTCCGGCGATGATCGCTCTAATTCCCTCTCGGAGATTAAGGCTCTATTGATTGACCTCAAGTCAACTGCCGACAAGCAAAAAGAATCCAATGACAATCTCGTGGCGCGTTTTAACGCACACGAAACCCAAGTCTTGACGCAGCTCAACAACCTTGCGACAGCTCAAGCCGAGCTCGAGTCGAGAGTAATGGCGCTCAGCGCACCGAGCGGTTTCCAATTCGAGGAACACCCTCAGCAGGGATCCGCTAGAATGCGCCTCGACTTTGGCACCCGACCCGAGGATCGAGTCATTTTCAGCACGACTCCTCGCGCCGATCTCCTCCCAGGAGAAACATCGGGAACCCCACCACCATCGCAACCCCACACGGGGTTGTCGCGAGAAGAACCCACGCTATCCCCTATTCTTGGACAGGGTGTAGACCGTGATCAAGCCCTACCTGGAGGACGCTACGAGAACTCTCAGGAAAACCCCAATGTGGTGGGATACGAGAGTCTCCGGAGATCCATTAAAAGAACTAACGCCGGGCTCGCGGCAATGACCTCTAAAGTTCATAAAGCATCAAGTGCAACCCCTGAGATCGATTGCGTGATCGAAGAAACCGAGAAGTCACCATTCTCATCTCGGGTAGCGAACACGCAAGTGAAGGAGACTGGCAAGCTGAGATTGCCGGTCTATGAAGGAAACTCGGATCCGAAAGCGTATATGACAGCATTCCGAATCGCCGCGAACCGAGCCCACTTCAGCAAGGAAGAAAAAGACGTGGGATATTGCAGGATATTCACAGAAAATTTAGTGGGACATGCACTCGATTGGTTTTCCCAACTACCAGAAAACTCGATCGATAGCTTCAATCAGTTGTCGACGGTGTTTATCAAGCATTATTCCATCTTTATGGGAAGCGGAGCGACCGATGCGGACCTGTGGAATGTCACGCAAGCCGAAACGGAGTCGCTACGGTCCTATATAGACAATTTCAAGAAGGTGAAGGCCAAGATAGCAGGAGTCAGCGACTCGACAGCACTCGCCGCCCTGAAACACGGACTCTGGCACGAGTTCCCTTTCCGTTTTGATCTGACGATTCATAAGCTAGAAACGATCAAGGACGCATTACACAGATCGACAAACTGGATAGTAGCCGAAGAGGAGAAGTTGACACTCGCCAGAAAGTTCAAACCAAGCAAAAGTGGAGCAGAGTCTTTTCCAAACCAAAGGCGGTTCGAGAAAAGAGACGGAAAGGATACCCGTACGTACGGCACTGGAAAACTAACATACGCTATAGATCGGAACCCTGAAAAAAATGCAGAGGGTAGTCCAAGAAGAATGGGCCGAGACGAGAATGCGTACTGCGAGTTCCATAAGTGTAGTGGACACGCCACTAAGGACTGTTTCAACCTAAGGGAATTCCTAATGGCAAAGTATCTCACAGGAGAGCTCTCGGGCTACAGGGCCAAGATAGACGAAGGAGAAGCCCAGCGCAACGAAGAGGAAAACTCGAATAATAAGCGGGGCAGGCCATCTTCCGAGAAGGAAACGAGGATTCAAACACAGAAGAGACGAATAGATTTCATAATGGGAGGATCAAAATACTGCCGCGACTCTGTAACATCAATAAAGACCTGGCAACGAAAAGCCGACTTCGGATGATCTAAGTTTGAAGAAAGCTCCGGGCCCATTCTATCTTTCTCCAAAAAAGATGCCGCTCACCTCAACAGCCCGCACGACGACGCGCTAGTCGTCGAGCTAGACATCGGACCCAATTGCGAGGTGTCAAGAGTCCTAATCGATACCGGGAGCTCAGTCGACCTACTTTTCCTAGAAACACTACGAAAGATGGGAATCGACAAGGAGGAAATTCAAGGACCTCCCCTCCCCTTGACCGGATTCAATGGGGTGACCGAGATGTCATTAGGTACTTTGAGGTTACCCGTCTCGGCTAAGGGGGTGACTAAAATGGTCGAATTCACGGTGGTGGACAGACCAGCAACTTACAACGTCATCCTCGGCACGCCTTGGATCTACGCAATGAAGGCAGTCCCCTCGACATATCATCAGTGTGTGAAATTCCCAACACCAACAGGAGTAGGAGTATTACGAGGGAACCAAAAGAGCTCACGGATATGCTATATGAGCGGGCACCGTCTCCGACTTCAATAGCAATTAACAAGAGGGGACGAGTCCAAAAAATCAGAAAAGATGGAAAGTCGGAAGGGTCCCCTGTCCAACTCTGTAATTCAAGTCCCTCTCGATCCAACAAACCCGGATCGGAGCATCGCCATAGTGGCAGACTTGGACCATGCGATCAGACAAGAGTTAGAGGCTTTCTTAAAAGAGAACAAGAATACCTTCGCTTGGACCACCGAGGACATGATCGGGATCCCCGCCGATGTAATCACCCACGAGCTGAACGTTGACTTGGCATTCAGGCCGATCAAACAAAAACGGAGGCGGACAGGGCCGGAGAAAGCTCAAGCCGTGAACGAAGAAGTAAAAAAACTTCTCAAAAATGGAATGATTCGCGAAGTCCGATACCCAGAATGGCTAGCTAATCCAGTGGTAGTCAAAAAGAAAAATGGGAAGTGGCGAGTCTGCATCGATTTCACAGATTTGAATCGAGCATGCCCAAAAGATAGCTTCCCACTACCACACATAGACAAACTAGTGGATTCAACGGCCGGAAATCAATTGCTAACTTTCATGGACGCGTTCTCTGGATATAATCAAATTCTTATGCATCCAGACGATCAAGAAAAGACGTCATTCATCACCGATATGGGGACCTACTGTTACAAGGTCATGCCATTCGGGTTAAAAAACGCTGGGGCCACTTATCAAAGACTGGTGAACCGAATGTTTTCGAATCAAATCGGGAGAACTATGGAGGTTTATATAGATGACATGCTCGTAAAGTCTGCGCGTGCCGAAGAACACGTGGATAATTTGAAAGAATGCTTTGATATCCTGAATCAATTCGGAATGAAGCTGAACCCCACGAAGTGTACATTCGCCGTAACTTCAAGAGAATTCCTCGGATACTTAGTCACGGAGCGAGGAATCGAGGCCAATCCTAGCCAAATCTCCGCTTTCCAGCAAATAAATTCTCCAAGGAATATTAAGGAAGTCCAGTGCTTGACAGGGCGAATCGCAGCCCTGAACAGATTTATTTCCCGATCAACGGATAAGAGCCTCCCATTCTTCGAGATACTAAAGGGAAACAAATCGTTCATTTGGAACGAAGACTGCGAACAAGCGCTCACTGAGCTGAAGGCCTATCTCTCCAGCCCTCCGATATTGGTCAAACCATAGCCAGGAGATATCCTTTACCTGTACGTAGCTGTATCTGCCGTAGCAGTCAGCGGAGTGCTAATTCGAGAAGACAAAGGGGAACAAAGACCAGTTTTTTACGTGAGCAGACGATTGGTCAATGCTGAAACACGATACCCAGCCTTCGAGAAATTGGCTCTCGCAATGATAACGGCAGCTCGGAAGCTGAGACCCTATTTCCAATCGCACACGATTGTCGTAATGACAACCCAACCGCTACGCAGGGTACTCCATAGTCCGAATCAATCGGGACGATTGACAAAATGGGCAATCGAGCTAAGTGAGTATGACATCGAATACCGAATAAGAACAAGCATCAAAGCCCAAGTTCTTGCCGACTTCGTCATCGAGATACCCAAGGAAAATTTTGGAGAATCGGGCCGCAATGGGAGGTGGACTCTCCACGTGGATGGATCATCAACGAATCACGGATCTGGAATTGGAATACGACTCACATCTCCGACTGGGGAAGTAATCGAACAGTCTTTTCGCCTATTGTTCAATGCCTCCAATAACGAAGCAGAATATGAGTCGTTAATCGCCAGCTTGAGGTTGGCGAGCGGAATCGGGGTAGACGAGTTAGAAGCATTCACAGACTCTCGGCTCGTAGCTAGCCAGTTTAACGGCGATTACGAAACCAAGGACGAGCGGATGGAATTATACCTCAGAATAGTTCAAGGACTCGCGCGAGTGTTCGACCACTTTGAACTCAAACGAATCCCAAGAGCAGAAAACGCCCAGGCTGATGCTTTGGCGACCTTGGCTTCCACAACCGAACCAATGATAAAAAGGGTAATTCCGATCGAAAGTATTGAGACACCAAGCATAAAGTTCTATTCGAACATCATCTTCGAGATCAGTGGAGACATAGAGAACCTGCCCAATGATCAACAATCTGTTTTGATAGAAGACGAACATCAAGCCGAAGATTGGAGGGTCCCGATAAAGGAGTACATAACAACGGAAACAATGCCAAGCAATAAATGGGACGCAAGGAAACTCAAAGTAGTCAGCGCCCGATTCTGTGTGCTCGAGGATAAGTTATACAAACGGAGCATAGCCGGGCCGTATCTCAATTGCGTCAACAAAGAAGACGCAGAAACAATAATGAGAGAAATGCATGAAGGTTTATGCGAAAGCCACTCATCAGGCCGTAACCTCGCATTCAGAATCAAACGACAAGGGTATTACTGGCCAACCATGCTGGTGGACTGTGAACGTTACACAAAGCACTGCGACAGCTGCCAAAGGCACGCACCAGTGAATCACCGTCCGACCGAGGAGCTCCAATCACTTTCAGCCCCGTATCCATTTATGAGATGGTCAATGGATATCGTCGGACCTCTGCATCCTTCAACAAGAAACGTGAAATACCTATTAGTAATGACAGATTACTTTTCGAAGTGGGTAGAAGCAGAATCATACAAGTCGATCGTGGATTCAACGGTGCAAAATTTCATATGGAAAAATGTTATATGCAGACACGGTTTGCCTTACGAGATAGTCATGGAAAACGGATCGCAGTTCATCTCGAAAAAGTTTGAAAGGTTCTGCGCAACATGGAAAATTTGTCTAAGTAAATCAAGCCCTCGTTACCCGCAGGGGAACGGACAGGCCGAAGCCACAAACAAATCGATACTAAGCAACCTAAAGAAGAGACTCGGAGCACACAAAGGGAGTTGGGCGGACGAGCTGCAAGGAGTGTTGTGGGCTTATCGAACCACTCCGAGAAAGTCTACCAGCGAAACACCATTCTCCCTACTTTACGGAGTCGAGGCAGTTGTACCGGCCGAAGTCGCAATCTCGAGTTATCGAAGGGAGTCGGCTCCAGAAGACGAAGAAAGTAACGAAAACATGCTGCAAGACAATCTCGATGTGATAAACGAAAGACGAGACCAAGCCCTGATACGGATACAGAACTACCAGTAGAGCGCAGCGAGATATTACAACTCAAGGATCAAACCGCGGAGATTCGGCATAGGCGAGCTGGTACTACGAAGAGTGTTCGAGAATACTGCGGAGCTCGGGGCCGGAAAGTTGGGTACCACATGGGAAGGTCCATACAAGATCGCAAAAATAACAAAGCACGGAGTATACGGACTAGAGACTCTCGACCGAAAACCAGTGATGAGATCGTGGAATGCGATCCATCTTAAGAAATACTTTTGCTAAATTAGTCTCATTTCAATATATCAATCTGATTCGGAAAATTAATAAAGTTTCTTTTTTCTACGAATGGTGTCCCAGATAACACTACGTGAACAAGAAACCAAATAAAACGAAGCAGCTCCTCGTAAAAAAAAAAAAGATACGGACGAGTATCCATTACAGAAACAAGGAGCAGTTCGCCAAAGTATAAAAAGAGCGCAAGCAGCTCCTCGTAAAAGAATACGGAGAAGTAGCCGTTACAGAAACGAGGAGCACTTCGCCGAGACAAAAAAAAAAACGCAAGCAGCTCTTCGTAAAAGAATACGGACAAGTCGCCGTTACAGAAACGAGGAGCACTTCGCCAAAACAAAAAAAAAAGCAAGCAGTTCCTCGTAAAAAGTACGGACAAGTAGCCATTACAGAAGCGAGGAACACCTCGCCGAAACAAAAAGAGCGCAAGCAGTTCCTCGTAAAAAGTACGGACAAGTAGCCGTTACAGAAGCGAGGAACACTTCGCCGAAATATAAAAAGAGAGCGCAAGCAGCTCCTCGTAAAAGAATACGGACAAGTCGCCGTTACAGAAACGAGGAGCACTTCGCCAAAACAAAAAAAAAAGCAAGCAGTTCCTCGTAAAAAGTACGGACAAGTAGCCGTTACAGAAGCGAGGAACACTTCGCCGAAATATAAAAAAAAAAAAAGCGCAAGCAGCTCCTCGTAAAAGAATACGGACAAGTCGCCGTTATAGAAACGAGGAGCACTTCGCCAAAAAAAAAAAAAAAGAGCAAGCAGTTCCTCGTAAAAAATACGGACAAGTAGCCGCTACAGAAACGAGGAACACTTCGCCGAAATATAGAAAGAGCGCAAGCAGCTCCTCGTAAAAGAATACGGAGAAGTAGCTGTTACAGAAACGAGGAACACTTCGCCTAGAGGTAAAAAACATTCTAAGCTAATAAATGAGCTCGGCCCGACGGTGGTGGCAGTGCGCACGCAGCCCATCTCAACGCTACGACGTCGAGACCATCGAAGCAAAAGAACAAAAAGCAAATATAAAAAGAGTTCAGCCGCCTCGAACTTAAAGCTCTATGCGACTTTGGCATTCGCTAAGAAAAGGCAAACAACATGAACAACGCGCTCGTCATCGTGAGTTGAATGATAAAACACTCAACGAAATAATAAAAGTCCATCGTGATTTCGTCCAATGACAACAATAACAAAACAACAAAACAAAAGGACGACAAAGATGAAGCGTGTCAAGTCGCCAAAACAGAAAACAAATACAACATGAAAAATCAAATATCAGCAAGAGGGAGCTGGAATGCAAAAGTTGCCGATACACGCTCCAGGGAGGCAGATGGCCCCAAGGTTGGAACCAAACTCGTCAAACGATGTATCCATGGGCTCAGACTCCGGAACTTCGGACCCCGAAGCGGAGACTAACTCTGGAGAGTTCAATGTCAAAAACTCCAAACGCGACAAATCGATCTCTGGGAGCGCGCCTTCGACATCGAGCAACTCGCGAGCACTGATCTCTTTGTCCGTAAGGACAACTTTAAGCTCAGCGTTCAGATCCTCTATTTCGTCGTTGATAATCTCCTCAAGAATCTCCGAATTCGCCCTCGTTTCAGCATAGCGAGACAAGGAACCACGCAGCTTCTCCACCCCAGAAAGATACGATCGAAACCGATCAATGTGAACCTTCACCTCGTTCTTGAGCTTGGCCCGAGCAACACGAGCGGCAGTCAAATCTCGATTGCGAGCCTCAAGAAGAGCATTGTATTTGATCTTCACACTCTTAACTTCAGCAACAAGTTGAACATCCTTCTCGAAAAGCTCCGAATTCTGGACAATTGCATTCGACAGCTTGACCTCATAATCATCACGAGAAATCTCTTGTTTGTTCGGTTCTAACAGCCACGTACATAAAAGAATATATATTGATTAGGATATTTACTCATCTCATGTCCGAGATAAAATTATTATAAAATAAAATATATATTTTAATTAAAAATTTAGTTGTAGTTATTATTGGATATATTATACGAAATTTGAGATATGATTACATATATTAAAATAACTTTTTATGTTTTCAACATATATGAAAGTGAAATTGCGTATAACTATTCCTCTTGATTTTCATCTTAGCAAAAAAATCCAAATTTGATTTATTTTAGATAAATACTATAAAATATCACATTTTTAAGTTTTTTTTTCAAATTTAACACTCTAAACTTAAAATTTTCAAAATATCACAAATTATTTTCTAAAAATACATATTTACTATAAATAAATTATACATAAACTTAAAACATGGGCAAATGTCTAAAATAACACATTTCTAAGTTTTTGTTCTAAAATAGCATCATTAGTTTAAATTTGGGCAATTGACTAAAATAACACTATTTCAAGTTTTATCCCAAATATAGCACTAATCATTTAATTTTCCAAAAATAGCACAAATGTAATACTAAAATAATTAAAAACTTCTTTCTAATGAAAAAAATTTAAACCCTAAATTGGAAAAAGTGAACCAAAACATTATATTTTAATTTTATATATATTTTATTTGAGGTAAATAATTATTTTTATATAATAATTTGTGATATTTTTAGAATTTTAGTTTTAGTGTGTTAAATTTGGAAGATAAACTTAAAATGATGCTATTTTAGGGTATTAATCTTTAAATTTCTAATAATAGCACAAATTTAAGATTAAAATGCATTAAAACTATATTTTAATAGAAAAAATTAAACCATAAATTGGAAAAAAATGAACCCAAATATAATACTTTAAGTTTATGTATAGTTTATTTAGAATAAATAAGTATTTTCACATAAGTATTTGTACTATTTTTGGGAGTTTAATTTTAGTATGATATATTTGGAAGAAAAACTTTAAAATGTGCTATTTTAAGGTGTTATTCTTAAAACATTATATTTAGATTCATTTTTTCTAATTTAGAATTTAATTTTTTCAGTAACAATCAATTTTAATGTACTATAATATTAAATTTGTGATATTTTTTGAAATATAAACTAATGGTGCTATATTTAGAACAGAAAATTTAAAAATGGTATTTTTATCAATTGCTCTTTATTTTATCTATTTTCACATACTTTTATACTTTTTATCTCTTATAAATTTTAATTTATTATTTTTGCAGATTAATCAACGAATATGATTTTTATTATTGTTAAGAACACAAATTATAAAATGAATGTAAATTTTAAGAATATTAATACAATTAATTGAATTCGTCAATAATCAAGTAACTTCAATCGCATTTGGTGCAAGAAAAAAAATTGTAAAATATGATATTATTGAATAAATTAAATTATTTGAGATGCAAATAAAAAAGAATTTTTTAAAAAAGGTTGAAACCAAGACAAAATTATGTTCAATTGTTAAAAATCCATAATATATTATTTGAGAAACTTTTGAACAAAGTAAACTTATGTTTACGTGTTAATAACAAAAATAGCATGATGATGTGTCAACATCATGACAAGTTTCACCTTAAATCTATAAATGGTTTAAATTACTAGAATAATTATAATAAATACCGCTGATATTAATTTGGTTAGAAAATCAATATATTTTATTTAACTAACCAAAAAATTATATTACATTTGTAAAAATAATAATTTTTATATCTTTAAATTTTTTATATGTTAATTTATAAATAATTAAAATAAATAGATTTAAATTACTACCTAATACCTAATATATTATTTAAGAAATAATTTAAAAAATAATTTTACTCTCACGTGTTATTAACAGAAATATCATACTGACGTGTCATCATTAGAATAAATTTCAAATAAATATATTATTAAACTAACAAAAAAAATACTAATAAATTCAGAAAAAAAATAATTATTTTCCTTTTTTAATTTATATATACAAAAATTAATATTAGAAATAATTTTAAATAAAATTTAAAATTATATAAATATTTAATTTATATTTAATAATAAAATATAATTTACAAATATTTTTTTCAATATATGTTAATGGGTATAAATCTAGTTAATCTTATTTGTGAACTCATTATATTGTCATTACAAAAGATAAGTGTATGGGCATTAAACTCCTTAGAAGCCCAACTGATAAAAAAAAGAATAAGCCACTCGCATGCAAAGCGCGTTGAGAACACGCACTTGATATTTATCTACTCCGGTTTTGAGGCCGTCCGGTTTACTCCTAATTAACAGCTGTTCCCTCTTTCTTTGCTTTTTCGCCATTATCTGTTAAAAATCCCAGTTTTTTTACCCCTACTCCAAATCCCAAATCCGATCGAAACAACTGGTTAGTTTCTTTATCCCACGAATACTTTCAAGAATGGTGCAAGATCACGTCGACGAGACGGAAAATAAATCCTACACGGAAGCTGTCGGTGGCGATGGCGATGATGTCGGCGAAATCGTCAACGGAAACGGTTGCCGCAAAACTGACCATGTGGAGAAGAAGTATGAGGGTTTGGAGAGTCTCTACTCCTTGATATGCCTCACGATCGGTTCGATTCTGTTTCCGGATTCAAAAACCGGCGATGCCTCCTCTTCTTTGCTTCAACGAACAAGAAACTCCGTCGTCAAGAATGGTCCGAAGCTCCGAGAAGCTTCTAGAAGAACTTCACGTGAGATTCTCCAATGGTCTCGTGGAGGCAGCCCGCTTCGTTCACTGTTTGTCATCAGTGTAAGTGGATTGGTTGATTTGTTTAACAATCGAATATATTTTATTCTTCTCTAGAAAAAAATAATTGAAATTGGTTTTCAATCTGACCAACGTTAAAGTCACGGTTTTTCAATTTCCTCACCAATTATCTTTGATAAGTTTAGTTAACATTTCTGTGCCTTAAATCCGTTTTGGTTATGTAACTCCTACTGCTGATAATGACTCGCATGAAAGTTTGGTACTTTATTGAACCCCATTTGAGTGAAATATCTTGGGTACCTTCGATAATTGAATTATCGATTTTCAGATTTCTTGGGTTCCCTAATTTTTAATTTCAATTTTCCCCCAAATATATTCCACTTTTGAAGTGATTAAAGGTTAACATTTTGTGCCCTAAATTGTCTTGGTTCTGTAACTCTTTACCATTGATGAAAAGTTTAGCACTTTATTGAACCCATTTTGAGTGTAATTTCTTGTTACTCTTGTTTGTTGCAGATGGGAACTATAGTTCTCCTTACAACAATGGCTTTTCTTGTCTTCACGCTCTTCTTCGTAGCTGCAACAGCAAATGCAATATTAATTTCTCTTTTGATTTCACTTGCTGTTGCTGGTGGCTTCTTGGCTCTCTTCTTTCTCTCCGTGACTGCTATTTACATCGGTGCCTTATCCGTTGCTGCCTTCGTCATCTCTACAGTTACATTTTCAGCTGTCGTTTCCATCTTAATTGCTTCAGGTTTATACTCTGCTCTGATTCTGTTTTGGATTCTTGAAACGAAGCTCCCAAATTGCTTCCTTTTCTAAAGATTTTATGTATTGACTGAGTTTTAAGAATGAAACAACAAATTTGTCAATTGGCGTTGATCAGGTTGGGTAGGGTTTTTCTATGCTGTGTGGTTGGGAACAAGAGGTAGCTTTCGCTTAGCGAAGCAATCGGTTTCAGTGCTGGGATCAGCCGTTTCAGGTAACAGTTTCAGTCGTCATCAACACCAAGACAGAGAGGTAAACATTGAATCATCCAACTGAGATTCTGTCTCTTTCGCCCTCTTTAAGTCTCTACCAGAGTTTGTAGATAAACCCTGAGTTTTGGTCAAGTGTGTTGTTAATGGAAGCTTTATATATATGTTGTCTACTGCGTTTGTTGTGATAAAAACAGAGAACGAGAAGAATCTTTTAAAACTATCTTTGAACAGTTTTTGATAAGTGTCTGCGTTTGGATTCAGATTTTGTGCATACATTTGAATTTTATGTACTCAAGAATAATCAGTATACATATGCAATCTCAAACCAGATCTTTCTCTACATTTCAACTGAAATAGCCCCAAGATAACAAGAAACCCTCTAACCCACCAAGAGCCTTATAAAAACAATACAAAAATCCATATTTTCACCAAATTTTGATGATTTTCCAATTATATAACATATGCTCACACCAGATCAGCCTCAGAAAATTAATTAACACAAAAAAACCAAAACCAAAACCAAAACAAAAACTCATACATTGATCATCTGCCTTGTAATCAAATCATCAATGGAACTTGAGAAGAAGAACCTCCCATTTTTCTTCTTCTTCTTAGTAAATTTTTCTCTGCAAAAATCATCACTCTTGGGGGCAGTAGCTCTCGAGGTGTTCTTCGTTTCTGCTGAGACTTTCGTCACAACGATATATATATCGAGAGAGAGAGAGAGAGGGAGAGAGAACTTGATATATACTCAAATCGAAATCGATCAAGAAAGTCATTTCTCGTGCCAATCTGGTCTGCCTAATGTGAACTCCAAACTTGGATTGTTACAACTAAGATCTCCACATCTCTTTGCTTGATCGTTCGACCTTTGCTCCTACACGTTAACTTTAATTAGATAAGAAAAAACTAAGAAAAACAAAATGTATATATATGGTTAATTATAGGATAATAATGAGAACCTGATTTTGTAGGTTGGATCTCTCATGATGAGACATCATTGATGTTGATGAAGTTCTGATCATCGTATCTATGTCGCTTGAGCAGTTATTTCTTAATGGCCATGTCTCTCTATTATATGATTTAAGACAAGTAAAAAATAACAAATTTAGACATTATTATTTATTCACGAATAAAATTTATTTCTTTTTTTATTCTTACACTATATAAATTCAGTAATTATCTTTTTTATTATCTATCAGACAGAAAAATTGATGGGCTAACGGTATTAGTAACAATTGGTTGAATGTTGGTCATAAAATACATTTTTGCATGTTATTATTAACTCCCACAATATGCCATATATATATCAACAAATTCTTCTATTCTAAACCTGAAGGACCTAAACCAAATAATAATTTAAAACATCAACTACAAACCCTAATAACAAATATCCTAAATAATTTCATCTCATTGGTAACTAAAAACCACCACGTCCATCACTGTAATTGGTTCGCTTAAAATTTAACAAAACAAACAGAAACTATCATACAAAACACAATTATTGTTAGATAAAATTAGATAAGTGGGATAAATCAAAGAATTATGATATGAACTTGGTTGGACGTATGAACAATTAGATGACAGAACCCTAAACCATATATCTAATTTTGTCAATATCACTTAAATTGGCGAAACAAAATTCATGTATATATATATGTATAATAAGATTAGAATACGTAATTAAATGTACCGTGAAGAGTTACTCCAACGAGGTTGTGTGGAAGGAAAGTCAATATCTTGATGAAGAGAAGTATCATCGGATTGTGCCCTTTGATCTGTCGATGATTGATTATGAACTTCGTTTCCACTTATGCCCATTTCTTCTTCACCTGATCCATCTGAACATATTTTTTTTAAAACTTTTTATTATCTTTCATCTCAATTATTTTTACCCTTTAAGGGTTCTTACTTAAAGTTTTACAATTCTTGTAAGCTTTTGGTAAAAGACAATGCAGTGAAGAAATTACTTTTCTTTCAATGTTTTTTCATTTTTGACTTGACTATTATCTAATACCCAAAATAATCATCAAACACTTGGAAATTGTGCCAATAATAATAATTTTTTTATGTCAAGCAAAATCCATTTGAATTAAAAAGAGATTTCTTATGTCTTTTACTGCATGAATGATTTGATTTACTAGTAATATTTTAATAGATTTGTTTTTCGTTTACTTAGGGATGCATGTTTGTTTGGTTTATTTTGACCCTTGACCACTTAACTTTAGGGTTTCAATCAAAAGAAAGATAAAGCCTTGAGCTTGACCAATTCTTAGGGTTTGATTTCAATTATTTTTGGGAAAAAGGGAATAGTAGAAATAGTGGATCTAAATAGTAGCATCAAATCATAAAAAAAAATAATACTAAGACTTTTACGTTAAAATATTACTACATATATCTATAAATATTGATGAATCACATATTCAAATTAATTAATTGTAATCATTATAATAAATTTGCTATAGTGATTGCATTAGACCTTAAATTCAGATTAAATTTCGATGGCGAATCCTAAGCTTTATTGAATATTTTCTTATTATAAACCAGTGCTATCTCTTTAGCATATATAAAGCTGAAAAAAGCTGTAGTATTTAAAGAAATGTGAATATGTATAACAATATATATAAATGAATAACATGTACCTGATGAAGCAGCAGGCTTGTTAGTGGTTTTAACAGTTCGATACATCTGCAAGAAAATGATAGCCATTAGAGCTCTAAAACTAAAGAACAGACCATAGATTTAAATTAAGGATACAGTAAAACCAAAATAAAACGGACAAAAGATCATGATAAAAAAAACTAAATAGGTTATATTTTGTATAAATGATACAGATGACAAAACTGGAGACATATACACACATGAACTTTTTAAATAATAATATACATTTGTGTGGTTTTCTGGGTTTGTCTTGGAACTAGTGTAGTACATTTAATATATTTATTTATAATTTAAAGACCACGAGGTTGATGTCTGAAAGAAGGTTGAGTAATTGAAAGATTGTATTATTATCATTGAGTAATGATGACTACTTTTGTCCCCTCTTCCTAATTTATTTTAAAATAAGAATTAATCAGAATAAAATCCTATCATCTCAATTGTTTAATAATTCCTGAAAGGTTTCAGTCTCTTAAAGCTATGACTACTCTCTCTTTTCTCTCTTTAAATTCATTCAACTGCTTCAATTTTCTTGGCAATTGTGCCATCTCTCTTCAAAAATTGACTAAACTTAAAGCAAAGACAAAACAGGAAAATAAAAGATAAGACATTAGAATTAGAGCACAAGCTTTAAAGGCTTAAACACTATTCATTGCTCTGATGATATGTATGTACACAAATTAAAATCTTGTTTCTTGATTCAGCTGTTTTTGTGTAACAGCAAAGGGAGAAGACAGAGATAAGGTGGTGATTGAAAAGAATGAAATGTCCCTAATTGGTAATCAAATTGAATAGACTGATAAGAGGGGAAAGCTAGGAGCCAATAAGAAGATGCGAGCAAACCAAAAGTTTGATTCTTTCATATGTACAAACACAAGTAGAGTGTAGATTTTACCTGCAAGTGGCTCTTCACATGAGCTAAAGTTAAGTCTTTTACATCCATGAGCTCAAGAACCGACTTTGGAGTTGCTCCTAGATTCACAAACAAACGATTTGAACTTTGAGAAAAAAAAATTGAAGGAAAAGGAAAGATCTATAGAATGCGATATTATATATGAATAAATATGTACTTTCATGGCCGCCTAGAAGCTCAACAGCGTGAACAAACCGCGCGTGGAGGCTACTCGTCCAACGCATCCTTGGAGCTCTCATGCTCCGCTTTGTCGGCATCTTAGGCAAGAATCTTGATCTGATCATCCCATGATGATGATGATGAGGAGAAGAAGAAGAATCTGAAGACCCAACGAGTCCATAGTGATTATGTTGATGGTGATGCAAAGGAACACCTTTGAGCCTTGGGGAAGATTGTAATGATCGGTAAGCGTTGTTATAGCCGGAAGATGAGTTTAAGATTGAGATTTGGTCGAAGTCCCCTCCTCCAAAAGAAGGCAAAGAAGATGAAGAAGAAGGAGAAGTTTGTTGGTGGAAAGGGAATGAACGGTTGTGATACACCGGGATGCCTCTAATAGGACGGTGGAGATTATTAATCTCGGATTCATCGACCCTTTGATGGAGACTTCCACCATTGGTGATAGGGTTGTTGTAATTTTGATGATGAGGGAGATTAAGGTTTCTTCGATCAGGACAATGGAAGATTCTTGTGGTTGGATTTGAGTTAGGGTGATTATGATGAGATAGAGAGAGTTCGAAGTTTGATGATCTGTTGATGAGATTGTTGTTGTTGATTTGGGATGATCTTCTAGATGTTTCTTTGGAAGATTCATTGTGATGATTATGAATATCTGGTAGACTGATGTTGAGAGATAGATCAGGGAGAGTAGAAGTTGGGTTTGATTTTTGTTTCTCTAGAAAAACTCCCTCCATGGACATAACTAAGAAACCTTGAAGAAACTTCTGATCCTGCTACTACTGATGATAATACTGATGATGATGACGATGATGATGATGGGTGAGGAATTTTCCTTTTTTTCTTAAGGTTTTTGTTTCAGAATTTAAAATGATTTTTCTCTAGGAGAAACAAAAAAAAGAGGGATTCTTTGGGCAAATAAGTCAAAAGGGTGTCTGAAAGATTTGATTTTTTGTTCTCTTTCTCTCTCTATATCTCAGAAAGAAAAGAGAAAGTGAGAGGGATGAAGTTAAAGAGGAGCTTTGAAGAGGAATAAGAAGGAGAGAAGAGAGAGAATTTGAGTAATGATCTTCTTGAAGAAACAAACATGCTCAAAAGTAAGTCTGAGAGAGAGAGAGAGAAGGAAATAAGAGAGAGAGAGGTATTTGTGTTGTGAAGCAAAGGCAGATAAGAGAAAGAAAGGAATAAAACTAATCCAGGAAAATTAAAACAGGTAAGAGAGAGAGAGAGAGAAAGAGATCGATGTGTGCGTATGTACATGTATGTGTGTATGTATGAGATGTTGTTCCTCGAGAGTATATCTTGGAAAACGATGGTTGATAAAGGGTAAAACTGTCATTCCGTATACTCGAGATACTGTAAGCTTTTTATTTATTTTGAGATTATATTTTAATTTCCTCTCTTTTTAATTTTCTCCCCTTTTCACCTCACTTTCACCAAGTAAAACCCATACATACACCAATATAAAATGTTTTTCTCCTACATTAATTAATTTCGGTTAAGTAATTAGCAAGTCATTAATTTAATTACTCTTTCTACTTTTAACTATTTAGAATTTAATTTTTGGAGCTAAATATTTCAAAGACCTATAACAAATTTAATTGTGAAAGTTTGATAAATTATTAATTTATTTCATAAATACAAATATATTATTCTAGTTAGCAAAATATATATAAATATACACCCGGATTATTAAGAAGAATATCAATAAAAAAAAAAACTGTTGGAGAAGAGTACAAGAGAGGAGAGAGAATAAAGGGTCGCTCTCTTCTGTCCTGTCTAAATCTATAGTCAAAGCAAAAGCCAAAGTAAAATAATTTAAAAAAAAAAAACAAGAAGAAAAAAACAAACATAAAACATATAAAATAAAAAGTTTATGTATACATAGAAATATAAAAAAAAATGGATGCTTTGATTTTGGTACCCCGGAGACGACGGGATACATATGTTGAGAGAGAACGAGAGAGAAAGAGACTGTCTCCTTTCTGACTCTCTCTTTTTTCTTTATTTCTCCCC
Source organism: Pugionium cornutum (assembly GCA_018901935.1). Classification (NCBI taxonomy): domain Eukaryota; kingdom Viridiplantae; phylum Streptophyta; class Magnoliopsida; order Brassicales; family Brassicaceae; genus Pugionium; species Pugionium cornutum. Next base: position 6,657,948 of record CM032162.1, read on the forward strand.
CACTCTCTTCGCTTCTCACTTCACTCTATTCATATATTTTTATATTTTTACAATTTGTTTTTCGAGTTTACTCTACTGACTATTTATTCAATTTTGATATTTTTATATAAAACGTATAATTTATAAGGTATAGAGTTTAATAATAATATTCAATAATTTTTCTCTTCAGAAATTCAATTATTTTCTCCACATTTTTAATTTGGAATATATACTTTGTGTTTAGATTTCCAAATATATAAAAATACATTCTCTTCAAATGCACACACATATATAACCATGTGCCATGTAGGAATTAAATTTGATTAATTATTATAACATATATTTTTTTAGAATATACATTATATATATATATATAAGCGTAGAAAATGTTCACTCAGAAAGTAGATTTTGTTTGTTTCCTTGAGTAAACAAAAACAAGTAAACTCTAAAGAACCTAAATATTTGCTTCTAATTCCCTTTTCATCCTCCCAAATATTCCTTCTGAATTAAATAAACTATTAATTTTTCTTTGAATTGTCTTCTAAGAAAACAAACTAACTATTCTCTCCTCACATGATCATCAATGTAACATCATCCTTTCTTTATTAGCCATCTCAATAGCTCATAAATGCATGAAATAATAACAGTAATGCATTGTAAATCTATCACCAAAATCAAGAAAAAATTGAAATTTCCTGCGTTGATCATATTGTTTTATATTACAAGAAAATAATAGTCTTTAAGACGTTTTGCTGTGAGTTATGTAAAATGGGTATTTCTAAAACACTTAGGCTTACCGAAAGGATTATGATTATAAGTCATCTTTTAAGTTTAGATATTGGGAACTAAACCATTTTTCTGTTTAGTTAATTAAAGGAACATTGAAACTAGAGAGCAACGAAGCTTGATTTTTGGCTTAGTTATTAACGTTTAATCGGATTCTGTGCCCTCATTAATTTCTCCAAGGACATAAGCTTTCCTTTTGCTCTTACTCATGTTTTATTCTCCCATTTATCAAAATCACAATATCAAGAAAAGTCCAAAAATCATTCAATTTAGGCAACGGATAAATACAAGTTAATATTATTTAATTGAATGTGTTTTCTACGGAAATCATTATTTTGAATTTTTATATCGAATCGTTATGATATATTAAAAAAAATTGAGTAACTTATTTTTCTAAAAGATTATAATGAAATTCTTTGGTATAAAAGGACATATATATGCCAAATATTTGTATTGTATATGGAACTAGGTCCAAATGAATTTAGCTATTAAAAAAAAACTAGGCCACAATGAATGGTCATCTAGAAAAATTGACGAAAATGGCTTAGTTGTTTTTTAATAGTAGGAAACTCTATTATTTAACTACCAAAATTATGTACACGTGTCTTCCATTCATTAGCTGGTAATTTTAGAGATATAATTAATGTAAGGTCCATCATATTGCTTTTATGTCCTTATAAGTTTTTTTTTTTATCATTTCCTCCTATTCTTTTTCTTACGTGCATTCCGCACTAATTTAATGGTTTTGACTATTGTCAGTAGATGGGGATTTAATGAAAAATATAACCATTTAAATTATAGCATTCGACTTTAATTCTTGGAAAAAATATATTGTAAAAATCTGATCCATATATCCGATATATATAATCCTAATTGCAAATTTCTTTCTAGTGATTGCTTAAAAAATTAAAATGCTTTGAATACAGAGAAAAAACAAATCTAATAGTCAGAAATAAGATTATGAAATATAAAATGCTCGTTTCATTTAACAAATAAATAAAATGAATAAACTGCTCAGTAGATGGATCTATAAACGTGTGATAATATAATGCATGGACACGAACATACGTCGGTGAGAGAGAGATGTAATATGACAAGTAATTAAACATTTAATGCTGATTTTTAAATTTACTGATTTTATTATATTTATTTAATTACTAGACGCATTAAATGGATCCAACAGAACGTGAGGTTCCATATTGTCTAAAATTAATAATTTAAACCTTTTTGGAATATATCGGAGAATGAAAGTCTCCGTTGATTCTACCAATCCGTTGACGTTCATATCTCTTTGTCACACATTCTATTTTATTTTACTTTTTTTCTTCCTTATGTTGTTTATATAATCTGCATCTTGTCTACTTGTCTTAATTCATACTATCTTTTTCTCTTTTTATTTTATTTTCATTTGTTAAGTATTGCAAGATATGTAAGATTTTTCATTTAGTGGTAAAAAGAAATAGGTTTGTTTGTCCAATTTGGATAATTTCTTGCCAAAACAAAGAGTATTCGCAACAAACCCATAATTTTTTCTTTGTCTAAGAAGGGCCGTTATTTGCATTTTTTTTCTATAATCACCCCACGACTTCAGAATTTAACAAATCAAACCTCGATTAACATTTCATTCTAGTTAAACTAGATTTAAACAAAACTAAACCGACAAGTCTCGATTTACCATAAACATAAAAAAATCAATTAATCTAGGAGAGGTTATTTCTTATTGGGAGATTGGGTTTGGTAGAGTTTATTATTTTAAATATGAGAGGTTTTAAAAATTTTTAGCATTTCACAAATATAATGAAAATTCATGATATTATAAAGCTATCGTATGAATGTAAATACTAATAATGAGTATTTCCATAAATCATAATGTTATACTTTAATAAATTATAAAATCAATAATAACTAAATATCTTCAATACTACTCTAAGTGCATGGAATTTAAAAATAGAGTAATACCTTTAAATAGCACAAATACTTATGTGAAAATACTTATTTATTCTAAATAAATTATATATTGTATTTGGGTTCATTATTTCCAATTTAGGGTTTAATTTTTTCTATTAAAATATAGTTTTAATGCATTTTAATGTTAAATTTATGCTATTATTAGAAATTTAAACTAATGATACTATTTTTGGAACAAAAACTTAGAAAGATGCTATTTTAGACATTTGCCCTTAAAAATAATCAAACTAATAACACAAAAATTAGATATGCAATATAATAATACATCAAGGATATGTAAAAAATCATTAAAATTGTTACAAATCAATGTACAAATATCCCCCTGCTTCCATTTATATTGACACATGCTAATAGTAATATGGTTTGCACTAACGGTATGAATCATTAATTTTGATGGGACATAATTAACTACTGTGTTATTTATTTGGTAGGTGTAGATATGAAATTCAAATACGAATTTCGATTCGAAAGTGAATTGGTTATTAAAATCAAGTAAATAATTAAATGAGAGTGTGTTTAGTTCTTAAAAGTGTGTTTAGTGAAAATAATTCAAGTAGGGCAAAAGAAAGACTCATAGCTGCGTAAATAAACCAGTTGTCGTCATATGTCTATATGTATGTTGAATGTCAATTTATCTTTTTGTAATGGACACACATGTTTCTTGCATTCTGTTACCATTATGGAAAATTTGTCCTACATTTTTGAGAAATAAAAAACAATTTGCTTATTTTTGTTATTGAGAGAGGAAAGAGATATTGATTAAGGAATAAAGGAGAACAACCATTGGAGCTTCTTGCAAAAGTGGTTTCTTGTGTGGCATCTTAAATTCTTAGCTTTTTGTTGTCAACACATCTTAACAACATAATCATAAAATTTGTATAATAATAATAAGTATCAAAAATAATGAAATGTTGAGTAAAAAATAGCAAAATCTGATCTATAAAAAACAATTTTCTAAAATAGCACTATTTCAAATTTTTGTTTTAAATATAACACTAATCATTTAAATTTTTAAAATAACACAAATTTAATAATAAAATAATTTAAAATCTCTTCTTAATAAAAAAAATTTTAACCCTAAATTGGTAAAAGTGAACCCAAGCATTATATTTTAATTTTATATATAATTTATTTAGGGTAAATAATTATTTTCACATAATAATTTATGGTATTTTAGAAATTTTATTTTTAATATGTTAAATTTAAAAATTAAACTTAAAAATGTTATTTTAGAGTATTATTCATCTTTTTAAAAGGTTATTTATAATATCTGCTCAATTTTTTTTAAAAAAATGATATGATCATTGAAATACTATTTAATTGTAATAAAATTCTTACAGATAACTTTTTATGTAACAAATAAGAATCAAAAAGGGAAATGCAAAGAATGTTGGTTTCAACTATTAACTAATTGATGAAAAAACGTGGTGATAATTGTTTCTTGTCTAATGAGTACATCAAGCTTTTCAAAAGTTTCTTCTTTTAAATTTGGGCATTAATTAGTTTTGTTATTTACATGGGAATAGCCCAACATGATTTATCCATCATTGTCTCATTAAATATGATATATAATATGCTATTTTTCCTTTCTTTTTCTTTTTTTTTTCATTTCACTTTCACCATGCAAAAAAAAATCCCTCTCCATTCTAAAATGGCCATTCTAGTTGGGGAATAAAGTGAATACTAATAACTTCCATATTTTTGTTGAAAAGAAACACCCAAAAATTGCTTTTAAACTTTACTGATACTGAAATACAATAGTAAGGTTATTTTGGACCCACTGCTTTATGATATGCATATAGGAAAATTTCTTGAGTTGTGAATTAAATTATTTCATTCCTTTCCAATCTCAAAAACAATGAAACAAGAAAAAGGTTGACATTATTATCCCCTTTTAGTTTTTGTAAGGTCATAGCTAAGAAGATACATACATATATTTCCTATTACATAAACTGGCTAAAAAAAATTAATATAATTGAAAAAATACTATTTCGAAACTACATAACACATTTCTACCTACAAAATAATTTTACAAAAAAAACTTATCATAATTCACTGGAAATTCCATACCAACTAGTTTGTAAATCAATCTACCAATAACATGACATATAAATCATGTTTGTAAGTTGTAGGTTTTTTTAAATGCGTTGTGATATATTGTTATTCGTTTATCTGCTACAATAATCTACGGACAGTTGTTGCGATCAAACGCAAAGTTATACATCGTAATTTTTTTTAATGCTGAGAAAAACAACAATACGATTAAAAACATACGATTAGCTGCAAACGCAACTAGCGATAGTAAACAAATGAACAATAAATACCGTAATCATAACCGTCGACGAGAGATAAACGAACATGACCATAATCTTTTTCCCCTTGCGATGTTTGGTCTAGTTTTTTTTGCTTTGGTTTGTTTTTAGATCCGATTTTCTATTTGTAGCCAAACCAATGCTCGGTTTGTGTTAATTATAAATATTAATAGAATTGTATTTTTTTTAAATGTCCAACAGTTTTTTTAATAAAAATATAATGGAACTAACACCCTAACAAATACTTTATCAAAGATACATAAAGGAACTGTTACGTTTCTAATTCAATTTCTTGAACGGAAATGATTTTATATCTTTCCAAGTTTAGATTCGAATTGTGTTGATGTTGAGATGCCTTATTCTTGAAACAATCAAACAAGAATACTCACACGATTTATCCAGTTCGGATGCACCAAAATGCATCCTACGTCTGGCCGGGATATCTCCCCGGAATCCACTATCTCACCAAAAACAGAGTACAAACTTGAGTCTTAATACCGACTCAATGTTACACCAATGATTTACCCAGAACGAGATTAGAAAGACTAAAAACTATCCAGAAGAACGTTTCTTGAAAACACAAGAAACTTCTTCTCCTATCCTATCTTTCTCTCAACTCTCTTTCTCTCACCCAACACTCTATTTTAGCTCCGAAAAACAGAACCTTTTATACAGCAAGAATTAGTTGATCGGCGGTTAACCCAAATATTAAACCCAAACCAGAATTTAATACCCAAACCCAATTAAACCTTTTAATCTTTGGTTTGTATGTTAAACCACAACCCAACAGGAACCTTGTAAAATCGTTAGCACTAGTTTTGTTAGGAACGAAATTGAAACAAATACTTTTTTGAAATACATTTTGTCAAAATTAACGTCAAACTTTAAGAGAATATAAAAGTTCTTCATATATTATTTATATCGGATAACTCAGCCACTTTATGCCAATTGTTTTCCTTATATGGGAATAATATTAAAGAAACAAAGAGATGGGGCCTAAGGAATTGGCAAATTGTACCATGGGTTGGTTCAAATGCAATGCACAAGACCGACGATTAGGGAAGAATGAGATGTGGCATGAAGGTGTTGTAGTTGTCTCATTAACCAACAAGTCATAGAGAGAGAGAGAGAGAGAGAGAGAGAGATGATATAACACTGTTCATTATGGGGTCCATATATTTATATTTAAATTAATTTGTTGAATATTTGAACGTCAAATTCTCTAAATCTACATATTGTTATTATGATTAATAAATGAATTTAGAATATTATGAATGTACTGTGACACCCACCAACATCTTGTAACAATGATACATATATTATACTTACCATACCGATTACGCTCCAAACCATACCGGGTTCAACATCTACTTTTGTTTCTTTAATTTTTCTTCAACCTCCTTTCTTGGTTTCCTATTTTGTTCATTTTGGTTGTGTGACATGGACCTATAGACATCCACAGAATGATTGATAGATCATAAATTTATATATGCTTTGAAATTCATCATCAATATACCAACTTGTTTTCTTTAAATTTGATTAGTTTGTTACTACTAAACCCTCTTGGGAAGTTTTTCCTTTTGATGTCTTCATTCCAATATTCAAAATAGCCATTAATTACTCTATGCAAAGACAACAACGATGAGGTAAAATTTGGAGACAAGCCTGAGCTTCTGGTCTGATGGATGGTATCCTCCATGTTCCTTGTGACCAAAACTTAATAAGGTATATAGTGCAATAATGACCATTCCCAATTGCAGATAGGACATTCACTCTCCAAATATATATGTTCGTAAAACGACAATTTCTTCCACTGCCTACCATTAGTCGAATTCAACTGTATGCGACCTCTCTTAATGTCAGTAGTTGTTTTTATAAATCTTAATACCAATAGTTTACTAGCCATCTATGAATATTCATGCTTAGAAACTACTATCTTTCTTTTACTTTACGTGATATTTAGACAATTTACACACATCATTAATATATTATTTGAAAAACATTTTAATAAAATAAGATTATTTTGATCTCTTATTAACAAATACATCATGATGAGTTTTCATCATCACATTGAGTTTCAAGTAAATATATAAATGTACTTAAATTATTAGAATAATTAAAATACATGTCATTGTTATTAATTTGGTTAGAAAATCAATATATTTTATTAAAATAACAAAAAATACTATTAATTTTATAAATATAATTATTTTTTTTTAATTTATATATACAAAAATTAATATAAAAATAATTTTAAATGTTTAATTTATATTTACTAATAAATAATATTATATAATTTACGAAAAAAAATTTCTACAAATTGTGTGGGTGTAAATCTAGTTAAATATTAACAATACAAACATCAATTTTAAGTAATCAATCATTTCTTAGAAGGACAAATAAAAACATATACTTTTTGCATTGAAAATCAAAGACATCACTTATGTTTTTACTAAAATATTTACAATATAAAACGGAGGAAGTAGTGTTGGTAAGATGTTGTTTATGTTCATATCTATTCTTGATTTTGTTGAATTGGAAATGTTTCAAGTGGTTATCTAATGTTAAACCGTGAAGCTGAATCATATGTCACAAATGAAAGACAAAGAGTGGCGACTACAACAACAACTACCACAATCTGAGTAAGCACATCACATTTAAGAGAGTTTTTATAGCTAACTCTGTATAAAACCCCATCACATTTATGGGTACGCTGATAATGGCTTTTTCTAAGTGGGTGTGAAATCTAAATGAGTTTTTCTTGCAATGTGTTAAAAGTGAGTACTAAATAATAATAAAAATTGACATAAGTGTTTGAATATCTCATTTTTCAATTGCAAAGTCAGCATAAATAGATCAAAAAGATTAGTTAATTGATGTAAGTTTAAGGTTGAGAGAGAGAGAGGTATATAGAGAGATAGATAGATAGATATAGAGAGAGGGAACCAATGGAAAAGAGTGATAAATGTGAAGAGACAGAAGGGCACAGGACTTTTCTGGCCATTGCAGAAAAGATAGTCTGATGTGAGAGGTGATGAAATCATTTTGTAATCGATTGCTTTATGATTGCTCTTTCCTTTTTTTTTTATTTTCTTATATTTTTGTAGAGATAGAGACTTATAGAGAGAGAGAGAGCAATAAATAACAAGTGAAAAGAAATATTTATTAGGTTGGAATTTGTATCTCCTCTAAAGCTGATGAAGAGAAAAAAGTAAACACATTCAATAAACAAAGTGCTTTTCCCAAAGCTTTTTCCCCCTCTGTGTTCTCACTTATATAATTGTAATATTTTTCTGACAAATAAAAATAAAAATAAAAGATAAAGTCAAGGGAAAATAAAAGCAAAAACTTTTAAAAAAGCTGCAAAATGATGAAGTTATAATGACTAAATGATAATAGAATGCATGCATGCATTTGCATCATCCTTATATATATATATACACACAGTAACTTTTGCTGACTCGTTTATTTCAACTCTTAAAGCATTTACTTCTTCTCCTTCACAAAGCTTTTTCTAAAACTATATACGTGTTTTTTTTTGTTTTTTTTTTATACCAAACTAAATTCGTGTACACACAAGTAAACATGAGTGTATGTTAGTTTTAACATGTAGAGTTTTTGTTTTAATTTTTCTGGGTAAAATTAAAAGCCAAACTCAAAGTAGCCAATCCACAATGAATGTGGCATATTTTTACATACAATAATGAATGAGACTCAACCTTACCATAGATCAACAAGACGAGTTCTCAAATGTTGGATTTTAAAATAAAAGATTTAATTGGGTTGTTCCGAAATAGTTTAGGGCTATTAAATTTTTTTGTATATATGCTCTTAGTCTTAGTTAGTTTAGAACTCAAAATTTTAAGTGCAATCGAATAAAATAACACTTTTCTAAGTTTGTATTCCAAATATAATACTAATCATTTAAATTTTCAAAAATATTACAAATTTAATAGTAAAATAACTAAAAATTTATTCCTAATAAAAAAATTATAACCCTAAATTGGAACAATGAACCCAAAAATTATATTTTAATTTTATATATAGTTTATTTGAGATAAATAATTATTTTTTACATAATAATTTGTGCTATTTTAGGAATTTTATTTTTAATAAGCTAAATTTAAAAAATTCGATTTTAGGGTATTACTCAAATCTTAATCATAGTTAAAAAAAATCATTGATAAATAAATTGGAAATATTGACGGAAAGGAAAAAAATAAAATGAAAAAATAGACAATCGTCTAAAATTAAATACTTAAAAAATTTTAATAAAAAAAAATTTAATTCTAAATTTTGAAGGAAAAAATAATATAAACATAATATTTTAATTTTATTTATATGTATTTCCACAAAATAAATATATTATTTTGAAATTATAAGTAGTGTGTTTTATTTGAATGGTTATTATTGAGAAACAAACTTTTCGGTTTGCTGGCAAACAGAACTGGGCTTGTAGCCCGACCCAAAAGCAACCATACCTTGAATTGAATCAAATAAATATTTGAATTTTTTCATAACTGGCTTAAATAGAAAAGGGGTTTCTAGTTTTTAAAATTTGAGTCCATAAAGCTGAAATGGGCTCATAGAATTTGTTAAATGTTATCATAGACAGGTTCTTTCTTTTCTCCATCCATCTTCGGATCCGGTCTGGTCTAGTTCGGGCGTGACAATTTTGGGCCGACTAGTAATTGAGAAAGTATGTCAAATTTCGGTTTTAGTTTCTGTCCAAATTTCACCTCAGATCCAGTTAAATATGTCTTGGCTTAACTAAAACTTAGATTTGAATTTTTTAACAACATATAGATTTAGAATTTCGTAATAACATAGCGATTTGAATTTTAATGGTTTAACAATGAAAAGTAGCTCATGAGAAGTGTTTCACATATTGAAAAAGAGACGATAGAAGAATAAGCATGCATGAACTGATATGAGAGATTTCTTGAAGCTCAAGGTTTCCAAAGGATTGTGGATTCAGCAATCATGGAGGTCACTGTGTAAGGATCCATGTTCGAAGCTGGCCTACGATCTTCAAAGTATCCTTTTCCAGCCTTCTCAGTGTCTCGACCAACTCTAATCGATGCCCCACGGTTAGCCACACCCTGTATAAACCGGTTTAATTAGATAATGGTTTAGGTTCATTAATCATTAAAGATTCTTACCCATAAGAAAGTATTGATATCGGCTGTTTCGTGTTTTCCAGTGAGACGACGCTCGTTGCCTTCACCATAAGCAGAGATGTGTTCCTTGTGACGTAACCCAAGCTTCTCTATCGCTTTCTTTATCACCTCGTATCCTCCATCTTCTCTCATCGATTTCGTACTGCAGAAAACGAAAAATCCAATTCAGAAAAAGAAAAGAAACCCAGAGCAAAACCGTATATACAGAACAGAACAAAATAAATAAAAAAACCTGTAATTTGTGTGTGCTCCTGCACCATTCCAATCTCCCTGAAGAAGGAAAAAAAACAGTGTGATCGAGTGAATTTAAACAGAATCAAAGATCTTTGTTAATTAATTTACAGTAAGATAAAACAAACCGGAATTGGTTTAGGGTCTAGAGACAGAACAACTCCAGCTAACTCTGTGATCCTCTGTTTTCACATACCCAAGAAACAGAGTTATACAAACAGAGAAACAGTGTGTAGATATCGACTTGAGTCAAGCGTGTTTTTGTATTTACCTCGAGGATATAGCGAGCGACCCAGACCTGATCGGCGGCAGCGATTCCAACGGTCGGACCTACTTGGAATTCCCACTGAAACCAGTCTCAAAGATTCGATATGTTGCACTGAAATGGAATAATTCGATACTGAATTGGGAAAAAGAAGGAAAGAGATAAAACTAAACCTGGCCGGGCATGACTTCGCCGTTAGTGCCACTGACATTAATTCCGGCATAAAGACAGGCTTTGTAATGAGAATCTACGATGTCTCTTCCAAAGGCTTTGTCTGCTCCAACTCCACAGTAGTATGGTCCCTGGTTTTTATTGAGAAAGATTTGAATTTTTTTTTCAATTTTCTTGGGCACGATGTCGATTTATGATTGAAGCCCCAAAACATGTAAAAGATTAACCGGAAAAAAGCTTTACCTGCGGACCTGGGAAGCCACCGACCGGCCAACCTACGGGCCACTTGATATCCTTTTGAAGCAAAGTATACTCTTGCTCGATTCCGTACCTTAATTCAAATAGTTTTAAAAGTATTTCAATTAATTTGATAAAAAAAAAGAAGATAAAATATCTACAACTAAAAATGAAAAAAAAAAATATCGTAATTAGCAATGCAAAATTGTTGAATTGAAATAACTATGCCAAATTGATGTATTGAATCAAAACTTGAAATTATTTTATACAAAACATTGAATTTTAAAGATATTTACCATGTTTCTTCGGCGACAACTTGAGGGTCGCTAAAGATCTTAGCCGCCGCATGCCTTTTGTTGGTTGGAATCGGTTCGCCGGCGGGAGTATATGCGTCACACATCACCTGGTTTCCAAATTAAATCCCAAAATCAAAATAAAATAAATAAAATTTGATGAATTGTCTAAAACAACTTGTTTAACTGAGTTATTACAAGGATGTTGTTGCCTCTTCTGAAGGGATCTTTGAAGATAGCTTGAGGACTAAAACACATACCACACATATTAATCCACGATTTATAGATTAAATTAACTTAGTAATTGTTTATTTAGATTTTAAACATACTAGAGGATGACTTCACTGTCATCTCCAGGAGCTTGCCCGGTGCTTGAACCGTCGTAGTTCCATCTCGGTAACTCCGATGGATCCTTCACTGGTCCCGGCAAAGTCTGCAGTAACAATATAATTTGTTTTTTCTTAACTTTCATTATGATTTACACAGAAACCACCAAAACACAAACAATATTTACCCTTGCTTTGCTTCTCATATCCAAGCCTGATCCACCAATCCTATTCATCAGATAATCAACATCTTCTATCAATCAACCAAAGCTTTTGATATACACAGATTAAAGAACAAAGAATATATATATATATATATATATCATTTGACAGAATACTAGTACGGAGTTACGAACCATATGTACTCGGCGATGATCTGGTCAGTGGAGTCGGAGAGATCGAGATTGATTAAATCTGCAAGTGCCGACATTTTCATTAACTTTGTTTTGTTTAACACTAAAGAGATTCCTGCAAGTGTTTATATATAGAGAGAGCGAGAGAGAAGTAGGGTGACTTTGCAATGGAAATAATAGGGTAAAAAAACGAAGAATACAGAAATATCGGTCTATTATTGGAAATGCGAATTATCAGGAGATTCTGGTTTGATTCTTGGGATTATAAGATTCCAGATTTGCAGTATCTTTTTGAATAAAAATATTGACTTGACTTGATGTCCCGGTTAAGTTACCATATAGTTTTTCTCACCTAACCATGGTTCTCGTGTGTAATTCAATCACATCTCTACCAAACTTTGGAATATGTAAATTTCACTCAAAATTAATCAGTAAGATATTATAATCTTATTATATAAAATAGGAAAGATAACGAAAAAAATAGAATCTTTTGAGAAAGTGGGTTTATATGGGAAGTTAATCATTTACATTCATTCACTAAATTTCTCTTAAATAGGAAATTGAGAATATATTTTTGAGGAATCTTTTGGAAGAGAGTTCGTTGTTATGTGAATCCAAATCAAACAAAAACAAAAAAAGTCAAATAATTATTTTTTTGCGTCGAAAAATAGCTCGGTTGTTTTTGACTCTTTGTTTATTTATTTATGAAATTTTCTCTCGGTGATTTTTTTTTCATTTGTTTATGATTTAACTTTTGGACCAAACCAAGAGTTTGAATAGTCGTCATGAAATAAAAAAGATAATTGTGCTTACATTGAAAATTCATGAACAAACTTTTCCCAAAGTCATGGGGGTTGAACATTTGAGTGGTGAAGACATAAGCTTCCACTAATTAAAAGATCCAAACTTTATCATCTCAAGATTCTTGTTTTTAAGGAATCTCTCACAATCACTCACGCTCCTTCTTCCCCACTATCTTACGCGCTTTACAACCTTTTCAACCAAAAAAAAACTAAACTGTATTTTAATCAAAGATTACTACATTTCTCAGGGTAATTAACAAAAAATAATATTTTCTAAATTTTTATTCTAAATGCACTAATATTGATTTAAATTTTAAATATAGCACAAATTTAATATTAAAAATTTTTTTTAAAAAATTCCAATAAGAAAAAATTAAACTCAAATTAGATAAAAAGAACCTAAATATAATATATTTTATATTTATAATTTATTTATGGTAAATATATATTTTCAGAAGATAATTTATGTTATTTTTAAAAATTTAAATTTAAAATACTAAATTTGTAACAAAAACTTAAAAAATATGTTATTTTAAGGTATTATTCAATTTTTAAATTTTTTTAAAAATAAGTATTTATGAATCATTGAAAACCCCTTCTTCAGAGATAGGAAAATTTCAGAATTATCATTTCAAAGGAATAAACAAACAAATCTGTTTAAAATCTTTTAATGTTGAACTATATTTTGATAAAAGATTTTTTTTTTAAAACTCTCTTTGAGTAACCAAACTTTAAAATCTCTAAAGCATAATTTTCAACTATCATATCAACAAGACCAGATTTAATGCAGAATTTACAAAATTTATTGTTTCATGTACACAGAGAGAATAATCAAAGATTCTAATTAATTATTTGAGTTTTGATCTTATTATTACTATTTTCTTGCTATATGTGTAATTCAGAGGTTACTTGTGGTGTCAAAATGGGTTACTTCTGATCTGCTAGTGAAAACTGATAAATAAGAGAAAGAGTAATTCGTTCAAAATAGTAATACTATGATCAAAATTATGTGGGGTTGAATAGTTTGTTTCGAAAAAAATCCAAAAATAAGATTGAAAACAGAAAAAAAAAATATATATAAATATCTAATTTATATTTACTAATAAACAATATTATATAATTTGTGAATATTTTTTCCGACATAAGAAGTCGATATAATTCTAGTATTAATATTTTTATCTAAATAAGAAGATTATCAAACAGAAATTACTGAACGAAACACTGTTACATTTTCCAATAATTGATTACAAAATAAAACTAAAAACAGAGAAAACAAATTGAATTAAAACGACAAATCATAAATGCAAATATTCAATTAAGATCATGACTTTAGAAGAGATGGGTCGGAAGGATATTAGGTTTGTGATAATAAGCGATTATTGCAATTGGTTGGTGGGTCATTATGTTCCCGTGACTTTGGGATATTTTATTAATTTTGTCAACAGTTTTCTTAAATTTTGAATAAATAAAATTTGTAAAGCTCTTTATCTTCATTGGTGGGAAGAGTCCTAATCCTCTAATCACAAGTCCCAACTTGTATTTGAATAGTGATAATAGGTTGTTGTATCAATCGAAATGACATATATGCTTTTGTTTCTATCTTCCAACTATTATTAATTTAAACCCAATAACTATTATTGATTTCCCTAAATCATATAATATACACGACTATTTATATATAATTGATCACCGAATAGTCTTCATTTTAGTGTTTTCCTACTAACCATTATTATTGAGAGCTTTATTTTGAATTATTACATGTATGCCACAACTAGTGGACTATATATAAACTATTTGCTTTGGTGGTGAATCTGAAAATTATAAGTTTTTAAACATCAAATTATGACGATGAATCCTGTTATTTTTATTAGATGATTAGAGAGTTTTTATGAGGAGAAAGTTGTTTCAAGGTTTTTTTAATATAATTTATAGTTGTTCTATAAGAACAAAATTAAAATGTTAGACCATAATATATAGTCATTTTGTCAACCGCAAAAAATTGTGGTTGCAGTTGTAGCAAATTGTTGTTCGTTTATTTGTCGTAGATACATGCGGTCAATCGCAGCGATTATACGTTGTTTCATACGTTGTAATTTTTTTAACCGATCGATGTGCGATTAAAAATCTACGATCAAAATCAACCGCAACTATCAATGACAAACAAATAAACAACATATGTCGCACTCACAACCGTAATGTTAACTATATCCATAACCACAATGTTAGTCGTACCTGTCGTTGCAACTATCGGCAATGAGCAAATAAATAAGACTAGTTGTCTGATATTTTGACCGACAAACAAACAACATATGCTACACTCGCAACTATAATATTAACTGTATCCGCAATTACAATGTTAGCCGTAGCCGTAGTCGCAATTGCCGAAAGTACAAATGAACAAAACTACTTTGTCTAATATTTTTTGATGAAAAAAAGTGCCATCTCATTGGGGTCGAAGTTTTTCGGATATACCGTAACAACAGTCTCTTTTTTTTTTTATCTCAAGGAGGATGATTTGTTAACATAACCTGTCACAAGTTTGGAGATGGTTGATAGAGACCTTAATGTCCGACATTGAGGCCATAGTCTTCATGTGAAAACAAACAGAATATTAGGTAACGAAATTACATTAGACAAGAATATTAAATGATTTACCATACAAGATATTGAACAAGATGTGTCTTTAAGTCACATCTGAAATTGATATGACCGGTTAGACCGAATTTTTTTGCTCAATTACTATTTTGAACTTTTATGAAATCTAAACTGGATTAATTACGGGTTTGCATTTCAAAATTTAGTAACGTCAAGGATTGTCCCATGCAATCAAATTTGCTTCAAATTAAGAACCCATTCTCTTTAGATTGTATAAACATTTGTTAATGGCCATAGTCAATATAATGGGCTTGCTTTCTATAACAAACGTTCTTATAATATCAATTAGAGTCTAGGTTGGAATTAAAACGTTGGCCCATACATTCCATTTCTTTTGGTCGAAGCTGAAACACTGTATCAAATATCATAATTGGAAGTGTTTTTTTTTTTTTGACGTCATCATAATTGAGAAGTTATCTTAATATTATATCATCATTACTAAAATATCTTACTGAGATATTCTAAGATTTACTATCCTTTTCAATTACAATCTACGGTATGATGTCTGGTAGAGAAGATAATTTTACGTTTACAAGAAGTAAATTTTAATACTAAGAAAATCTTGTTCCATAAAATACTTACACACACACTCATATATATATATATATATATATATATATATATATATACTGAACTTTTGTTAAAATAATATAGTTAAATATAAATTGTGAGAGATATGTCAAACTGTATAAACTAGATAAAATAGATTGTGTTTCCAATCACGACTTCTCTTGTGCATATTGAACATTAATCTTCGTCTATGTTATAACATTTTTTTGTGCGTCAAACATGTTATAACCTATAGACCAGCTTTTCTTTAACTTACATATGTTTATTTCTGTCGAAATGGTCATACCCATTTATTCTACAATTTTACTTTTACGCATGCATAACAATATGTTGTTACTTTGCTTTCCAACGGCATCAAAACATATTAGGTCTCTCCAAAATGCTCCAAAAAGTCAGTCATTTATCTCATGTAGGGTTTTGAGATGTGCTATATATTCTTGTGGTTGACAACATATTTTATATCGATCCTGTGGATGGATTCGAGATGCCAAATCTTTGTCAAGATGAAGAAGGAGAATCAATATCTCATTTGTGTTGTCTACGTACTGATCTTTACCCAGGCAGCAAGTGTGGACATTATCCGATTTTCCGTTCCTGGAAAAAGGCTTTGAAGTTGGTTTTCTCATCTCAAACCTTGATTATTTGTTTACAATGGATGGAAAATTAATTGTGCCCCCTGAAATAAGTAGAAGGTTCCTTTTGATTTTGGAAAATTGTTTTCCCTGTTGGTTACAAATGAAGAAGATAAGAGAAAAAGTGGATCTATATATGTTTTTCGGTTAAATCGCTGGACCAAACACAGAGATATGATAGTTAATTTCAGATAAAATTATTTTAGATAAAGGCAAAATTGTCTAAAATTACATATTTTTAATTTTTTTGTTCTAAATATAGTTATTATTAATTTAAATTTTTAATAATAGCACAAATTTAAAATTAAAATACATTAAAAATATATTTTAATAGAAAAAAATTAAACCATAAATTAGAAAAAATGAACTCAAATATAATACTTTAAGTAAATAATTATTTTTATATAATTATTTGTGCTATTTTTGAAAATTTAATTTTATGATGCTAGATTTAGAAAAAATTTTAAAAATATTATTTTAGAATATTTCTCTTTAGATAATTTCGGATATTTTAAATAAAACTGTTTGAATTCAAACCGTATCAATTTTTTTTTAAAATAAAAATAAGATCTCCTATCAACTATCGAATGGGAGAAAATGAATCAAACCCAACAAAAAAAATACTTAGAGATCTGATATCTTTAATACCAACAAAAAGAACTAACCTGAATGTTCATGTCTAACTTATTGCATTGTGTGTATACCATTTTCTTGCATAATCTGTCCAGATTTTATAATGGAATATATAAACTAGACGATTACATTTTTATATTACTTTTCAAAGATGATTTATTACCTAAAATGCTAAATTACTCAATAATTTAAGGAAAAAGGTATTTTTATGCATTATGTTCCTACTTTAATAAAATAATGAAAACTATTAAATTAGGAAGATTCTCTAGGTTGCTGTAAAAAGATGAAATTCAACGATTTAACTTTTCTTTCCAATTTACAGCAGTCAGCAATAATAGTCCCTCTCTCTCTCTCTCTCTCTCTCTCTCTCCCCCTTCATCATTTTTTCAAATAGCCAACGACAGAAATATAGAGAGAGATACAGCCGGCGATATATATGTATAACATTTAGATAGAGAAAGAGAATAGAAAGAGCTGAAATTCATGTGCTTTTCTTCCGGCGTTTTCTCTTTCCAAACACTATTCTGCACGTAGTCGGAAAATACAAAGATTTTCCCGACAAAATCTCGGAAAAGCCATCTCTGAATCGATCTGTGTGTGAGAGAGAGAGACATTCACTGCTCGAAAGGATTACACTCTGGAAAGAAGAAGATGAAGGACAAGACCAATTTCGGTCTCCCCGTTTTTTTCTTCTTCTTCTTCTTCTTATGTTTCGTTGCCGTCACATCAGATCTAGAAGCTGATCGAAGAGCACTAATTGCTCTCCGCAATGGTGTCCATGGCCGTCCTCTGCTCTGGAATCTGACTGCACCACCATGTACTTGGGGAGGAGTCCAATGCAATGGGGGTCGGGTCACAGTACTCCGTTTACCTGGTGTGGGTTTATCGGGTCCATTGCCAATCGCAATCGGAAACCTAACTAAGCTGGAAACCCTATCTTTCCGATTCAATGCCCTTAATGGTCCAATCCCGCCGGATTTCGCCAACCTAACTCTCCTCCGTTACTTGTATCTCCAAGGAAACGCATTTTCCGGCGAGATTCCTTCGTTTCTCTTCACTTTACCCAATGTGATTCGGATCAACCTTGCCCAGAACAATTTCTCGGGTCGGATCCCAGATAATGTCAATTCGGCGACCCGGTTAGCTACTCTTTACTTGCAGGATAATCAACTCACCGGTCCGATCCCGGAGATTAAGATTCCACTTCAGCAATTCAATGTCTCCTCAAATCAGTTAAACGGGTCGATTCCAGATCCGTTGACAGGTTTTCCCAAATCCGCTTTTGAAGGTAACTCGCTCTGTGGGAAGCCGTTGGACGCTTGCTCCGTCACCGGCATCGGGAACGGCACCGAGACAACTGGAAAAGGCAAAAGCGACAAGTTATCCGCCGGAGCTATCGCCGGAATAGTGATTGCTTGTTTCTTCGTGCTTGTCTTGCTTTTCTTGATCTTGTTCTGCCTCTGCAGAAAGAAGAAAAAAGAGGAAAATGTCCAATCGAGAAATATCGAAGCAGCTCCTGTTCCCACCTCATCAGCCGCCGTAGCCAAGGAATCGGCGGTGGCTAATGTCCCCCCTCCGGTGGGTAACGGTGGACATTCGTCTGAAAATGGTGCATCAAAGAACCCTGCAGTAAGTAAAGATCTGACCTTTTTCGTCAAGTCATTCGGTGAGTTCGATCTGGACGGATTGTTAAAAGCTTCTGCGGAAGTTCTTGGTAAAGGAACATTGGGATCATCGTACAAGGCGAGTTTTGATCACGGATTAATGGTGGCTGTGAAACGATTGAGGGATGTAGTGGTGCCTGAGAAAGAGTTTAGAGAAAAGTTACAGGTTATTGGATCAATTAGCCATGTCAATCTCGTTTCATTGATCGCTTATTACTTCAGCCGCGATGAAAAGCTAGTTGTTTTCGAGTACATGTCTAGAGGAAGCTTATCGGCGCTTTTACACGGTAAAAAGAAGACTACTTTTTTTTAGTTCCGCAATTTCAATTCTTTATTGATCATAGATAATTACAAATCAAACTCTTTGGAATTCACAGGGAACAAAGGAAGTGGTAGAAGTCCATTGAATTGGGAAACAAGAGCCGGTATAGCATTAGGAGCCGCGAGAGCAATTAGTTACCTTCATTCACGTGATGCCACAACATCTCATGGCAACATTAAGTCTTCTAACATTCTCTTGTCTGAGTCTTTTGAGGCTAAGGTCTCTGACTACTGTCTTGCGCCTATGATCAGCCCTACTTCTGCGCCTAACCGCATCGATGGTTACCGTGCTCCTGAAGTAACGGATGCTCGTAGAATCTCCCAAAAGGCTGACGTTTACAGCTTCGGTGTTCTCCTTCTTGAATTACTCACAGGTACAACACAAACGAACACAAAAGCAAAGATCTTGGAAACCGCATTTCGGTTATTGAATCAATCAGTCAAAATTTTGATTTCGTTTTGCAGGGAAACCTCCAACACATCAGCAGTTAAACGAAGAAGGAGTAGATTTACCGAGATGGGTTTCATCAATCACTGAACAACAATCACCGTCAGATGTGTTTGATCCAGAGCTCACAAGGTATCAATCGGATGGATATGAGAACATGATCAGGCTTTTGAAGATTGGTATAAGCTGTACAGCTCAGTATCCGGATAGTCGTCCTTCAATGTCTGAAGTCACAAGGCTCATCGAAGAGGTTTCTGGTTCACTAAGTCCTCTGTCTGATTGATTTTTTTTTTTACTTTCCTTTCTTTCGAGGTGGGGTCTAAATTGATCAATTTCAAAATTGTTTGGTCTAAATTTGAATTGCTTAAAATTGTTTGTTCGGTGATTTTTTTAAAAATACGTTGATTTTTTTTTGTGTGTTGAAAGAATATTATAGGTTGTTTAAATGTATCATTGTTTGAGTATGGAACAAAACAAATGTGTCCCCTTTCCTATTGGCTGCCCCATAAACCTATTGATTCTTTCTTTCTAACCAATTATGCAATAAAACGGCAGAAACAAAGAAGAATAAATTATTTGTCAAATAACTAAATTACAAAAGTTGACACCCAAAGGTGAGAAAATATGATATTTTTGATAAATTGTGTTTGGTTTTTCATCCCAACTCCATCCGACCAATCATAAAAGTCAATGACAATATTTTCGGCTGTCTTTAAATTTAAGTTATGTTAAAATAAGTGACTAAGACTAAGTATCCATACATACTTTTAGGTAACGGGTCTATTCAAGTTTCTTAGTTGAATCTGATATGATATAGTCCCCATGTTTTCAAATTCAAAATTAGAATGATTGGGTAAAGCCATTAAAACAAAAGTTTCTTCATCTTTCCTTTAATCTTTAAAGTAAACTAAGATGATGACTCTCAAGGAAAAAGACATAAGAAGAAAGAATATGTTTCTAAAGAGTATTGATGAAGACATAAAGGTTTCAGTAAAAACATTTAAGAGCTGAACGTATGAAAGACTTTCTTGAGTGCATTATTTATATATCTATTTTGTATTGGTTAAGACAAAAAAAAGTGTTTGTTAAGAATAATTATTGATTTTGGTTTAGTTTGAAAGTTTAAGCGAGATCCATGGAATCGTGATGATTCACCAGATCTACACTCAAAAAATGTTTGGACGATACTGTTAAATTTCATATTATCATAACCAAGAAACGTAAAATAAATTGTTAAACATTATGAGTACTCAAAACATTTTTTTGGTTTAATGATTTCTTATACTTGTTCTTCTTAGCTACAAATATGTTTAACGTGAATTTTTGCCAAAAAAATCTTTGTGGTGGTGAGTAATCCGTTGTATAATGTCAATAAAGCATGAAGAATTAAGTCTCGGTAGCTAGAGGACATGTCTTCTGATCAAACTTTTTAGAAGAGCTAAGTGATTGTGTTCGAGAATGAGAGATCCATAGGCCTGTTATAATAGACCTAGAGATAACAAGTCAAAGCATTAATTATAGTTTTCAAATTTAGCTGATCGACACCGTAAGCATATTATATATCTATAGGTTGTAACATTTATTGTCAAAGTTTATTATATGTTGTAGACTTGAATTGAGAAATATTTTAGGACAATAACCTTATTAGTAGAAATATCATTATCACCGTATTAAATTTCAAACAAATATATAAATAGATTTAAATTACTAAAATAATTATAATATATGTTATTGTTAAAAAATTAATATATTTTATTAAATTAACTAAAAATATTATTAAATTCATAAAAATAATTATTTTTATTTTTTTAATTTATATATTACAAAAATTAATATTAAAAATAAATTTAAATAAAAGTTAAAATTATATACATATTTAATTTATATTTATTAATAAATAATATTATATCATTTATAAATATTTTTGTGGCATGGATATAAATGTAGTTAAGTGGTGAATTAGTATTTTGTCTGTCAGAAAAAACAGTATTTGTAATGCCACTTGCGACTTTATATATAAAAAATACTTTCTTCATAATGCACAATTTAGAACTTGATTTGAAAAATAAATCAAATTATCAAATTTTTACAACTACTTATAACACCACAATATATTATTCTCTAAGAACTTTCGTCATGATATAAATATTTTTATTTGGAAGTTTCGAGGTTTAAATTTATAATTTGTTTAAGTAACATAACATAAAATATCAATATTTTATAAAAAAAAGTGAATATGATATAGTATTAAAATGTATAGTTGTTGATCACTTTTTTTCAGGTGGCATATATTATTTTACAACTAGTCATGGAAAAAGCATTGTTCCTCTTGTTTTAACTCAAATCCATGTGGGTTCACATGCACATGTATATGTAACTTGATTTATTTTATTTAATTGTTACAAATGTCTTTCCCCAAGAAAATGCCATTAGGCATTACTCTGTCAAATCCATTTAAAAAATATTTAAGCCTTTACAACTTGTGTTTCGTTTTCCTAAAATCATAAATTTTAACTTTTGCCAGCTCATGAAAAATCATTAATTGACCATTTATTCTGTGTTATTGGATTCTTTAGTACAAATCTCGTTTGAACATGTTTGCTGATACGATACTAATTTTTAATCAGAGAAACCAAAGTAAGATTTTTCTAACTAGTACGCGTAGTAATAACACATGAGCTGGAAAATGAATAATTTTGAGGTACCACAAATGTTCAATCATGGAAAAAATGACGAATACATAATCCAAATAGAATTTTAGTTCTAACATAGTAACATAGAACAAAACTTAGTTTATTGTGTCAATATATAAGTAAGATGCATACATATGGATGAAAACAATTATACGGACTCGTGATGTCTGAAAGAAATATTTTTGTTGTGAGATTTTAGTAATTTTGGAGAAAAATATAAAAAGGTTGATTCAGATGGAGAGGGACACATCATGGAGAAAATGGGCATCTCATTGAGACAGGATTGGACGCGGTTTCTGTATAGTGTCAATAATTATGCCAACAATAAAACTTCAAAAGCAGTTGCTAAAACGATGGTAATAACCATCAGAGGGGATACTATGAAACTTGGTGGTATCTATAATTATTATTTTACATTCAATAACATATATATATATATTCATTTCATAGTTAAACGAATATATATCAAAATCTCGATATACAATTTGATTTTGATTTCATTCATATGTTATAAATGTTGATTTAAAAAAAAAAATCAAATCGAAATAGATAACCAATCGAAACAAATCTACCAGATAATTTATATAATCCAAATAAAAATAATATAATTTTGGAGAATAGTTGGTATGTATATATATTATTACTGATTTTTACAAATTCGAGTTTACTTTGTTTATTCTATATGAACTAGATTTATATCCACGCCATGCGCGGGAAAAAAGATTTGTAAATTATATTTTATTAGTAAATATAAATTACATATTTATATAATTTTAAATTTTATTTAAAATTACTTTTAAGATTAATTTTTGTATATATAAATTAAGAAAATAAAAATAATTATTTTTTTATAAATTTAATAGTATTTTTTTGTTAGTTTAATAAAATATATTAATTGTCTAACTAAATTAATAACACGTCAGAGTAAAATTATTTTCTTAAAATATTTATCAAATAATATATTAGAAATTATGGTAGTAACTTAAATCTATTTATATTTATAATTAATGTATAAAAAATTAAACAAATAAAAATTATTATTTTTGAAAATGTAATAATATTTTTTGGTTAGTTGAATTAAATATATCTATTTTCTAACTAAGTTAATATCAATGACATGTATTGTAATTATTCTAGTAACTTAAATCTTTTTATATATTTAAACTGAAATTCGTTGTGGTGTTGACACATCAGCTGGTATTTTTGTTATTAACACGTTAGAATAAATTTAATTTATTAAAAAGTTTCTCAAATAATATATTAGAGATGAGTTTGGATATCGGCCTATATACTCACAATTAATTAGAAGAAACAAATACACCAATTGATTTACAAAAAACAATCACTTAATAATTTTGTCGTATTACTGACTTTCTTGGGATTTTATCATTGACTTTTTTACGCATTTATACCAATCCAGTAAAAAGAAAAGAAAAAAGATGAATTGATTTCTTCGAATTTGATTTAAGTTTCAGTTCGGTCCATTTATCATGGGCTATTATTTGTGACATATAAATGGGCCAAGTTGTGGATAATATCGTAATAGACCCACATTGGTGAAATGGTTCCAACTTCAAACCATCTTTTCGTTATTTTGTCTAGGAGATGTCAATGGAGGCCCGTAATTTTTCTTCATAAGTATCACTCGATTTTGTAATTTCTAATATTAATTTTGGAATTTTCAGTTAAACTAATGATATTTATCAAACCATTTTAGGATATCTGATTAAACTGGTAATTTATAAAAAAAAATTTTAACTGATAATTTAATCTGACAAAACATGAACATATAATAAACTGAGAATTTTACATTCTTCTTCTGTAATGACGTATGTGATTAGTGGAAGTGTAACACTATGATGAAAAACTTACCACTGAGTGCTAACAAAAATCCACCAATCATGTTAGTGAAGTTGATTGATTACAAAGTAAATTATAATGTACGTTTTTATTGGCACCACTAACTCCAACACCAACAGACAACTCGACAATGAAAAACTACCTTAAATATTAATACTTCCATTTATCATTATTAAATAATTAATACTCCTTAACCCATTACATAATCTTTGCAGTAAATTAAATAATAAATATTCTCATAATCATGAAAGAGAAAAAAATATGTAAATGGGCATTTATCCCACTGATAATAGTAAGCCGACATATATAACTATTTTTGATAAATAAAAGATAACTAAATTTATACTTATGTGCATGGAGAAAATATTTGTAAATTATATAATATTATTTATTAGTAAATATAAATTAAATATTTATATACTTTTAATTTTAATTTAAATTATTTTTAACACTAATTTTGTATATGTAAATTAAAAAAAATAATTATTTTTTTACGAATTTAATAATATTTTTGGTTAGTTTAATAATTTATTTTAATTATCTAAGTGAATTAATAATAATAATAAAATATATTGTAATTATTATAATAAGTGAATCTCATTTATATATCTATTTGAAAAGTGATAAAACATCAGAATTACATTTATGTTAATATAATGTAAAATTATTTTTTAAATATTTCTCATATAATATATTAGAAATTATGACAATATGGATTAGAAAAAATCATTATAGGATTGGATACAATTATAATTAAAAGTAAGAAGATACGATAAGAAATGTAGGTCCACAAACCACAAAATGGTTTTGAGATCTCTGCGGTCTCTATATATAGGTTGTTGTGTAGCTTAGCAAGTCTTGGAAATACAACATCATAAGTATATTAGCTACCTATTTGATCATATCCCTATATATACAACAAGAAACGTAAGTATATATATAGAGAGAGAGAGAAAGATAGAGAAATGGGGAGGCAACCATGTTGTGACAAAGTAGGGTTGAAGAAAGGGCCATGGACTGTTGAAGAAGACAAGAAACTCATCAACTTCATCCTCACCAATGGCCATTGTTGTTGGAGAGCTCTTCCCAAGCTTTCTGGTTTTTTTTCTCTCTCTCCATATTCCCTAAAGTCGACGCCGTTTGGGATAGCTCATGTCTTTTAAAAATTCACTTTGTTTTTCACTAAATTGACTTTTACTTATGACTTAAGAGATTTTAGACCAAAACTATACATAGTGTTTTGCGGAAAACAAAATCACTGTGTTTGGATTTCGTGGTCCTCAAACGTTATTATTTAGTTCCAGATGAAGTACTTGATTTTCATTGATTCCTAATCAATCAATTTTGTAGTTTACCTTAAATTTATCTTTAATTTAATTACTTTGGTTAATTAATTGTATGCAGGACTACTGAGGTGTGGTAAAAGCTGCAGATTAAGATGGATAAATTATTTAAGACCTGATTTAAAAAGAGGTCTTTTATCAGAATATGAAGAACAAATGGTCATTGATCTTCATGCGCAACTTGGCAATAGGTTTATTCTTTTTTCTTTTGAATAAAATTATTATTATTATTATTATATAGACATTGTATTCTAAATTTATAAACATAAAAAACAAAAAAAAAATCCAATAAAGTCACTAAAAATCAAACTTTAACCCTAGTAGTAGTCTATGAAATGACTGAACAATTGAAATCATTAGTTAAATTCTCATCTTTTAAAGTTATTGAATCTTAATTTTTTGTGCAGATGGTCAAAGATTGCTTCTCATCTACCAGGAAGAACTGATAATGAAATTAAGAACCATTGGAACACACACATCAAGAAAAAGCTAAGGAAGATGGGTATTGACCCTTTGACCCATAAGCCACTCTCTGAACAAGAAGCTAAACAACAAGCTCAAGGGAGCAAGAAAAGCAGCTTAGTGTCTCATGATGAAAAGAACACAAAACAAGATCAAGATGATCAACAAACAAGAGACAAGCAAGAAGAACATCATCTAGCGCAATATTTGGACAAGAAGAACGAACTGAATTCAAGTGATGGGTTTTGTATTGATGAAGTCCCATTGCTCAAACCAGATGAGATCTTTATGGAAATCTCTTCTGCTCATAATCAGAATACTACTGATGATAATTCCAACATTGACATTAGTAACTCGACTTCTTCTTCTTCCTCTTCCACATCGTCGTGTATATCGTCAGTACTACCTGGTGATGAGTTCTCAAAGTTTTTTGATGAAATGGAGATTCTTGACCTCAAGTGGCTCTCATCCGATGATTCATCAGGGAATAACATTAATTACAAAGACGACAAGTTCAACAACAATGTTGATACAATGAACTTGTGGGACATCAATGATTTGAGCAGTTTGGAGTTGTTTATGAATGATCATGATGGTGGTTTTGTTGAAAATTGTAATGGATGTTCAAGTTTCAGATCAAGAGATTCATAGACATATTTGATCTCCTCTAACTTTTTTAGTTTTCTTTTGTGTTTTTAATTGAATTTTTGTTTTTGAAGCTCGGAATTTGGGGTTGGGCGTTTATGTTGCAATCTAGTGGATGATTAGATGTAAAATGCATGTAATAAATAATACGCTATTATAAGTTTTTCTAAAATAAAACATAATTTATTATCTATTTAAATCTATATTCAACAAGTAGTAAAAGAATTGCACAATACAAATAATTCCTATTCAAAAAGTCAGCCGCCCCTAGCCGCCTAGCCGTCTAGATATCCGCCTTCTGCCTAGCCGCCTAGGTATCCGTGTAAGCGCTAGACATCAAATAACTATGGCGATTTTGTTTAAATCGGTCAAATAAATCGGATGATCGATTTTTATCCGTATAATTCACCTATACAGACGCCTAGCCGTCTAGGCACCCGCCTAATTTATTTTTATTTTTATTTTTAAAGTATTTTAAAAAAAAATTCAAATGAAAATTTAATTTAACTTATATTGAAAAACTAGGTGAAAATCATAAAATATTGGATCTAAAAAATTAGTATTAATGTGTTTTATACAATCATAAACGGTAAAATTGTATTATATTTATAAATAATTATGAATTATCATATGTAACAATAATAAATAGGTTAAAAACTAGACTGTCCGTTGTTACCAAATAATCTTTGATTTTTTTGTTATGTGTTAGACCTATCTCAACGGCATGAATAGCACCTAACGCAGATTCAAACATGACAATTAATCAAAACAAACAAAAATTTAATTAGTTTTACTTTAAAATTGAAAAGAACACTTGTAATAATAATAAACTTCTTTATTTTTTGATCAAGTTCATACTCTACTGAGACATCAAAATGATTTTCACTAATTGCTATAAATGTTTGTGGTCACTATCTCAATCAAATTGTTTTCCATTTTCTTGTCCAAAATTGATGTCCAACTTTAACTGCGATAAGTCGGCAAACAACCTACATATAAAAGAATTGAATTAAATTTCATTCCAAATTGTTAAAATATGCTTAAAATCTAAAGCCACTAAATTAAAGTTTTATGATTGGTTATCAATCCATTGAATTATATGAAGAAAAATGTTGAAATTTGGTTTACAACAAGTAAATGTTATTCGGATAGAAGAGGAAAATACTAAATAACGATGATGCAATGATGACGTCAGGGTGATGAAGTTCATGGCAATATATATATATATATATATATAGTCTTGAACAAAAACAACGTCACAATCATGATTTAATCTCTTGAGGATTTATTAATAAACACTACCAACCAAATATTCTTGATCTCATGTTCAAACTTTCAAAGCTTTTGTGGTGGACCATGTACACTCACTTCAATTACACTTCTTTATGTATATTGTATATATTTTATAAAATAAAATACAAACATTAAAATAATCTTGATCCATATAAAAATGCTAATGATGTAATGGAAACTAGATAGATGCAATGATATTCATTTAGTTTGATTAATCTTCGAAAAAAACTAAATTTTGTTCAACTTGTGAATATCTAAGCCAAAAACAAAGAATGATAACACTTTTTAATGTTTATCAAAACGTCTTTATTAAAATATTATAACTCTTAAATGAATAATTAGACATATAGATGTTGCTAGAGTGAGAAATGATTTCACGTACAATCAGTTTTTGTATAATGATGAAAATGAATAAATTTGATCTGGAAATCCGATTTGGCCAAAAAGAAAGTTGATTAGAAATATTCAGAAGTAATCATATCCTATGGTCCGATTAATCAAAGATGTTGTCAAAAGGTACGAAAAATACACACCGACCCACGCATGTATTAATCCGCACTACTGTTATGCATATTTACATATACATACACTGCCGCTGATGACACATGTATATGTCTTTTTTCTCGTCAACACATGTATGTCTCGATGCTGACATAGGAAATAAAAAAAATAATTATTTTTTAACCATTTTTAAAATAATAATATATGGTTTCAAAAGTAAGTTTTTTTATGTGATTAAGAACGGTTCAATAACCCAATATATTGGAGACAAATTAATTCTATATTTCTAAAATATACGTAGAAATAATATAATTATTAATTTATTTATTTTTCCAGATCAAAAATTAATTTTTATATTCGATTTTATTTATATATAAAGCGAAAATAACATCTCCAAATCTATTTGAAAAACAACTAGTCAAATGTGTAATTTTATCTTTAACAATCGTGAATTTTTTTATTAATAAAAACAGAAATAATTTTGTTTTAGATAGAAATAAATTATCCATTGTTGACAGTAATCTGTAGTTCTAATATGTTACGAAGTTTTTTTATATATACTTGTCTTATAGAACAATACAATATTGTTTAAAAAAAAATCAATATCTTGTCTTTTTAACGTAAAATTCAGCATCGTTGCATAAGGCTCTGTCCATAAAGGATCGGTCCAGTGTTGTGTATGATTTATATTTGTATGTTTATGAAGTTTTTTTATAAGAAAATGGACCACAAGTGAATGGGATTGATTGTTAAGTGGTAACTACCTTTTTCTTCTTCACCAAACCATTTTGTCAATAGGAAATATCAAAATTTTTATATTGTTGATTATCATAGTTTAACATCATATTCTAATGAATTTATCTTATTGATTAAAACTGAGATCAGTAGAGAAAAAAACACATACATAAAAATAATTACAAGTTATTATATGGTGGATGTAGATTTTAAAATAGTAGGAATTTTCTCTACATATAACCAAAAACAAGTAGAATTCCATCAAAATTATTCCAAATATAAAATTTATGAGCTCATAATTTATCAAAATTTACATATCAAATATAAAATTTATCAAAATTTATGCAAATGAGTTCATAATTATGAGCTCAATGCGTTTTAACTATTGTTTTAGTTCTATTTTAACCTCCATGCAATAATTGTGAACACCCAATTTTTCTTAATAGTTTTGGATGAATAAAAAATGAATACCTTATATATATACCATAAAGTGTATAAAATAATTGTTGGGTTGTGGTTTAACATACAAAACGAGGATTAAAAGGTTTAATCGGGTTTGGATATTAGATTTCGGTTTTGAGTTTAATATTTGGTTAACTGTCGCCAACTAATTCTGGTGGTATAAAAGGGCTCTGTTTTACGGAGCTGAAACAGAGGAAGGGTGAGGTGAAAGAGAATCGAGAGAAAGATAGGAGAGGAGAAGAACTTTCTTGGGGTGTTCAAGAAACGTTTTTCTGGGAAATTCTGGGTCTTTCTAATCTCTTTCTGGGTAATCACTGGTGTAACATTGAGTCTGTATTAGACTCGAATTTTGTACTCTGTTTTTCGGTGAGATAGTGGATTCCGGGGAGATATCCCGGCCAGACGTAGGATGCATTTTGTGCATCCGAACTGGATAAATCGTGTGAGTATTTCTTGTTAGATTGTTTCAAGAATAAGTCGTATCAACATCTACACAATCGAATCTAAACTTGGGAAAATACAAAATCGATTCCGCTCAAGAAATTGAATTAGAATCATAACAATTGGTATCGG
Organism: Pugionium cornutum; assembly: GCA_018901935.1. Taxonomy (NCBI): domain Eukaryota; kingdom Viridiplantae; phylum Streptophyta; class Magnoliopsida; order Brassicales; family Brassicaceae; genus Pugionium; species Pugionium cornutum. Next base: position 6,688,342 of record CM032162.1, read on the forward strand.
AGCCATTTCCCAGAAAGGAGGTTCGAAATTCTTGTTCCGGTAGGAGGAACAGAATGTCCGCAACAAAGATGGAGGTTGAAAAGTTCAATGGTCTTATTGATTACAACCTGTGGAAAGAGAAGATTATGGCTCAATTAGAGATTCTTGGGTTGATGGAAGCATTAAGACTTCAGGAGGAAGAACTCGGGAAGCCAGGAGAAACTTCAGAGGAAGTAGATTCAGAGAAAAAAGATCCAATAAAAGACTCGGATCCCCTGCTAAAGGAGAAACAGAGGAAGGTAAGAAGTACCATTGTTTTAAGTGTTTCGGATCAGGTTTTGAGGAAGATAATCAAAGAACCAACAGCAGCAGGAATGTTTAAGGTTCTTGATTCATTATATATGTCAAAATCTTTACCGAATAGAATTTACTTGAAGCAACGCTTGTATGGTTATCGGATGAATGAATCACTGTCTGTAGAAAACAACATCGATGAGTTCCTAAGGATAATCACTGATCTGGGGAATGTTAGAGTAAATATTGCCGATGAGGACCAGGCAATTCTTCTCCTAATGTCGTTGCCAAAGCAATTTGATCAGTTAAGGGATACTCTCAGATATGGTAAAGAGGCATTAACATTGGATGAAGTGATCAATGCGATCAATTCGAAACAATTGGAACTCGGGGCAGATGGAAAAAGGCCTAAGACTGTGGGAGAAGGTCTGTATACTGGTGGAAACATCAGAGGAAGACCTCAGACTAAACAGGCCAACCAAAATCGAGGGAAAGGTAAATCTAGATCTAAATCTAGAGAAAGAAAGGCCACTTGCTGGACATGTGGTATTGAAGGACATTATAAAAGGAACTGTCCTAAAAAGGGGTATCACAAGGATAAAGATAGTAAGGGGTCAGAAAGTGGAGAAGCATCATCGGTAGATGAGGTGAAGTATATTGAGTCATTAACAGTATGTGAAGCAAACATGGTTGGAATGTTTGATTTCAATGAAATTTGGATTCTAGACACCGGATGCACTTACCACATGACACCACGGAAAGATTGGTTCACTGAATTGAGAGAGTTCGATGCAGGTTCAGTGCGAATGGCAAATGAAACAATCTCATCAGTAAAAGGAATTGGGACAATTCTTTTGAAAACAGTAGAAGGACATCTTGTATCCGTGAAAGATGTGAGATATGTACCCACTTTCTCTAGAAACCTACTGTCTCTTGGAACTTTCGAAGCTCAAAGATGTACTTTCTCCTCAGAAAATGGGATTCTGAGGGTGAAAAAGGGGTGCAGAACAGTGTTGAAGGCTGAAAGACATGGACAACTGTATTTTCTGCAAGGTAAAGGGTTCGTAGGAGAAGCAAATGCAGTAACCAAGGAAGACGAGACTCACTTGTGGCATAGCAGGCTAGCACATGTAGGTCAAAAGGGACTGAATGTGTTAGTCAAAGAAGGATATCTTGATGGAAGTAAGATCTCTAACCTTCCTTTCTGTGAAAACTGTGTTTTTGGTAAGGCACACAAGGTGAGCTTTATTACTGGGAAGCATACCACAAAGGAAAGACTCGAATACATCCATGCTGACTTGTGGGGTTCTCAAAATATCCCCCCATCATTGAGTAAGTGCCATTACTTCCTAAGTCTGATAGATGACCACAGTAGGAAGGTGTGGGTATATTTTTTAAGAACCAAAGACCAGGCGTATGAGAAGTTTGTGGAATGGCGAACATTAGTTGAGAAACAAACAGCTCTGAAGGTAAAGAATCTCAGGACAGACAATGGTCTTGAGTTCTGTAACCAAGATTTTGACAGATTGTGTACTGTGAATGGGATTGTTAGACATAAAACAGTCCCATACACTCCACAACAGAATGGCGTTGTAGAGAGAATGAACCAAACAATCCTAGAGAAAGTTCGTAGTATGCTAAGTGAATCTGGTCTGCAGAAAATGTTCTGGGCTGAAGCAGTAAATACTGCCGTATACTTGATCAACAGACTACCATGTTCTGCAATCAACAATGAGCTACCAGAGGTTAGGTGGTCCAGAGTCAATCCAAGTTTTAAACATCTACGCAGGTTTGGGTGTGTGTGTTATTTTCATTCTGATGAGGGTAAACTTTCTCCAAGAGCAAGGAGAGGAGTTTTCTTAGGATATCCAGAAGGTGTTAAAGGATACAAGGTATGGGATATTGAAGAACAGAAGTCGATCCTGAGTAGGAATGTAACTTTTGATGAGAAAAGAAGTTACAGAGACTTATTAGGAGGAAACTTCAAAAGTAATCAGTCACATGAGGACTATAGGGAATTTAGTATCAGTGGTGAATCCCTTGAGAATGGAGAAGAAAATGAAGAATGTGAAACCTCAGAGAATCCAGTAGAAGTGCAGGAAGAAACAGAATCTGATAAGGAAGGGGAAGAAGACTTGGCTGAGTATCAGCTGGCACGAGACAGAACCAGAAGAGTGATTAAACCACCAGAAAGGTATAGAGACACAGAGTTTACAGCTGTGGCTTTGCTTACATCTGAAGATGGGGAGCAGATTGAACCAAGTGACTTTAAGTCAGCAATGAGAGACAGAAATAGAAAGAAATGGAAACAAGCTACTGATGATGAAATGAAGTCTCTTCAGAAGAACAATACCTGGAAACTTGTACAGAGACCAAAGAACAGGAAAATCATTGGCTGCAAGTGGGTATTCACCAAGAAATCTGGAATACCTGGTGTGGAAGACCCTCGCTTTAAAGCTAGGTTGGTGGCAAAAGGATTTGCCCAGAAGGAAGGTTTGGATTACAATGAAATCTTTTCCCCCGTGGTTAAACATGTGTCCATAAGATATCTTATGTCAATTGTAGTAAATGAAGATTTAGAGCTGGAACAGTTAGACGTGAAGACAGCCTTTCTTCATGGTGAATTAGAGGAAGAAATCTATATGGATCAGCCAGAAGGATATGTGGTAAAGGGAAAGGAAAATCAGGTATGTCTCCTTCAAAGATCATTGTATGGTTTGAAACAGAGTCCTCGTTAGTGGAATGAAAAGTTTAATGGATTCATGATGGAAGTTGGATTCATTAGGAGCAAGTACGACAGCTGTGTCTACATCAGAAGGTCTCATGGAACAGTCTTATATCTCCTTTTATATGTCGATGACATGTTAGTAGCTTGTAAGGAAAAGGAGGAGATAAAAAGATTGAAGGAACAATTAAAGACCAGGTTTGAGATGAAAGATTTAGGTCCAGCAAAGAAGATCTTAGGAATTGAGATTACAAGGAACAGAAATGCAGGTTTTTTAAAGCTGTCCCAAGAAAATTACATGGAGAAAATTCTGAAAGTGTTTGGTATGGAAAACTCAAAAGCTGTTGGAACTCCTATGGGTTCTCAGTTTTCTTTGGCTTCAGCTACCAAGGAGGAGATAGCTCGGGAGTCAAATTTTATGAAGGCTATCCCGTACTGTAATGCAGTGGGGAGTCTCATGTATGGCATGATTGGGACAAGACCTGATCTGGCCTATCCGGTTGGTTTGATTAGTCGCTTTATGAGCAATCCGATTAAGGAACATTGGAATGCAGTAAAATGGGTGCTAAGGTATGTAAAAGGATCAACCAAAACATGTTTGGAATTCAGGAAAGGTACTGAATTTAAAATTTATGGGTTCTGCGATGCTGATTTTGCAGCAGATCTGGATAAAAGAAGATCATTATCTGGCTTTGTGTTCTTATCGGGAAACTGTGTGATAAGTTGGAAGTCCAGTCTACAGAAAGTAGTTGCCTTGTCAACAACCGAGTCAGAATATATGTCCCTTACTGAGGCTGCGAAAGAAGCAACATGGCTGAGGGGGCTAAGTGGAGAATTTGGTTACATTCAAGACAACATTATGATCTTCTGTGATTCTCAAAGTGCCATTGCTTTGTCGAAAAACTCTGTACATCATGAGAGGACAAAGCACATTCAGGTGAAAGTGCATTTTATTAGAGAACAAGTCTCTAGTGGAGTGGTGCAGGTGGAGAAAATTCACACAAGTGAAAATCCTGCAGACTTATTTACTAAGGTCCTACCTATCAGTAAGCTGAACAAGCTGTTGGAACTGATAGGTGTGTCCAGAGAGTGATCAAGGACATAGAAAATCCGGGAGGGAGTTCACTAAAGCTCACGGGATGTAAAACCAAGGAGGAGATTGTTGGGTTGTGGTTTAACATACAAACCGAGGATTAAAAGGTTTAATCGGGTTTGGGTATTAGATTTCGGTTTTGAGTTTAATATTTGGTTAACTGTCGCCAACTAATTCTGGTGGTATAAAAGGGCTCTGTTTTACGGAGCTGAAACAGAGGAAGGGTGAGGTGAAAGAGAATCGAGAGAAAGATAGGAGAGGAGAAGAACTTTCTTGGGGTGTTCAAGAAACGTTTTTCTGGGAAATTCTGGGTCTTTCTAATCTCTTTCTGGGTAATCACTGGTGTAACATTGAGTCTGTATTAGACTCGAATTTTGTACTCTGTTTTTCGGTGAGATAGTGGATTCCGGGGAGATATCCCGGCCAAACGTAGGATGCATTTTGTGCATCCGAACTGGATAAATCATGTGAGTATTTCTTGTTAGATTGTTTCAAGAATAAGTCGTATCAACATCTACACAATCGAATCTAAACTTGGGAAAATACAAAATCGATTCCGCTCAAGAAATTGAATTAGAATCATAACAATAATTTCTTAAGAGATTGAGAATTATAAAATATAGAGAAAGTGGAAAAAAGAGTGCATGTATAAGAATGAACCTTTTCTCATAACAAATATGATCATTGCTTAGACATGACTTGTCACAAAGAAGAGCAAAAGGAGTGATAGTGGAATTGTGAATGATGGATTAAAGAAACGAGAAAGGAAGAAGATAAAAGAATTATAAATAATAAATAGTTAGGTTGGTGGATATATATTTCTTTTTAAATTTATAGAAAAATAAGATTTGGAAATTATTAAAATACATTTGAAGTTGGTGGAATGAGTAACATTTTCGTTCTTTCGTTCTCCTACTTAGTGTGACACATTGGCTAAACTTTCACACCTTTAAAAACGAAAGTACGGTCCTTTTTGTAAAGTTACCAAAAAAGATATTATCACATGTAAATATATGTGTTATGTTGTAGTAATTACGTGGGTTTTGTAATAATTAGCGGTGATCCCAGTTTTTTACATCCGATTAATCCTGTGAACTCACTCTAGCTATCGACTAGTACACTTATTGGATTTTCAAATGATAGTAAAACATGACACCATATTCTATTGACCATACAAAATGAACAAAAGAAATTATGGATTTTAATATAATCGATTTATGGCATAGACCATCATCGATTTATATTCTATGATTTTATTTTAATATGAATATGCAGAAAATACCCTTTTTGTGATAATACATACTCAAATAAATAAGTTATAATAAAATATCAAGACATGGGTATTTTATATTTTAATATGGTTGGCAGAAAGAATCTTTAGATTTAGGTATATGCAAAAACGTAAATGGAATGGATTCTCAAAATGTGATCGAACTATTCATTCATTTTTGGGCTACACAAATCTCTATTGATGTGAAATATATTCTCTGTCTCATTCCCCAAAATATAATTCTATACTGTCTATATATCATATACATAAATCATCATCGTTTGTCAACCATAATTTTCTACAGCTATGAATATAGTATATTGTTGTTTATTTAACTGTATCAGTTATGTACAGTCATTCGTAACAGTTAGACGTTACATCATGCGTTACAATTTTTTTAACTGTTAATTAAAACAACAGTACAATTAAAAATCTACAATCAAACATAACCGCAATTGTCAACAACATACTAACGAATAATATATACCGTAACCACAACCGACGATAACCAACAAACGAACAATAATATAATATGGAATTAGGCTTCTCCGGTGAACCATAATCTGAGTCTTGGTTTAGAGTGGTGTTGTTTTATGAGAAATGCGTCAATACATCGGAAATTCCGGACCCGAAGAATACTGATATTTTCTTCAATTAAATTTATAAAAGGTATTAGTTCCACAACATAATATAGTTGACCAGGTAAATAAACAATCTAAGGTTTCATATCAACAGTTGAAAACTCTACAAAGCTAATTTGCTACCAGAGATTCACAGTTCAAGAAGGCTCAAGCTTAACATCTCCAGTATCAAGTCTGGCAACATCATCATGATGAGCAATGAAAGTTGAGACAATGGTTCCACTGTTATAGCCATCAATGAGAAGCTTAGAAATCTTAGATCTCCATTCCGATGACTCTTTTTCGCTCTTCCTGTCGTGGAAGACTCTATCACGGTAGTTTAGCATTGTCCCTAGTCCCGTGTTCGCAACCCAACCGTACTTCTTCAGTACTTCTGCTTCGGCTTCCGTCATATCTTCTCCTACCTTTTCCCACCAAGTTACAAAGAGAGAGAGAGAGAGTTCAGAATAATAAACCATACTTAAAGAACATATTGGTGGTATATATATTAACAATCAAGAGAGAAGAATTTACCTGTAATGGCTTGTTTTCAATTAGTTGATATCGGCCACAGCTTGCGAGTTTCATGGCCATGACTAACCGTTTGATCTGCCATCCGATTGACGGAGTGTTGCTGAGCTCGAAGAAGTACGTTGCATAGCCATATTCAGGCCTTTCCATTACTATCCTGTACCAAATAAAACAGTTAGTTTAGTCCGCAATGACAAAGGAGAGAGAGAGACAATACTCAAACGGGTTGGGTAATGGCAAGAGGAATCTATTCGAGTTCAGGTCGAATTCAGGCCAAGCAATAGGTTTACATGCAGGATGTGCTTTAGAGATCAAATTTCAGGGTTTAAGATGCAATTTTGATGGAGCAGAGGCTATAAAAAGATTTGCAAACAAAGACACTCAATTTTGGGATGTTAAACTGGTGGATACATGATGTGAGCGACGAAGGCCATTTGAAGGAACACAAATTCAATTGGGTGCCTCGGGAGCTCAATAAACCTGCTGATATACTCACAAAACATAGATTTCCAAATAACAAGTCTTTTGTATATCATGTTTCTATTCCTCAGGTCATTACAAATTTTTTACATTGTGATTATTTTTTTATTCAAATTAATAAAGAAGAAATTTGAAAAATAACAAAGGAGATAGAGGGAGCGAGAGATAGTTTAAATTTACCGGTTATGTCTATCGAAAACGAATATGAAAGACTGGAGATCGCGGCACCAGCCCCACTCAACAGGCCATTTGCGGAACCGCAAATACCGTGCCTGTAAACAAGAGGAAACCAATTAGGAAGAAAGGGAAATATATAAATCTGAGAAGGCCAGGCAGCGGATTTTTCTACCTGTTCAATGAGGGAGAATAGACAGGTCAAGCAATAGCTGGTTCTTGAAGCTTTTGAGAATCTTAAATTAAGAAGTTTCGTGCCCGTCTCGCGTTTGAAGAAAAGCTGATAGTTCCCAAAACATTCGATTATTTGACACAGCTGAATATAAGCCACCTTTGTAAAAAAAAGATTTGTTTTACCTGCGAGATCACATCTTCGAGCTCCAAGAAATTCTCTTCGAGAAGTGAATCATCTGGGGAATCACCGCCACCTGCATTATCCCCATAAAGCTTAAGTTCATCTACTGATACCCCCTGTTGAATCAGTACCTGCAAACACCACGTTCGAACACAGGAGCTTAGAGATATTTAGTTTACAAAACAAAAGTTCAGTTAAATTCAACATTAAGAAGAAAACCATGATACCTGCAAAAGACCAGGAGCATCTTCCTCCAGAGCTGTTTCAATTGAGTCCCTGTAATGGTTATTCCAAACGAAAAGATCACAAAAGAAAGAGAAATTAATCAAAAGATACTGAGACATTTGAGACAAAAGATACAGCAGAGAGACTCACGTAGCGGTTTTCTTTCGCTTCCAAGGACGCAATATCCTCAAAGGTTTAATGTATTCATCAGATGTACAAAAGCTAAATCCTGAGGATGGAGAATTCAGATCATCATGATGAATTGAGCCATGAAAAGATCGAAGCTTTAGTCGATCAATCAGTTTCATGTGGTCTATCTCATCTTCATCCAGTTCACTAGCGGTCTCTGCTTCATTTTTTACAGACCTAGAAGGATTAGGAGTAGATGTACAAAGATTCAAACGATAACTCAACTTCGCACAATCTAGCTCATTTTCATCATGAGCTTCATTATGGGTTTCCACCTCTCTTTTGACCTTTTCTTTTTCTGAGGTAATAAGATTTCTTTCGTCCTTTTTCTCCACGACGCAATCATCCAGAGACTCAACCTTTACTTGGTTTGACTTCATTTCACTCACATCCAAAGGCAGAGGATTACTTCTGACCCTTTTCACACTATTTCTCGACTTTTCTGCTGCAGCTCCATAACCGTTGCTAGTTAATGGAGAGTGTTTGTAATCTCTACTGGGTTCACGAACAGGTAACAACTCAAAAGACCTTTCATGAGCAATTGGAGTATCATTAGCTTGAACTCCACTAGGCTGACTTCCAGGTTCTGAGTATATACGTCCTATATTAGTTTTTTTATAGAGGAAAGAATCTATTTTCTCTAGAAAGCTGCTGAATTGGACCCCAGAAGACAAAGCTATCCCATTTTCGTATGAAATCTCGGCTTTTATTTTATAAAGATCGGTTTCATCGCAATCTTTAGTATTATCCTGCACTTCTAACGCAAATAACTAGTTAGCTCTAATAGACACCCCAACAAAAAAAAGTACAACACCTGAAGGAAATTGTGATGTTGTTACCTCTAAGTTGGATTCTGGCAACCTTAACACCATCCTGCAAATACAAGTGTTGTAGATAGAGCCATTAGACACTAAATGAACCCGAGCTAGTGAGAAGTTGCAGAAAACTATTTTCCGTGCTTGTGACATTGTAAGACAAAAATACCTTTCCAAAAGTATTTTGCGGCGCTCTTTCAGTGTGAGATGTTCAAGATCATCATTCCCTGTGGTTTCTTCGATTTGTTCAAATCTGTTGGAACTCTCTTCGGCTTTACTATTATATACTAGCGTGTTGTTCTGTGTTTTTAGGTTTCCAGAATCATTTATACCTTGACAGCAACCAATTCTTGAAGATTCTGAAATTCGGGTGTTTACAGATTCTGAAGCGCAACAATTTGAGGCTAAAACCTGAAAACTACATAATCAGTTCCCTAACTTAATAATTTAATATCAACAATGGTGAAATTGACTGTGACAAAAGACTTCTTTACCAGCTCATTGAAGCAATCATCTTCCCTTTTCACGACACTATCAGCATTCGAACTACAAAAAAGAAGAATCCAAAGAAAACTAAAAACAGGAAACTAAAAGTATTCAAAAACTAACTGGATTGGAAAAAACAAACGTAAACCACAGACAACACTCACGCAGGTACGGAAGCAGCGATAAGTTGAGAGACTCTTTCACTTGATTGCAAAAAACTCCGGCGTGTCGTCAAGGGAAGGTGGTCTAACTCAGGGAATGTAATTTCAGACTCTCCCGGAGAGATGTTGATAGGTTCATGACACATCTTATACATTCGAATCAGAGTGATACATACATGGAGTACGAAGAAGTAGATATAATCAGGATTTCTACAAAACTGGTTCTTGGATTAAAAATCAGGGAATAACACAAAAGGGTTTGTTAAGAACGTATGGAGAAAGAATAAAAGAATCTCCTTGGGAAATTAACACAAGGAGAATCTCCGATTGTCGAAATCCCTGGAAACAAACCAGAAGGGAATTTTTATCAGTTATATCAACAGATTGATGCCTACAAGTCGAGAAGAAAAAAAAAACATGAAGCATATATATACTAGGGCTGAGTTTTCGGTTTTCTCGGGTCAATCGGTTCCGGTTTTTCGATTTTGAAAAAAATCGACCGAAATAAAATAAAAACAATTTCAGTTCGGGTTTTTTGTCGGTTTAATCGGTTCGGTTTTGAACATATAAAACCATTCCGAATTAAACCGAACTATAACTAAATTTCGGTTTAATTTTTTAAAATCTAGATTTAATTGGTTTAATAATCTGTACTTCGGTTTTTTCGGTTAATTTTGAATTAATTTAGTTCAATTTTTGGTTAAATTCGGTTCATTCGGCTTTTCGAACTTATTTGGAAGAGTTCGGTACATTTCGGTTAAATCACAAAACGTCGGAGATGAAGTTAAAGATATGCGCGAGGAAAAAGGAAGCCGGGGAAAGAATTAGGGTTTACATTCTGGGATTTATATGTATACATTTGGTTAGTTTTTTCCCTAAAATTTTCGAATATTTTAGATGGCAATGGTGAGAACAATGAACTACAATATAAACTCTCGAAAGAGACACAATATTGTTTTGAAATTTGACTTAAGTAGAACACCCACTAATAACTGAAACAAAGACCCAAGCAAGAGCTTTTAAATGTTTAAAAGTGTGCCTTTCAATACTTTGGTCTCTTGGGTGGCGTATTCGAATTCCCAGGCTCTGATTTCCGCTTTATTCCCAAGAAATGCTCCACCTGAAACGTTTCAATGCAATGACAAAACATTAGTCCTCAACTAAAGCACATCTTATCAATAAGTTTTATTCTAAAAGAAATGCATTCATGTGGATTCTCTTAACCTTTTTGTCACCAAGCATTGGTGTTAAGCTCCCTGGAGCATCCTTCTCAACAGTTGCAAACCGCTTTGTGGATCACTTGTTTGTCTGGAAAAAATGCAACAAACAAGTATCTCTGTGATGCCTACAAATCGAGAAGAAAAAAAAAACATGAAGCATATATATACCCTGGTTTGACATTGCCAGTGAGGACAAGGTAAGGACTTTTCAATTGAGCTTGCGCTTCTCTCATTCTTTCAACAGAAAGCGATGGTGTGTCTGAATTTTTCATTTGCTTCAATTTGAGCTCTTCCTGGTACTGTTTCATCCGCTTTTCTTCCTTCATTTTCCCTGGCCCCTTCCCGTGGAATTTGTGTGATAGTAATCGAAAGGCTTCTTTTGGAGTTAACTGTTAAGTGAAGATCAATCATTTTACATATACACATACGGACGAGTTTGAATCAGAGCTTGAAACAAAAACTTACCGTTCTACCAAACTCATCAGTCCTCTCAATCCGGATATCCTTGAATCTCTCCTTACTTTCTTCATCATCCACAATACCCACAAGCTTGCTCTTTTTCTTGTCCATATTTCTACCACCCCATTCAACCTTCTCCTTTAGGGTTCCTCGATCTTTAAGAAGCTTCAATGCACCAGATAATCCTTTTCCAACCGCAACCTCATGTATCGTTTCATCAGGAGTTATCTCTTTTGTATCTGATGGAGGCTCTGCTGCATCCATATCAGTGTCTTTTACTTCTGTCCAACCATCAGGTTGCTCTTCTTTGACTTCTTCAGGAGCTTTGGGTGCTTCATCTTCATCCATGAAAACATCTTCAGTTTCAGGCTTCCGCACATCTAAATGACAAAACCAATTGATCAGAACTCCATAGGACTTTACCGACAAAAGCATATTTTTGTTTAAGAAAAAAGGGGTAATCAGCAGGTAGTAGAAACTATCTGCAGATAAGCCAAATCCAGTGCACTGGATGCACTAGTGTGAGAGAAAATGTCTGAATATGCCAGCAAATAAGTGTTCCAAATAACTAGAAACAACTACAGCAGATCAATATAATAAGAGGCAAAGCAATAAATAATAGCATAAATACATCAGAAGATTTGTACCTTCATCGCGATGGAGACCCCAGACAAATTCTTCCATCTCTGTGAAAACCACTGTATTTTCTTGTGTCTCAGCCACAGTGGTTCTATTATCATCTGTTCTCTGATTGGTGCTAGAAGCCACAAGATGCGCAACTGCCTGAGGACCTAATCCAGCTTCCCCTTTCTTAGTAAAAGCTAACTTCCTAGCTCTCTCTAACGATTTATAAAGATCGTCAGCATCATCAGCCAACGCCATAGTCTCATCTTCTTCTCTTTTAATAGGCTGAACTTGTTCCATTCTGAGTAGCCTGGATGCCTCATCAGCTTTAGCAATGGCTGTCTGATAGGCATTGCTACGTTTTTCATAGTCAGACCTTTCTTTCTCTTCTTTCATGGTTTGCCTTTTGCCATCTTTGCGGGAACCAAGATCCTCAGTTCCCAATCCTGAAGCAACAGCTTCAGCTTCAAGCGCATTTAAGTCCAATTTATCCTTTCTCCGCAATGCTTTCTTTTTCTTAGGTTTTTTGAACCGTAACATTTCTTCATGTGAGAAATAATCTGATGAGATCTTTGCCGATGAGTTAAGGTCTTCAAAAGTATTAGTTGTATGACCCTGAATTCTCTTACGCAGCTAATTGGTAGAACATAAAGAACAATGAAATCCATTAGCCCCTATACTTACTACGATCCCTTCATCATTGAAAACTGCAAGAACACAAAGTACCTCCTCCAGCTTCTTCTCAGCTTCACCGGTAAAGCGACCCTTCGCATCCAAAAATATCCCCTATAAATGAAAGCAGCGACTTTATTTCATCCAAAGGAATACCTACAACTCTAGTATCTAAAGAAGTCCGCTAGACAGAAAAAAACTTACATCATCGGTAGAAGGCTCATCGTACTGTGGAAGCAACTTCTTTTCTGCCCCGGGATCATCATTAAACCTAAAAAGTCAATACCATTGCTATCTTTTAATATTAAGTAACACAGATACACTCACTAAAAATGTCATCAAAATATCCTTAACTTACTTATCATCATATATTCCCTTCTTCTTCTTGGCTGCTTCATAAGCTTCGTTTCGACGCTTTTGTTCTCCAATTTCCACATTTTCTAGCATGTCAATCTCTGCCACAATAGTTCCAATCTCGTTTATAACAGACCCTTACATCCACCGTGTTAAAAACATAAATGAAAGAGAGTATAAGTAAGATACCAACCATTGTTAACATCTCCATCAGCAAGGACACTCTGATCTTTTAGTGTCAAGATAACTGCTCCACCTTCCACCACTTTCTCCAAACCGTGTAGAACTTTAACACCAGATAGATGCTCTGTTGATCAGAATGTGAACGTAATTATCAAACAGAAAGCATCACATGAAGACAATATTTTAGAAAGAATGAAAGAAAATCGAATTGTAATATATGACCAAATACTTGAATCATTTCATCTTTTAAGCAAAAAATGAACGTAATAGTTTACATGATCAATTATTTTCAAGATTTATAGTTAGGTGTGGAAAACTGCAAAGGAACTTATACCAGAATCAACCAACAAATCACTCCCATCCCACAGTAAAGTGGACGCCATTTACATCCTACATTTTTTTCACAGGAAAACTTACCGCCATCCTCTGCGTCTTCATTTTCACCTTGATTAATATTGTCCTGAACAAATAAAGCATAGGATAAATTACTAAAATGTCAATAAAAGGAAACTATGGGGAGATACAAGGAAACAAATGTCCAAGGAATAAGGAAATACCTGCTCCTCAAAAATTCTAGAGAGCTGATGAGCTCTTTGCTTCTCAGCATTTCTTTTTTCCTCAATCTTACGACTCCTTGCAACCCATGATAGTGCATCAGAAGCCTCTTCAGTTTTCTTCTTTCTTTCCTCTCTCATCCTACAGAAGGAAACAAATATATCTTTAAATTCCTACACTATTAATGTATATAGCATAAGATAATGAAGTAGAGCCTTACTGTCTTACCTTATCAGAAATAACAAAGAAAATTCATAACATGTATGAACAGAAATGCTCATTATTAAATCAGACTAATTAGTTACCAACATAGCAAACATCAGCACTGCCAGGCTTAAATCAAAATCAGCTACGTGATGTAATTTATCAGATTTAGTATTGCATGCTACTACAGTAGTGAATTATTCAATTGTAAGAACTCATGTGAAAGGAAAATTTCCCTCCACTGTAAGATGTTGAAATATGAATTAAGAAACTCAACGATTGAATAGTTGACAGCAAAAAGAAAAATCACTTACTTCAAAATGCGATTCTCAAGTTCCAATGCAGATGCTTCTTTCCCACTTGATGCAGCACTAACATTATCCCCAACTTCATTTGGGCCTTTGTTTTCATAATGCTCATATCTTTCTGCATTTTTTTCAGTCTCATCATCATCTTCCAGGCTTTTCTTACTCACTCTCTCCACCACTCTTGACCTATCCTTGTTTTTGACTGCTTCCTTCTCCTTAGACTTCTCTTTTGATTTCTCCTTTTCTTTTTCCTTCTCATTATCCCTCTCCTTTTCTCTATCCTTATGTTTATCTCTTTCTTTTTCTCTTTCCTTGTCTTTTACCCGATCTCTTTCCTTCGCCTTCTCCCTATCCCTGTCTCTATCCCGATCTCTGCACTTTTCTATCTCCCTCTCTTTATCTCTATCTCTAGAGATCTCCTTCTCTGTGTCTCCCTCCTTATCCCTTTTTCGGTCCCTCTCTTTCTCCTTATCCCTTCGGTGGTCTTTTTCTCTTTCACGCTCCTTATCCCTGTTCTTTTCTCGGTCATAGTCCTTTTCTTTATCCTTGCTCCTATGATCCTTCTCTTTCCTCCTTCCATCTCTATTTTCTCTAGCAGGCGACCCCTCGTTGTCAGCCCTCTCTTCCCTGCCTTCATGCCTCGATTTAGACTTCTCCACTTCCATTTTCAAACGCCTGAACGAATAGCAAGGACTTCAATCAAGAACTAATCATAAAACCAGAATAGCTTAAAACCAGACTTAAAAACACCTCTCTCTTTTCCCCGTCCGAAATTTGTTCCCTTAAATGCTAATTTCTTAACGTAAGATTTCGCACAAAATTTCACATTTTAATGGAAAAATAAAGCAAAAATCGTACGCCCTGCATTTTGTAAAGCGAAAATCTTGTGTTATGAATTTTGAAAACTCTGTTTCTACATAGATGTGAATTTAGTACCTGAAAGAAGTGGAGATGGTGACCAAGATGATCTGGTAGACCAGCGTAACAAGTGGAATCATTATATCATCCAGGTTTTATAAATGAGTACTTGTAATAATTCAGATAATCAGTAATAATACTAACTTAACCACAACGCCAGATCTTGGAACTACTTGGGACAGTAATCTGTCTGAGCCATCATATACATCATCTCCAACAACAATTTCTTCACCTATGGAAACAAAATTACCATTTTTGATAAGAGGATATTACATTTCAAGAGAGGAGCCAAGAAAGAAGCAGAAAATCTTTTATATAGAGGATATTACATTTCAAGAAAGGAGCCAATATCAGAAATACCATTTTTGATAAGGTGCGTGACAATACTAAGAGCAGCCATTCCACTAGTCAAGCATGGCAAGGAGACTAACAAAACACATAAAGAAAAGAAGAAAACTTACATAAGCAATGTTCAACGAAAACACATACAAATACAACTCACCAGTAGATGAAACGGTTGTCAAAAGTTATCAGAGTTCACTAGTAATATCGCTAACTTCCTCTTTGATATCCATCTGATATGTAGATGAAACGGTTGTCAAAAGAGACAAATTCCCGTCAGATGTAGATGAAAGACACGAGAAAAAAACACGAGACAGGAATAACACTCAGACCCATGAACCCTAAAACCGTAGCCGGAAAAAGTCGTGATGGGAAACTCACCAGAGAAGAAGTCGGAGAAGAAGAAGTCGCAGTCGGGAGAAGAAGAAGTCGCAGCCGGGAGAAGAAGAAGTCGCAGCCGAGGAAGAAGTCACAGCCGGAGAAGAAGAAATCGTGTTGGAAAACTCAGAGAGGAAATCGAGAGGAAATCGTGATGGAAAACTCAGAGAGGAAATCGTGATGGAAAACTCAGAGAGGAAATCGAGAGGAAATCGGCTGCCGCATAAGGGAAGAGGAAAGTCGACTAGGGTTTCTCGATTTATAAAGCAAACCAGTTTATTTACAACTAGTTTTCATTTATCATCCACCTTAATCTTCTAATTTAAGCTAATCATTCAAAACCTAAATGTGAATAAATGATCGACCGTAAGGTAAAGAAAAAGACACCAGGAATTTTCCCGAGTACCAAACTAGGTACTCCCCTCACAACTTTATTTCTGGAGAAATATTCAAAGGTATGAGATTTACTGTGATGCATTTTCTGTAAAGCATCGACACCTATTTATAGGTACATATCAGTTTGTTTTACCCTGATAAAGATAAATACAATACAGATATACATGAGAGATTACAGGAGATATTTAGGAGATATTTAGCAGATATTAAATAGATAATATTTGCTGACAGATTTCTTCTTATCTGAATCCTTAAATCTGGCTTGCGCAGGACCAGATTTGTGTTAATCCATCTGATAAGATTTGCAGAAATAATTCTATTGGGCCATCTCGTTTTAGGCCCAATCTGCTTGGTTTCGGGTCAACCCAAAAACCACATTCTCCTCCTTTGACCCGACATATAAATAGTGAGAAACCCTAGTTGCACTTCCTTGTGCAACTTCTCACTATCTCTTGCCGTCTTTTTTTTCTCTTTCTTTGCGAAATTTTCTCTCCCCAAAAATCTGTTGCGATTTTTTCTCTCTCAAAATCTTTGTTTGCGATTTTTCCTTTTCTCTCCGGGTAACCGTCGCCTTCTTCTCCGGCGACTGCGATTTCTCCGGCAGCGTCGCATCTCCGGCGGCGTCGCCTTATCCGACGTTTCACGGCTTCTCGAGCGTCGCCGGTGAGTTTTCTTTCACCGGTTTCGCGCTCCACGGCGTCATCTCCCTTGACGTCGTCTCCCGGCGTCGTCCCTCCTACCAGATCTGTTTCTCCGTTCAGATCTGGCCTCCTCCGGCGAGTCTCCGCCTGCTTCGACTCCGGCTTTTGTCCTCTCCGGCGAGTCTCCTCCAAGATTCGCCGTCGTTGCGTGTTTCTCCGGGAGCGCCGCCTCCTCCGGCAGCATCCCCTCCTCCGGTGGTGTTTTCTCTCGGCTTCACCTTTAGGCGAATCACCTCCATGAGTCGCCTCCGTCTCTCCACGGCGTCGTTACCGCGAATCGTCGCCGAGTCTTCTCACCGGCGTCGGTTCCCGAGTAGATCTGCATCTCCGGCGTGTCCCGCGACTCTCTCCCGGTTCGGATCTGTTCTTCCCGAAGTCGCCTTCTTTCTCCGGCGTATCTTCTCGTCCAGATCTTGCCTCGTCCCGAAGTCGCCCTCTTTTCCGACGTCTCTCTGCCGTGATTTGCCTCCTCATGGCGGTTTTCCAGCAGATCTATCTCGGCGTGCCTCTCCTCGGCGTGCCTCTCCTCGGCGTGCCTCTCCTCGGCGTGCCTCTCCTCGGCGTGCCTCTCCTCGGCGTGCCTCTCCTCGGCGTGCCTCTCCTCGGCGGCGGCGGCCAGGTACCCTTCCTTTTTTTTTTGTTTTGCTTAAACCAGATTTGGTTTAAATCCGGTTATCGACCCGGTTTAGAAAATCGATTGAAAACCGGTTAAGACCCGGTTTGGGACCCGATTTAGGAAATCGATTGGAAACCGGTTTAGTCCGGTTTAGAACCGGATTTTTAAACCGAATTTTGACCCGAACCGAACCGGTTTGGTTCTGATCCGAACCGGTTTATTCTTCATCTTGCATTTCCTTTCAAAATCCGATTTTGACTTGAAATGCTTTATTACCTGCAACTGATCTACCTCTTTTGTTGATGTTTTCTTGAAAGCTATTTTCTTTTGAGCTCATAATCCAAAACCAAATTGCTTTCCTTGATTTGGTTTGAATGGTCGATTACTTGAATTTTTCTAACAAGCTGTTTTTTCTTGTTATTGCGAGGTACCAATCGACCTTGTGAGCTCCTCCTCCAGCTCAGATCACTCTGAGCTGGACTAAACCTTCCTGAAACCTTCCTCCAGGTAATGATTTAGCCATTAGGTCTGCTGGTTTTGGTTCAACATCTTTCCATAGGTCCCATTTTGTACTTCTGTGAACTTCTTGATATGAATTAGGTTCCTCCATATCAACTGCAACAGTACTAGAAAGTGCATATGCAATAAAATCATTATTTTGTTGACCTTGTTCATGATTTTGCCTTGCTTGTTCAGTGTCTGAGCCTTCTGAATTTGGTGATTCAGATACTTCTTGTGAAGTATTTTCTCCTTGAGTCACACCTTGATTTGTAGGTCCTTGGATTAGATCAGTCCTAAAAGTAACCCTTTTGGTCCTTTTCTTCTTTTCTCCTTTGGCACTCTTAGTCGTATTAAGTATTGCTTTAGCCACATTCAACTCATACTTAGTGACTGTTCCCTGCAAATAGTACAAACCATCTTTGTACTTTCCTGATATGACTTTTTTGCCATCTTTGTAGAAGGTTATGCTGAAATCTTTTCCTTCGTAGGAACACCCTGACTTCTCTAATAGACCATAGGAAATTAGGTTTCTTCCTACTGTTGGAATGTACCTTACCTGAGATAGAATTACTTCTATCCCATCTGGATTGATAATTCTAACCTTTCCTATTCCTTGTACTTTGCCAACTGTGTTATTTGCCATTAGTACATTGCTTCCTTCAAACTCTTCAAGATCAAAGAGGAGATCTTTTTGAGGAGTAATGTGGAATGTACACCCTGAATCCAAAACCCATTCATTACTAGATACCTGTGTGCTTGCTGTAAGAACTAGAGGTTCTTCTGCTGCTACATTAGCTGATTCGCTTTTGGAGCTTTCTCCTTTTTCCGGACAGTCACGTTTCCAGTGACCTTCTTTTCCGCAAATCCAGCAACCTTTAGGATTCTTGGGTCTAGACTTAGACCTACCCTTAGACTCAGATTGCCACTGTTTCGAGTTTCTATTTTGTGTCCTTCCTCTAGGCCCCACAAATAGTCCTTCAGAATCAGCCTTAGATTGAGTCAAGAGCCCTCTCTCCTTTAATTCCACCTCCTTGGAATATGCAGCAGTTGTGACATCTCTTACAGTTAGGGAATCTTTGCCACTCCCATACTTGAGAGTGTCAACCAATGATTCATACTGTTTGGGCAGACTAGTGAGAATCTGGATGGCTTGATCCTCATCCGAGATTTTCACATTTAAACTGGCCAAACCCTGCACCATCTTCAAAATTTGATCTAGATTTTCTTCAATAGATTTATTCTCATCCATTCTGAAACTGTTGAACCTCTGTTTCATGTAGATCCTGTTTGGTAGTGTTTTGGTTTGGTATTCGTTTTCCAGGGCTTTCCACATTCCCAAAGCACTAGGTTCATCCATCACCTTCCTGAGAATTATGTCTGTTAGGCTTGCTCCAATCAGGTTTTTAACCCGTTTTTCCTTTGCTGCTCTGAGAGGATCTGCTGGAATTTGTATCGGATTACCATCATCACCTAGAACCGCTGTTTCTGGTTCAGTTAGAATTTCTTCTAATCCCATAAGTTCTAGTGTGCCTAGAAACTTATATTTCCATAGACCAAAGTCTATTTTTCCATCAAACTTGTCTACTTCAAATCTCCCAATTACAGGATCCATTATAAATCTCTTATAATTCCTGTCTTGACAATGGTTTTGTGAGATTTACTGTAGACTTGAGGACACCTTTTTCTTGTTAAAACACTGAAAGAGTATTTTAACCTTTCTGGTGTTTTCTTTCACAGGTACCTTACTTAGAACCAGAGTCTCTGATACCAATTGTGAATAAATGATCGACCGTAAGGTAAAAAAAAAGACACCAGGAATTTTCCCGAGTACCAAACTAGGTACTCCCCTCACAACTTTATTTCTGGAGAAATATTCAAAGGTATGAGATTTACTGTGATGCATTTTCTGTAAAGCATCGACACCTATTTATAGGTACATATCAGTTTGTTTTACCCTAATAAAGATAAATACAATACAGATATACATGAGAGATTACAGGAGATATTTAGGAGATATTTAGCAGATATTAAATAGATAATATTTGCTGACAGATTTCTTCTTATCTGAATCCTTAAATCTGGCTTGCGCAGGACCAGATTTGTGTTAATCCATCTGATAAGATTTGCAGAAATAATTCTATTGGGCCATCTCGTTTTAGGCCCAATCTGCTTGGTTTCGGGTCAACCCAAAAACCACACTAAATTACTAGGCATTGTTATTCACAATAACATATCAAATGCTTAAGAGGTCCGATTACTTCAACGAACAATGAGCCATAATGTACACACAGGTTTCAGAAAATCCAGTAAAACAAACAGGAACGATCTCAACAACTTCAATTTCCAGTGGTTACCCATGGCTCAAAAGAGCAAATACGCAGACGCCAATACAAGCGGAAACAACAAAGAGGAATCATCTCAATCGAAGGTGAAAACATTCGCCAGACACATCGACCAGCCTAAAACCCAAACTATGATCAAGTCCGGTCGATCAAAACGAAGAGCAACAGGCTACGATTCTGGAAACAGAGACGGAAAACTCAGAAAGTTGAGAACACAAACAAAAATGGTGTTCGTGATGATACCTCCAGAGAAGCTCACTGAAAATAGAGAACGCTCCCGGAGAAAGACGATTCACCGAAAATGGAAGACAGTAGAGAGAGAGAGAGAGAAATAGTTGAAATATGTGTTGGTGGGGAGAGCGGAGAGGAGCGGGGAAGCGACTGAAGTGAAAGGTATTGTTGCAAATTCGGAATTTCTGGATAAAAATAAAAATAAAATTCTGTCTTCCTGCCTAAAAAAAATAAAATACACTTTCTATTTAGACTAAGGCGATTTTTACAAAAAAAAAGTGTTTTTTTCTTTGCTTTTCTGGAAAAACTACTTCCTTTAGTAAAATATTGCTATTAATGGCATTTTATACTAATATTTCATAAGATATTATTCAGATATTGGAATCAATTCAATTATAGTTAGTCAAGAAAACGTTTTTCACCAATCCAACAACATTCAATTATCATTATTTATTTTTCCAATAATATAATATTAATACAAATTTATTCTATTATATCCGGGTTTTTTTATCTAAAAACAGAACTAAAATTAAACCCAAAACCAGATCTTGACCATGAAGTCTCATGAGTTTTCAAACTCTTGATAAACTAAAAACCAAAATAATCGACCAAAAGCAAATAATTGAATGTTCATATGTGTACTACATAGAAGGAATCCTGCTAAAACTTGATCACGTGCTGTATGTATCTTACATAGACTTGTCATATAAGGGGAGAACTTAAAATTTGACATGTAAACATTTGGACTGAAAACTATGACCAAACAAAAAAACATTGTTACTTAAAAACAAAAAAAGAAATATTAAGAATGGTGAAACAAAAAGAAAAACAAATAAGACAGAGGGAATCAAAAGAGGTAAAAGGGTAGTGAAAGGTCTCTCTCCTTCAACTTCAAAGCTTACGTAATAAACACAGAGGATGATGACATAAACTCTTAGGTTTTGAAATTTCTGTGTTAAATTTTTGTCAGCGAAGGTCAAGCTGCTCTTAAAAGCAACATACCACTGAGATATCTTCAGATTTGGACCCACTCTTCTTCATTTTATTCTACCCAAAAATAATTCATAAATGTTTTTTTTTTGTAATCGAGGTTCTCAATCATGTTTCATCTATCATCATCAAATCATCACTACCCAAATTTGGGATTCAAATTTGAGGTGAGTGAGTGAAGAAAAAAGTGAAAAAGTAACGAAATTATTACATTTAAAAATATTAACATGGACTAAAATTAAATCCCTAATTGCTAATTTTATGTTATATTTCTATTTAACGTTTAGAATTGTTTATTTTCTTTACATAAATATCAATTAATATAATAGTTTAAAACAATTCGTTCAATCAAAATACTGAGTAGTATAAATAGTTACAAAATATTTCAATATTTAAAATTTACATAAAAACTTACAAAAACTAATAAAATAAATCAAACAAAACATCATAAAAAACATCTAATAATGGACAATTATCTAAAATAACACTATTTTAAGTTTTATTTCTAAATATAACACTAATCGTTTAAATTTTTAAAAATATATAAATTAAATATTAAAATAATTAAAATTTTCATTTTTATAAAAAAAAAATTAAAACGTAAATTAAAAAAATTTGAACCAAAACATTATGTATATAGTTTATTTGAAATAAATAATTATTTTTACATAATAATATGTGATATTTTAACAATTTTATTTTTAATGTTTTAGATTTGAAAGATAAAATTTTTAAAAAAAATATTATGTGGTATTAATTAGCATCCAACTTCACTAATTACTCCAAAAACGTGTTTGTTTTTCTTTTTTTCAGCTAAGTAAAAAAATATGTGGAAACATTAACATACTAAATTTTCCACCGTTAACATTTGAGCCAATATGTACTTATACTTGACTTTGTTAAAACTATCATTTAATAATCATCACAGCTTTCGAAAATTTTCCCCAAAAAACCAATCAATCTTTTCTCATTAAATGTTGCTTCTAACTAAAATTTAACCCATCTAGTGAAATGACGTATAGAAGAATACGAAGCACAAAGATATAAAATGGTATGTAATATATTCTTAATATCTATGACGTAAGCATATTATTTATAAAGAGCTCGAGAGAAGATCTTGTCTGATAGTTCTCGTACGAGATGATCCAAAATCTGTCAGAGCTCCATCATTGTCGTCCTCTTCGACAACTGATAAATTTAATTATTTAATTCATGTGATAATTAACTGTATAATATTGACAATTTTCTGAATTGCAAATACTGAGAACAAGTTGGCAAAGGAGATTAAAATTTACTGACTGAAAAGTATGTTTGAAGTCATCATCATCACTCAATCACAGTCTATCCATATGTCAAAATGATGGCCGAATCATAAACCTATTTTTCCAGTTTATAACAAATAAATGATAATCGGGTTTAGTAGTTTTTAATTGGGTTTAGTATTAGATGCGTTGTTTTACGCATGTCTTGAAGATCTCAATAATCATCTCTGTTAATCAGAGGGAAACAAACGTGGCATAGTAAAAGAAGTAGATGGACAAATATCAAAGTAAATCTTTATGGACTCAATGCAATATCAAAGGGCAAAACAGAGTGACTACTGCACACAACAATGAATAATCAAGAACTGTGTTTCATGTCGTAAGCTATTCATAGCAGCACATATTCTGAATGTCATCTGCTTTTTGGTTGCAAAATAAACAAAAAGGTAGACATAGCAAGTTTTAGACCAGTGATTCGTTAGGAAATAGAATATTATGTGGTAAGAAAAATATTGCGATGGTAATTTTCTGATTATAATTTGTTTCGTTAAATTCACTTTAGAAAGTATCCAGAACCAATTTTTCCACATTAAACTTTATTTTAAAACGAAAGGAGAAAAATATCACCCAAAATTTACAATACAAGGTATCTGAAAAATCAGGAAACTACTAAATATTTATTTTTTTAAAAACAACTAACCTCAGAAAATGTAACGAAATTATTATGATTAATTTGAAATGGAGATTGAAAATATGGAACTACAAATATTACAATTAGTTAAAGAGCCATTAATATGAAAACAAAATATTATAAATTTTATAAAATTAGTCAAACAAAATATAAAATAAAATTTTAGTTTAATTGAGTATTTATCATATTTATAATTTATCTAATATATATACAATTTAAATCTATTTGTGTAATCCGATTTTATTATCACTTTATTTTCATAATTAATATTAAAATTTTTTAAAAATTATTTTAAATATAAAATAAATTATAGATATATATATATATATATATAATCAATTACAATGTACTATGTATGGCGTGGATCAAAATTTAGTAAGTAGAAATTTATGAATAGAATAGATTAACAAAATCTGTACATTTGTTTAAATAGTGTTTGGTTATATAGCCAAATTTGAAATCATTTCGCGTCCATTCAGCACAAATTTTCTTATTTTGATGAGTTGATGAGAATAGCATCTATATTGTGGACGAGAAGACATATTAGTTGAGTTATAAGTTGGATTTATTTGTACACCATCTACCAAAATAGTGTTTTGCTATGTCCCACTCAGATCTGGTCGCATATTGGCTCTTTGCTGATGATACTATATTTCGGTGATTTGCTTTTGCTTACTCATTAAAACTCGTGCATAAACACTAGCTTAGTGTAGGAGACCAAAACATAAGCACATACGAGGAGAGATTTAAGGAAAAAAGAGTGACTTATTAAAACTAAAAGAAATCTCCCCACGCCTACCAATATAAAGTTTAGTTCTTTTTGTAATACATTACAAAAGTTCACAAAACTTGTTAACTTATTTTTTCTTTTCAAAATAGATTTTGTATATTATGGAGGAGACAAGACATAAAACATGGAATGTGAACTAGTTTTAGGAGAATGGGTACTTCTTTTTATAGAAAAAGGTTTTCTCTGCAGAGTATCGAATCTCTCTCCTTTATAGGTCTTTCGTTGGAGAGACTAGAGAGAGAGAGAAGACTAAAAGCCAAAGATTCTCTCGAAGATCCATAAGATTTTCTGTTCTCTTTCGGATCTTCTTCTCGCTCTTTAATACTACACCTGTGATTGTGATTTTATTGCGTTTCATAAATCCTGTGTGCCGACCCAGTTTGCGCGTGGGATAAACACTACACGCGCATTTTTAATACGACACACACACACTCACTCTCTACTAAAATATTTAATGCTCTCTCACCCACTTTCTTCAACAACTGGTGGTGAACAGAGGAACAGAGCGAGACAGATACAGAGACAGAGAGAGAGAGACGATCTGATCTCATTTCATTTCCTCGTTTCCTTCTTCTACTGCGAGGGAAATTTAATTGTTTCCTACTTTGAATTCTTCCATTTACTCATCAAGAGATAGAGAGAGAGAGAGAGAGAGAGAGAGAGAGAGAGAGAGATCAGTATTCAAGTGTGACGCTCTCTTTCAAAAATTTCAAAACATAGAGAGAGTGAAAGCGAGGAGATAGAAACGATGTTTGCGGCGGAGAATGGGCTGAAAGGAGATCCAAGGCTGGAAGCTATATCTGCAGCTATTAGAGTTGTTCCTAATTTCCCAAAGAAAGGTCTTAAAATTTTTCCTCTGTTTCATTTTAAACACTGATGTGATAATCTGTTTTGTTTTGTTGTATTCTGCACTGTTTTTTACTCAATTCTCTGAAGATATTTCTTGCTTACCTGACAGGAATTATGTTTCAAGACATATCAACGTTGTTGTTGGAACACAAGGCGTTTAAACATACAATTGATATCTTTGTAGATCGATACAAAGACATGCAAATCTCTGTCGTTGCTGGTGAAAATTCCTCTGTTTATCATTTCTTTTCTTATCTACAGTGTTTAGTTATCTAGTTTGTTGAGTAACGCCAATTCCTAAATGGGCATATCTCATAAAGCAACAAAGAATTTAAAAAAATGACATTGAATGTTGGTTTTAGAGGTTGTTTCAATGCTGATTAAAGATACAGTTGATATTTTATTTCATCCACTTTCTATGTATTGGAATTCTGCAGGGATGCTTAAAAATCCTCAATACCGTCAACAGCTACAGGACATGTTGTAAGCCTCTTCTCCCAAGCTGTTAATAGGATGCAATTTCACTACCTCGCTTAAAAACTCAGTAGGGTTTCCGCGTCGGACTCCTAAAATTGTACTTCGGTGCTCAAAGATCTCTGCCTCTGCGCAATCCAATTCTCCCTCTTCGCGTCCGGAGAAAGCTGGAGAAATTGGTTAGTTTTGCACATCCACTCGATACCCATCGTGTTATTGTTGATGACAAATGCAAAAGCTTTCCAGGGAAAAACCGAAAAAACCGAACCGACCGAACCGAAATTTTCGGTTTTAATTTAAATATAATCATTAAACCGATCGGTTAAATAATTAATTTTATTCGGTTTATATTTCGGTTCGGTTCGGGAATACCAAACCGATCGGTTTTCTTTAACCGAAAATACAACCCTTTATAAGTTAAAAATCAAAAATGAAATCCTAATTTTTCTGAAAGAGTTCGACTGTGGCAGCTACCTTGCCCATTCTCTTTGGCATTTTTCTTCGCTCTTCTCTTCTCTTCGTTCTTCTTTTCTGTTTTTCTCTTTTGCTTTTTCTCTTTCTTCTTGTTCTTTGTCTTCTTCATATTCTTCTTCTCTACCATTTTTTTCGGTTCCCTCTTCTTCTATTATTTCTTCTGAAAATCAACATTCAGGTATGTTTTTTCACTTTCTTAACTGGAATACATTTATTGATTTAGGTTAGCTTCACTTTGTTAACTGAAGAAATTTTTATGGGATATGTGTTTTTTATGTTTTGCGGTTTTTAGTTTTTGATTCAACAATTTTGATTTCTTATATATTGTTATAAAGATGTTAAAAGACTGTATTTTGATTTTAAGAAGGTAACTCATTTGGGGTTGTCTATGTTGATGTCTTCTTCGAATCAGAACCAAAAACAGAAAATATGTTTCTTTGTTTTTTCAATTTCCATGGTCTTCTCACTAACCAAACTGGATTTTTAAAGAGTGGGTAATTGTGTCTCTAATCAGCTAATTTTGTTTCTGTGACTGGACCGATGGCGATTTGGACCGATTTGGACCGATTTGGAGATTTACCGATTTGATTTGGAAAATTTGGCGATTTGGAGATTTGGACCGATTTGGACGATTTGGACCGATTGGACCGATTTAGAGATGGACCGATTTATACCGATTTGGACCGATTTGGACCGATTTGGACCGATTTGGACCGATTTGGACCGATTTGGACCGATTTGGACCGATTTGGACCGATTTGGACCGATTTGGACCGATTTGGACCGATTTGGACCGATTCGGACCGATTCGGACCGATTCGGACCGATTCGGACCGATTCGGACCGATTCGGACCGATTCGGACCGATTCGGACCGATTCGGACCGATTCGGACCGATACGGACCGATTCGGACCGATTTGGACCGATTTAACCGAAATGTACCGAATTTTTCTGAATTAGTTCGAAAAACCGAATGAACCGAATTTAACCAAAAATTAAACTAAATTAATTCAAAATTAATCGAAAAAACAAAGTACAAACCATTAAACCGATTAAACCTAGATTTTAAAAAATTAAACCAAAATTTAGTTATAGTTCGGTTTAATTCGGAATGGTTTTATATGTTCAAAACCGAACCGATTAAACCGACAAAAAACTCGAACCGAAGTTGTTTTTATTTTATTTTCGTCGATTTTTTTCAAAACCGAATTAATCCAAAACCGAAAAACCCGAACCGATTGACCCGAGAAAACCGAAAACCTAGCCCTAGTATATATATGCTTCATGTTTTTTTTTCTTCTCGATTTGTAGGCATCACAGAGATTCTTTATGTAATACTTGTTTGTTGCATTTTTTCCAGACAAACAAGTGATCCACAAAGCGGGTTTGCAACTGTTGAGAAGGATGCTCCAGGGAGCTTAACACCAATGCTTGGTGACAAAAAGGTTAAGAGAATCCACATGAATGCATTTCTTTTAGAATAAAACTTATTGATAAGATGTGCTTTAGTTGAGGACTAATGTTTTGTCATTGCATTGAAACGTTTCAGGTGGAGCATTTCTTGGGAATAAAGCGGAAATCAGAGCCTGGGAATTCGAATACGCCACCCAAGAGACCAAAGTATTGAAAGGCACACTTTTAAACATTTAAAAGCTCTTGCTTGGGTCTTTGTTTCAGTTATTAGTGGGTCTAAATTGTAATAATACTACAAAGAAAAATAATTTAGATTAGAGATAGCTCTAAATTGTAATAATAAAATATTTAAGTGACATTTTCGTATTGTTTGTGTGTTAAATTACATAATAAAATGATTACCCTTAATCCCGCTGTTAAATTTTGGTAATCAATCCGACACAAGGTGAAAAAAAAAAATACTAAGGGATATAAATCCCAGAATGTAAACCCTAATTCTTTCCCCGGCTTCTTTTTTCCTCGCGCATATCTTTAACTTCATCTCCGACGTTTCTGTTCACCGGAAGGGGAAAAGAGAGAGCGAGAGAGAGAAAGTTCGCTTCGTCATGGTTTCTCATTCACTAAAGAAGAACTACCGTTGCTCCGGATCTCTAAAGCAGTTCTACGGCGGTGGTCCTTTCATCGTTTCATCTGATGGCTCTTTCATTGCCTGTGCATGTGGAGATGCCATTAACATCGTCGATTCTTCGGACTCATCAGTGAAATCCACGATTGAAGGCGAATCGGATACGCTTACTGCGTTGGCGCTTAGTCCTGACAATAAGCTACTCTTCTCTGCTGGCCATAGTAGACAAATTCGAGTTTGGGATTTGGAAACCTTGAAATGCATTCGCTCTTGGAAGGTAAATATTGTTCAAAATTGGTACTGTATTAGGTTCTGGCGCAGTCTTCACTCGTCCAGGGTATTGAAGATTCATTCTTAGTCAGTACTAGCCGAAAATTATCTAGAAAGGAGCTTTTTATGGAGAAGTGTACTTTGGGTATTCGATTTCCAAATATGTATATTGTTGCCCTTTATTTAATATTTTGTTCTTATTGATGAGCAGGGACACGATGGACCTGTGATGGGCATGGCTTGCCACGCATCTGGTGGATTGCTAGCAACTGCTGGAGCCGATAGGAAAGTCCTCGTTTGGGATGTTGATGGTGGTTTCTGCACTCACTATTTCAAAGGTCATAAAGGGGTTGTATCAAGTATCTTGTTCCATCCTGATGCAAACAAAAACATCGTATGTACAAATTCTGTCTATGGGTCAATTGATATGAGAATACTTTTTCTGTTATAAAAAGTGATTTTTTTCTATTATAAAGAGATCACATTACTTATCTGTTTGATGACAAGCTTTACGTTTTTAACACTGTGGTGTAGCTTTTCTCGGGAAGTGATGATGCGACTGTTCGTGCCTGGGATCTTATGGCAAAGAATACTGAGAAGAAATGTTTTGCCGTTATGGAGAAGCACTTCTCAGCTGTGACTTCGATTGCTGTATCAGAGGATGGATGTACTTTACTCAGTGCTGGAAGAGATAAAGTGAGTTCTAACCACTCTCTAGTTTAATCGAGTTATATACTTCAGGAGTAGGAATTTCTATTTCTGTTTTATTAAATGTACGAGGCATTTAAGTACTGCCTTCATTCTAAAGTTCAATTGATCAGTGGTGGCAACTTCTTGGTTAATTACAGGTTGTGAACTTGTGGGACCTTCATGATTATAGTTGCAAGACTACAGTTGCAACGTATGAGGTACTAGAAGCTGTGACAACAGTTTCTTCTGGGACGCCTTTCGCGTCACTAGTAGCTTCTCTTGGTGAGAAGAGTAAGAAGAAGAAAAATGCTTCTCAAGAAACACATTTTATTACTGTGGGGGAACGTGGTGTTGTGCGCATTTGGAAATCTGAAGGGTGAGCGATTTTTATCCTTTAATAGTTTATGTTGCACTGATTAATGTATGGTGTGAACTGTGAAGTCATATGAAACGATGCTAGCTTGAGAAAAATGGACTGAATATTTTGGCTGTTTACTTTTACAGTTCAGTTTGCCTTTACGAGCAAAAGTCATCAGATATTACTGTCAGCTCGGATGACGAGGAATCTAAAAGAGGATTCACTGCAGCTGCTATGCTGCCTTCTGATCGTGGACTGCTTTGTGTGACTGCTGACCAGCAGTTTTTTATCTACTCCGTTGTGGAAAACGAAGAAGAATCAGAATTAGTGCTAAGCATGTACTTCGTTGGAATAATAATTAATAGATAGCTAGTTGCATCTTATTCATCTTGCTCTTTACAGTCTGCAACTATTGTAATTATTGATTTTAAGCTATTCTGGTTTTATGATTAGTTCTTGATTGAAGTCCTTGCTATTCGTTTAGGCGTTTGAAAATGGAAGTGGAGAAGTCTAAATCGAGGCATGAAGGCAGGGAAGAGAGGGCTGACAACGAGGGGTCGCCTGTTAGAGAAAATAGAGATGGAAGGAGGAAAGAGAAGGATCATAGGAGCAAGGATAAAGAAAAGGACTATGACCGAGAAAAGAACAGGGATAAGGAGCGTGAAAGAGAAAAAGACCACCGAAGGGATAAGGAGAAAGAGAGGGACCGAAAAAGAGATAAGGAGGGAGACATAGAGAAGGAGATCTCTAGAGGTAGAGATAAAGAGAGGGAGAAAGAAAAGTGCAGAGATCGGGATAGAGACAGCGATAGGGAGAAGGCGAAGGAAAGAGATCGGGTAAAAGACAAGGAAAGAGAAAAAGGAAGAGATAAACATAAGGATAGAGAAAAGGAGAGGGATAATGAGAAGGAAAAAGAAAAGGAGAAATCAAAAGAGAAGTCTAAGGAGAAGGAAGCAGTCAAAAACAAGGATAGGTCAAGAGTGGTGGAGAGAGTGAGTAAGAAAAACCAGGAAGATGATGATGAGACTGAAAAAAATGCGGAAAGATATGAGCATTATGAAAACAAAGGCCCAAATGAAGTTGGGGATAATGTTAGTGCTGCATCAAGTGGGAAAGAAGCATCTGCATTGGAACTTGAGAATCGCATTTTGAAGTAAGTGATTTTTCTTTTTGCTGTCAACTATTCAATCGTTGAGTTTCTTAATTTATATCTCAACATCTTACAGTGGAGGGAAATTTTCCTTTCACATGAGTTCTTACAATTGAATAATTCACTACTGTAGTAGCATGCAATACTAAATCTGATAAATTACATCACGTAGCTGATTTTGATTTAAGCCTGGCAGTGCTGATGTTTGCTATGTTGGTAACTAATTAGTCTGATTTAATAATGAGCATTTCTGTTCATACATGTTATGAATTTTCTTTGTTATTTCTGATAAGGTAAGACAGTAAGGCTCTACTTCATTATCTTATGCTATATACATTAATAGTGTAGGAATTTAAAGATATATTTGTTTCCTTCTGTAGGATGAGAGAGGAAAGAAAGAAGAAAACTGAAGAGGCTTCTGATGCACTATCATGGGTTGCAAGGAGTCGTAAGATTGAGGAAAAAAGAAATGCTGAGAAGCAAAGAGCTCATCAGCTCTCTAGAATTTTTGAGGAGCAGGTATTTCCTTATTCCTTGGACATTTGTTTCCTTGTATCTCCCCATAGTTTCCTTTTATTGACATTTTAGTAATTTATCCTATGCTTTATTTGTTCAGGACAATATTAATCAAGGTGAAAATGAAGACGCAGAGGATGGCGGTAAGTTTTCCTGTGAAAAAAATGTAGGATGTAAATGGCGTCCACTTTACTGTGGGATGGGAGTGATTTGTTGGTTGATTCTGGTATAAGTTCCTTTGCAGTTTTCCACACCTAACTATAAATCTTGAAAATAATTGATCATGTAAACTATTACGTTCATTTTTTGCTTAAAAGATGAAATGATTCAAGTATTTGGTCATATATTACAATTCGATTTTCTTTCATTCTTTCTAAAATATTGTCTTCATGTGATGCTTTCTGTTTGATAATTACGTTCACATTCTGATCAACAGAGCATCTATCTGGTGTTAAAGTTCTACACGGTTTGGAGAAAGTGGTGGAAGGTGGAGCAGTTATCTTGACACTAAAAGATCAGAGTGTCCTTGCTGATGGAGATGTTAACAATGGTTGGTATCTTACTTATACTCTCTTTCATTTATGTTTTTAACACGGTGGATGTAAGGGTCTGTTATAAACGAGATTGGAACTATTGTGGCAGAGATTGACATGCTAGAAAATGTGGAAATTGGAGAACAAAAGCGTCGAAACGAAGCTTATGAAGCAGCCAAGAAGAAGAAGGGAATATATGATGATAAGTAAGTTAAGGATATTTTGATGACATTTTTAGTGAGTGTATCTGTGTTACTTAATATTAAAAGATAGCAATGGTATTGACTTTTTAGGTTTAATGATGATCCCGGGGCAGAAAAGAAGTTGCTTCCACAGTACGATGAGCCTTCTACCGATGATGTAAGTTTTTTTCTGTCTAGCGGACTTCTTTAGATACTAGAGTTGTAGGTATTCCTTTGGATGAAATAAAGTCGCTGCTTTCATTTATAGGGGATATTTTTGGATGCGAAGGGTCGCTTTACCGGTGAAGCTGAGAAGAAGCTGGAGGAGGTACTTTGTGTTCTTGCAGTTTTCAATGATGAAGGGATCGTAGTAAGTATAGGGGCTAATGGATTTCATTGTTCTTTATGTTCTACCAATTAGCTGCGTAAGAGAATTCAGGGTCATACAACTAATACTTTTGAAGACCTTAACTCATCGGCAAAGATCTCATCAGATTATTTCTCACATGAAGAAATGTTACGGTTCAAAAAACCTAAGAAAAAGAAAGCATTGCGGAGAAAGGATAAATTGGACTTAAATGCGCTTGAAGCTGAAGCTGTTGCTTCAGGATTGGGAACTGAGGATCTTGGTTCCCGCAAAGATGGCAAAAGGCAAACCATGAAAGAAGAGAAAGAAAGGTCTGACTATGAAAAACGTAGCAATGCCTATCAGACAGCCATTGCTAAAGCTGATGAGGCATCCAGGCTACTCAGAATGGAACAAGTTCAGCCTATTAAAAGAGAAGAAGATGAGACTATGGCGTTGGCTGATGATGCTGACGATCTTTATAAATCGTTAGAGAGAGCTAGGAAGTTAGCTTTTACTAAGAAAGGGGAAGCTGGATTAGGTCCTCAGGCAGTTGCGCATCTTGTGGCTTCTAGCACCAATCAGAGAACAGATGATAATAGAACCACTGTGGCTGAGACACAAGAAAATACAGTGGTTTTCACAGAGATGGAAGAA
This sequence comes from Pugionium cornutum, assembly GCA_018901935.1. Lineage (NCBI taxonomy): Eukaryota > Viridiplantae > Streptophyta > Magnoliopsida > Brassicales > Brassicaceae > Pugionium > Pugionium cornutum. The sequence continues at coordinate 6,721,014 of CM032162.1, forward strand.
TTTGTCTGGGGTCTCCATCGCGATGAAGGTACAAATCTTCTGATGTATTTATGCTATTATTTATTGCTTTGCCTCTTATTATATTGATCTGCTGTAGTTGTTTCTAGTTATTTGGAACACTTATTTGCTGGCATATTCAGACATTTTCTCTCACACTAGTGCATCCAGTGCACGGGATTTGGCTTATCTGCAGATAGTTTCTACTACCTGCTGATTACCCCTTTTTTCTTAAACAAAAATATGCTTTTGTCGGTAAAGTCCTATGGAGTTCTGATCAATTGGTTTTGTCATTTAGATGTGCGGAAGCCTGAAACTGAAGATGTTTTCATGGATGAAGATGAAGCACCCAAAGCTCCTGAAGAAGTCAAAGAAGAGCAACCTGATGGTTGGACAGAAGTAAAAGACACTGATATGGATGCAGCAGAGCCTCCATCAGATACAAAAGAGATAACTCCTGATGAAACGATACATGAGGTTGCGGTTGGAAAAGGATTATCTGGTGCATTGAAGCTTCTTAAAGATCGAGGAACCCTAAAGGAGAAGGTTGAATGGGGTGGTAGAAATATGGACAAGAAAAAGAGCAAGCTTGTGGGTATTGTGGATGATGAAGAAAGTAAGGAGAGATTCAAGGATATCCGGATTGAGAGGACTGATGAGTTTGGTAGAACGGTAAGTTTTTGTTTCAAGCTCTGATTCAAACTCGTCCGTATGTGTATATGTAAAATGATTGATCTTCACTTAACAGTTAACTCCAAAAGAAGCCTTTCGATTACTATCACACAAATTCCACGGGAAGGGGCCAGGGAAAATGAAGGAAGAAAAGCGGATGAAACAGTACCAGGAAGAGCTCAAATTGAAGCAAATGAAAAATTCAGACACACCATCGCTTTCTGTTGAAAGAATGAGAGAAGCGCAAGCTCAATTGAAAAGTCCTTACCTTGTCCTCACTGGCAATGTCAAACCAGGGTATATATATGCTTCATGTTTTTTTTTTCTTCTCGATTTGTAGGCATCACAGAGATACTTGTTTGTTGCATTTTTTCCAGACAAACAAGTGATCCACAAAGCGGGTTTGCAACTGTTGAGAAGGATGCTCCAGGGAGCTTAACACCAATGCTTGGTGACAAAAAGGTTAAGAGAATCCACATGAATGAATTTCTTTTAGAATAAAACTTATTGATAAGATGTGCTTTAGTTGAGGACTAATGTTTTATCATTGCATTGAAACGTTTCAGGTGGAGCATTTCTTGGGAATAAAGCGGAAATCAGAGCCTGGGAATTCGAATACGCCACCCAAGAGACCAAAGTATTGAAAGGCACACTTTTAAACATTTAAAAGCTCTTGCTTGGGTCTTTGTTTCAGTTATTAGTGGGTGTTCTACTTAAGTCAAATTTCAAAACAATATTGTGTCTCTTTCGAGAGTTTATATTGTAGTTCACGCAGGTACGGAAGCAGCGATAAGTTGAGAGACTCTTTCACTTGATTGCAAAAAACTCCGGCGTGTTGTCAAGGGAAGGTGGTCTAACTCAGAGAATGTAATTTCAGACTCTCCCGGAGAGATGTTGATAGGTTCATGACACATCTTATACATTCGAATCAGAGTGATACATACATGGAGTACGAAGAAGTAGATATAATCAGGATTTCTACAAAACTGGTTCTTGGATTAAAAATCAGGGAATAACACAAAAGGGTTTGTTAAGAACGTATGGAGAAAGAATAAAAGAATCTCCTTGGGAAATTAACACAAGGAGAATCTCCGATTGTCGAAATCCCTGGAAACAAACCTGAAGGGAATTTTTATCAGTTGTATCAACAGATTGGTAATTGACCGAGGAAACGGGAACCTTACCTCTGCAATTCAGTGAAACACTGAAGAGAGACGCTCTTACTGATTCGACGAGGAGCGAGTATCTTATTTTTTTTAATTGCTGACAGAAACAGAACCAACAGGGGGAATAAGAGAAAGGTTTTTTCTTTACCTCAAGATATCAAAAAAAGGAACCATTTTCGACAAGTTGGTATTTGTTAATTTGGGCCAATATGCCAATAAAAATAGAAGTTAAAAGACCCATAAAATCGATGTAAACCCTAAGTTGCCATAAGTAAAGATTTCGTCTTTTATATCGCCGCATATTGATTTCCACAAATATCCAATCTCTAACGAAAAGATACGATTTTGGCTCTAATTTTTCATTGAAAATGTGAAAATTTGTGCTAGGAAATCTTCCGTTAAGAAATTAGCATTTAAGGGAACAAATTTTTGTTAGCGTCATCGTACGTTCCGATGCGAGATCAATCATCTTCATTGATGGTTTTGAATCTCTGGAATGTAGAATTCTGAGAGTTATTGTCCTCGTGGTTTCCATCATTTTCTCGAGATTCGAAAACTTTTATGTTTTCGGTTTTTATGAAGTTTGTTTTTTTTTGGCTGCTCTATGATGATTTTTTTGCTTTAACCACACTGAAAAAGAAGGGTTTGAAAATTTGATGTGACACTTCTCCATTCAAACTTGAGAAGGATTTGATTAGATCTCGGCATTTTCTTGATGACACTTTGATCTAAGCTGCTGAAAGGTCTTCCCCTTGGTGGTTTAGATCAAGGTAGAGAGTAATGTCGAGTTCTTATCGACATTTTTTCTTGGTTTGAATCATGACATGACTCGTTTTTCAAGTTCACTCTTGAGGAAAAACTCTGGCCCGTTGTCTGAGAAGCAGTTTTTCCATAGTCATTACTTTGGGTATAATGTTGTTACTGTTTCTTTTGAATTTGTAGTTTATATGATTTAGGTTTTTTTTATGCTGCTCTATGATGATTTTCTTGCTTTAACCACACTAAAAAAGATGGGCCGAGAACTTGATTTGGTACTTCTTCATATAAGCCAAAGAAAGAGACTTTTTGAGCTCCTTAATTGCTTGATGACACCTTGATCTAAAATGCTTGAAGGGTTTCTTTTTCCTTTGTGTTTTAGATAAAGGAAGAGAGCATTGAGGAGCTCTAGGTCGACATTTTCTTCGATTAAATCTTGAAGAACCCTAACATGTTCTCGTGTTTACATATGTGGAAGCTTTTGGCCCTTTGTCTGAGAGGCAACTTTGTATTTTTTTTTTGGTTATTGCTATTGTAGCTTCTATCACTGTGATCTCTGTTATAATTAGTTTTATGATATGTTGTTTTCTCTTCACCTCGATTATCTTGATCTAATTACACCGAACAGAGGTTGTGAATTTTGCCTGCGCTTTTGTATTTCTTTTTCAAAATGGGATTGCTTGATGATATACTTTTAGAATCATTGACACATTTGGCTTAATTAAAGTTTATGGACTTACAATTTGAGGACAAACTGTGTCTCTTTGCGATGGAGTTGATAAGTAAAGAGACGATTTGACAATAGTATAAGGAACTATTGACAGAAGATGTATTGATGTTGTGCAAAGAAGTAAGAAATTCTAGTTGTGGCACATTGTAATAAGAGTATGCCAAACACTCCATAAACAACATATAACTTATATCTTAAAAATGAGAATAAAATTTAGTCTGACTTCTGTTTTTTTAATCAAAGATATACAAATAATCACATTGTTTTTTGGGGGTCTAAATTCATCTAAAATATTTCAAAAATGATTATTTTCTGAGCAAAGCAAAAATGCATCCAATGAATTCTTTCAAAACATAATCCACTTACTCTATTGATATCTATTAAAAAAAATCAGTTATATTTTTGTTTTATAATCCGGACCAATTTTCATACGAAAATTTTACACTATCATACGAGAAAATATCAAATCAAATATAAAAGTAGTAGAATAACTGTTTTATTTTCTCTAAATGAAATCCAAACTATGTAAAATAACCCAAACAAATGAAATCCTTTATTGCACCCTTGGATTGTAAATCAGGCCATTCATCTGACGGTTAATATCTAGCCACCTGTAAATCGCGAAAAGGTTTCAGTGCACTGAGTTGCAGTGGATCCAAACCAGTAGTAACTCAAACCTCGTGATTGAAAGGATTCAGTAGACCAAAAGAGTCTCTCTCTCTTCTTCATTTCCTTCTTCCTCTCATCATATCTTTTTACTCTTCTCCACCAGTATCGTTTTAGGGTCTTCTGTGTTTCTTTAGTGCAAAGAGACCATACAAATGGAGAACCTGACCCTTGTTTCCTGTTCAGCTTCTTCTCCCAAGCTGTTAATAGGATGCAATTTCACTACCTCGCTTAAAAACCCAGTAGGGTTTCCGCGTCGGACTCCTAAAATTGTACTCCGGTGCTCAAAGATCTCTGCCTCCGTGCAATCCAATTCTCCCTCTTCGCGTCCGGAGAAAGCTGGAGAAATTGGTTAGTTTTGCACATCCACTCGATACCCATCGTGTTATTGTTGATGACAAATGCAAAAGCTTTCCGGGGAAAAAAGTTCTTAAAACTTCTATCTGTGTGATTTTAAGTCAAACTGTATACCTTTCTGACCGGTGAACAAAAGCTTATGAATTGCTTTATCTCTTATATCACACTTGTGAATTTGTCTACATCAATTTGAAGCTTGTTTTTGGGCAATATGTTTAGATTTTTTATATATGTTTGATTCTTGGTAATTAAAGCATTTGATATGGTTGTTATTATCTGCATTTTGTAGAGGATCACCACTTTTTTGGATTGGTGTTGGAGTTGGGCTATCAGCTCTGTTCTCATGGGTTAGTATATATCTCTATATACATGTTCTTTCTTGCTCAGTATGGAATAATAAGAACCTGATCATCTTTTTCTGATGGGATTACAGGTAACTTCAAGTTTAAAGGTGAGTATTTTATCCTCCTCTTCACCAACGCTCTGTTTTATGGGACTTTTGCTAGTCTCTTGCAGAAACACAATTTTTGCTTCAGTCATCTTTATCCTCTAATGTAGTGTTCACATTTTCTGAACTTAAATTTAAGCATATAAACATTTGCTTCTCTTTACTTTTGGATAGTCACTTGATTCATTGATGGAAAGTTTGATATAACCTCCATACCGTTATAGTTTTAGTGATGTAACTCAGGTATTTATATCCAGTCATTTTCATAACTATTTGATTGCAATATATTTCACAAGTTCTCAACGCTATCTCTTATTATTCTGTAATTCTCCCTGGAAATTTTCTTTGGTTTCAGAAATATGCAATGCAAACAGCTATGAAGACAATGATGAACCAGATGAATACGCAAAATAGCCAGTTTAACAATCCTGGGTTCCCAACAGGATCAGGATCACCTTTTCCGTTTCCATTTCCTCCTCAAACAAGTCCTAATTCCTCACTGTTCCAATCTCAATCCCAGTCTTCAAGTGCCACTGTTGATGTGACAGCGACAAAAGTAGATACACCTCCTTTGACTAAGCCGCAACCTATGCCTGCCAAAAATATAGAAGTTAATAAGCCAAATGTTGTTTTGGAGGAAGAAAAAGCAAAGAAAGAAGAAAAGAGCTATGGTAGATCCTTTTATGTTTCAGAAATCAACCTCCTCTCATTTGTATCCTCACATTATGAGCTTCTTGCTTTCTCATTTCCTAAGCTTCTGATTTCGAAGTTGATTTGACCTTGGATGCAGCTTTTGAAGACATTTCCCCCAAGGAAACCTTGAAGGAGAGTCCTTTCAATAACTATGCAGAAGTCACTGAAACTAGTGCCTCCAAAGAAACTCGCTTATTTGAGGATGTAAGTTTATGTGTCTGCACAGCACACCAAGTGGTGATTGTAAAAACTGACCTAATTTGGCTAACCTGTGATGCTTCTATGCTCTCTCATATGGTCTTGGGTAAAGGTTTTGCAAAATGGAGCTGCTCCAGCGAATGGTGCCACTCCTTCAGAGGTTTTTCAATCTTTGGGTGAGTTAATGAATTGCGGTTTCATCAAGCGGCTTGATTCATAATTAAAGCAATTATTTTATTGCCTATGCCAATAATTAGAAACAAAGAAAGATATTTAAATTGGTGAGAAAGAGGAATGATTTGGCTTATCCTCTCCATTATTTGTGGCCTGCTGCTAGTCGTTTGTCTGTCTTGGTATATGACTTGCAGCAGTAAGGTATGCAAAGTAGTTTGCAGGAATTTTCTCAGGCTTGGTATGTTATGCTAGATGTATATTTCATATCTCATTCGTAATTGATAATCTCTTTGTCTAAGTTTTTAAATGGAATCCTTAGTCAGTACATTGCTTACACAGGCGCTGGAAAAGGAGGGCCTGGTTTGTCTGTAGAAGCTTTAGAGAAAATGATGGAAGATCCAACAGTTCAGAAGTTATTGCGAATTTATTGCGAAACCAAAGTAAAACTCCGTAGAACTAAAGTATTAACTTTGAAATTTCATAAGAGAACTTCGTTTGTGTCGATTTCGATTAGGGTTGTATGAATTTTCGAGTGTTCTAGTTCGGTTGTTTTTTTGTAGGATGGCTCGAACAAAAAATGCTAATTACGGATGTGGAGAAAGTCCGAATGACGGAGGAGAAAATCTAGAAAAAAGGATTGTCGTAGCTGGATCTAGAATCGTTTACGAAGATCCAACCGATTCTGAGCAGGAAGGAAACAGTTCGCGAAGTGTTTCCGACAGAGATTCAACGGTACGTATCGATTTTTAGTGGTAGAACTAAGTAGAATTGAGTAAAACTGATATTCTTGGCAGTGATACTAGAAGAACTCGGTAAAACTTTGTTGGAGATTGATGTTTTCTGGGTTAATAACACTAAGTGGAACTAGTAACACTAAGGAGAACTAGTAACACTAAGGAGAACTAGTAACACTAAGGAGAACTAGTAACACTAAGGAGAACTAGTAACACTAAAGAGAACTAGTAACACTAAAGAAAACTAGTAACACTAAGGAGAACTAGTAACACTAAGGAGAACTAGTAACACTAAGTGGAACTAGTAACACTAAAGAGAACTAGTAACACTAAGGTAAAACTATGTATTAAAATTGATAACTTTTGGATTAGTAACACTGAGTAAAACTAGTAACACTAAAGGAAAATAGTAATACTGGTAGTGCTAAGTAGAACTATGTTTCAAAAGTAGAATTAGTGACACTGGAATGACTCGGTAAAACTATGTATTAAAATTGATAATTTGTGTTTAGTAACACTGAGCAAAACTAGTAAGAATGAACAAAAATAATAGTACTTGTAATACTCGACAAAACTGTGTAGTAAATATATGTTTTTGAGGATAGTAACACTGTGTAAAACTAGGTAAAACTATGTAGCGAAAATTATGAATCTAAATTGTAACACTTGGTAACACTAGGTAAAACTGTATTTGTTTTGCAGGATTCTTGTGAGGAAACAGAGGTTTTACAGCCGATGCAAATGTATTTCCAGCCATCAGAGTACAAAGAAAATTAAGATCCCCATGAGGTGTTACATCACTGAAGCGGTGGAGATGTTAGATAACTTGAAGTACCCCCTTCGAGTGGACGAAAAGAGGATGTTTCACCGTCATCCACAATTCAAGCATTTTTTCCATATATCGAAAGATAAGAACCACAAAGTGATGGGATTGTGGATGCTCCTGGTTCGCACTGTGCGAACGGAAAGAAAAAGAGAAGCTTGGTTCCTCGTAAACAGTACTCCCATCCGGTATGGGATAAGAGAACACGTATTAATCTCCGGGCTGGACTGCCAGAATTATCCCGTGAACTACCAAAGTATAGGTAGTATGGACTTTATTGAAAAGCATTTCGGAAGGGGTGCAAAGGTCAGATACGCAGATGTAAAGGAGAAGCTGAAGGATATGAGACCTTCGCAAGATAGGTTGAAGATGGCTGTCTTATGTTTTCTATCAAGTATTATTATAGGACAGACAAAAACGGAAGAAGATGCACCTGCCGTCGAGCCATTCTTCCAACGAGCTGTGAGCGATCTCGATCTCTGCAAGACATTTCGATGGGGGAGATTGTCTTTTGATCACATTATGCGAGAGATCTCGCATATAATGGATCATTTTCGAGGTGTGGTGAAGGGTATCTAGTGGATTATGCCCATATTTTGTACACCGTTGGAGGTAAATATCATTTTAATTATTACAAAATTGTACTTATTTTATATTTGAAACTAATAATATTTGTTTGTGTAGGTTCTACCGTAAAAAACAAGTTAGAAACAACTAGGTTGTATGAAGAGATGTATCGCGGTGGTATTAGATGTTACTTATTATTACAAACATTTAATAATACTTAATTTAATTGCTTTTGAATTGTAGGATTTGTAGAGAAGTACAAGGCAGGAGGATAGGCAGGATGATGTGGACGAAGATAGGGCCGATGATAGGAACATTGATGTGGAGACGGTAAATTTGTTTGTATAAAAAAGTAATACTGAGTAATATTGCGTAACACTAATTGTTTTGATTATAGTGTGAGAAGGATGGGGATGTGGAGAAAAGCATTGAGAAAGGCGTGGAGAGAAGTCCAACAACGGATGATGATACAACCGTTGATATGAGAATGGTAAATATGTTTGCATTAGTTATATTTGAGTAAGAATTAATAATTTATACGGATATTAAGTAAAACCATTTGTTTTGATTATAGGGTTCAAAGGACGAAGATGAAGCCATATACGGTGGAGAAGGTGATTTGGAGGCAGAAAGCGCTAAAATTTCAGAACCGACGGAGATACCAACCGAGGTTCCAACTGAGGTTGCAACCGAGGATGCAACCGAGCGTACTATACAACGTATGTTCACTAGAAAGAGGAAAAGAAACTCTTCCGGTGTTGTGAAGACTCCATACACAAGGTGGCCAACGCGGAAAAGGAATGCTGATTGAGAAGATCATGGTTAATTGATTTCGTAACTTTCTTGTTGTTATTCCGTAAAACTCGTATCATTTGGTAAAACTACGTAAAATTAATGTTGTTTTTTTTCAGACTTATTTGAAATTTAAAATTTAAAAATTATGGTTGATTGATTTTCATTATATTAAAATATTGCATATTAATATAATTTCTACAAATTTTAAAATTTTCGAAAATTTAAAAATTAATTTTTTCTTTACAAAATTATATAAATCTTATAAATTAATAAATTCATACAAATATTCTAAATTTTTGAAATTTTAAAAAATAATTTTTTTTGGCACTTTTTATTTTTGGCAACCGTTATTTTTTTGTAGCCGCCATTTCCTTTTTTGGGAGTCGCCGATTTCAACTAGTTTTACAGAAGTTTTTAGTAATACCGATTTTGTACATAGTGTTATTTTAGGGTGTTTTCGATTTAAATTAGTTTTACCAACTAAAAATTGAAGGTTTTTAGTTTTACATTAGTTTATAATTAGTTAAATTATGATTGTTATCACTTTGTATATTAATATTTATTAAAGTTCTGTTATGTGTGTTTTCGTTTTGAAATGAGTGATTATGAGAAAGTTGTTATAAAAGTATAAGGTGTTTAGTGGAATATATTCTTCAAATATATTATTATGGCTTGATTTTTAATTGTTATATTGAATACATGTTTTTGAGATTTTATAGTTCCTTATATAACAAAAATTGGTTTATGTTAACTTTTATGTTTGTTTTGTGATAAATTTGTGAAATCAAATTGAATTCATTATTTACAAGTTTTGAATAACAGTAATACGAGTGTTACGTAGTTTTACTTCATAAGTTCAGTAATACCAATGTTACATAGTGTTCTGATATGATAGTAGTACAACCTAGCGTTACGTAGTTTTCCAAAACAAAAAGTTGTCTTTTACAAATATTTACAAATGTTCACAAATAAGCATTAGTACAAATAACGTAATGAAAAATAAAATTATTCATACACTATTAGCGTTACCAAATAACCAATATGACAAATTCCATCTTGGTAGCCTTTTATTATTAGTCAATTTGCGGCGTTCTCCGGTAGATGGAAATCTCTTTAATCTCTTTCTTCCTTTTTTATTGTTATAGTTCGGAGGCATGATTTGCAATTCTTTGATGTAATCCGGGATATTCCACTCAAACTTATCCGGCACTACATAAATTGTCCTCCTATATGCTAGTGCCCATAACTCCACGAAATAATACTTTGAGCACAAATCATGAAAAAAGATATCCCGTGCTCTATCTTCACGCTTCATGTATTCCATGACAGCGGCTGTTGCATGTACGCAAGGGTACTTGTCGATATCAAAACGTTTACAACTGCAAGTTTTCCTTATCAAATTCACCAAGTACATCTTTCCATCACTTCCGTTCACAATGTACTCTAACTCGAAACTGTTTAGCTCCATCAAAGTTAAGACAACTGCCTCTTTACATGTATTGTGAACTAAATTCTCCACAAAAGGCACTAGTTTGTGGTAGTCCGATCCAGAAACCGCATCTTTCCTATGCTTGTTAAACCATTCAGAGATTTTTGAGATAATCACATCAATCATGGGTAGTAAGGGATACTTTATACAGTTCGAAAATGCACTGTTCAATGACTCCGCACAAATACTTGTGTAGATGTCGTATCTTTCGCCTGGGAAATAACACCTCGCCCAATGTTTAACATCAGCTGTTTCATCCAAATACTTGGCTGCAGAAGGATATCTATACCTAAATTCACCATAAGCCCGCATGAACTCAGTCTCTGTATATATCTTACAACACTCCATGAATTTCTAAGCAACTACGTCTTTGTTTACGTTACAAATGTGCCCTTTCACATTTTGAGACAAATGCCATATGCAATATCCATGATGCGCGCTCGGGTAAACTTCAGTAATTGTTTTGATGAGACTTGCATTTCTATCACTGATAAATACCAAATCTGAAGAGTCAGGAACAACGATTTTCAGGCTTTTAAAAAACCATGTCCAACTTGCGTAGTTCTCGCCATCAAGTATCCCAAAGGTTATGGGATAGTGGTGACAATTAGGGTCTTGAGCTGTCGCAAAAATTAGGACACCACCATATCTATTCTTAAGAAAAGTTGCATCCACCATTATCACTTTCTTCATGCATTGAAACCCTTCGATGCAAGCTCCCAATGCGATAAATAGATATTTGAATTTTGTTGCTTCGTCCAATTTCACTCTTGTTACTGTACCATGATTAACCTTTTCCAATATATACAAATACTGGTACAAAACCTCATAACTTTCTGCTGGAGTACCACGAACATCAGTAAGAGCTTTCTTTATCCATCTCCACGCTGTCGAATATGATACTTTCACACCAAATTTACCTTGAACGAGAGATACAAGACTTTTAGCAGTAGGGGTGTGCAATTGTCCTGGAAAATCTGCATGCAAAACATCTACAACTAATCTTGGTGTGCCTTTTCTTTTACTATTGCTTGTACTCGAACTAGCCCGAGAGCATGTATGCATGTTGTTGTAAGTTCTAATCGAGAAATAATCTGACCTTCCAATCTTCGCAGTTCGTAAACGCCATTTACAGCTTTTTTGACGACATTGTAAAACTAATCTTGTTTTGTCAGATTTTTTTATCGTAAAACTAAAACAATTTTGAAATGTGGCTCTGTCCACCAAATCTTGCAATGCATGCTTCGTTGTAAACTCTTGTCCAACCAAAATACCCATACCATCTTCCCATGCATCTATAAACTGACTATCGTGTGGAATTTCAACATAGTTATCATGCATAGCTGAGCTATCAAACTCGTTACCCATATATGCACCATGTCGTACATTTTCTCCATCTCTAGTACCATCCTCATCATTTTCGCCATTACGTTGTTCTGCTCCACCTACGTAAGGTACAATGGTACTTGCATTAATTTCCTCATCTATTGAATGCAAGACATCATAGTTCACACCACACGAACTATCTCGGCCCACTTTTGAAAATTGCTCCAAGTAATGATCTGTTGTGATGACTTCCACGTACAAAATACATCTACGCTTCTCATTATCCATGCTATCTAGATAAACAGACACATCCTCATCATCAGTAATAACTGATGGTATCTGAGCTCCCATTAACAATGGAATGTAACTCAATTTTAACTTCGTCCTACTTTCATCTGTCGCAATCTTCCTGCATATGCTAGCTTTTAACATCGCCAATGTTATATCCTCCGCACTTGTATTCTTAAACATTATAGCGTCGATACGACCTTTCGAATTCTATATATAATCATTTGAAACAAATTACCCGTAGTCAAAATGTATGGTTACGTTCTTGTTCATTGTCTCCTACAGAAGAATATAAAAAAGAGTTAGCAAGTTCATTCAGTAATACTAGTTCTATTAGTAATACATTTTTATCTACCAAATATTCATTACCAGATTCCCTTTAGTAATACCAGTTCTACTAGTTTTACTTTTTTTTGTAATACTTGTTGAATATTGTCATCAGTAATACCAGTTTTACTAGTTTTACTTTCTTCATTAGTAATACCAGTGTTACTAGTTTTATTTTCCTTTTTAGTAATACTAGTTCTACTAGTTTTACTTTCCTCATCAGTAATACTAGTGTTAGTAGTTTTACTTGTTCTAGTAGTTTTACTATCTTCATCCCGTAAGTTCCAGTAATACCTAGTTCTATTTAGTTCTCCTACGACTGTACAATGATTTTGGCTTCAAATCTTTCTTAATTTTAAACGATTCGCTACAATTCAACATCTACAATACATCCCATAGTAATGCATTCGAGATCAATCCATACAACATAATTATAACTTCAATGTGGATCAAAATAGTGGTTTTTATCCTAAATTTACAAATAAATCATTTTTTCACAAATCTTTCTTAATGTAAACCTTAATTTGGTTGAGGATTTGTTCAAGATCGTGGCGGCGTCTATGGCGAGCTGGAGGATCGAATTCAATGGCGACAGAGAAGAAGAGGAGAAGAAAATGGCGATTGGAGAAGATGATGTCGTCGGCCGCCCACTGTTCTTTACGTGAGAGAGGAGAGAGAGCAGGAGGGAGGATCGCGTGAGAGAGGAGAGAGTGGAGGATCGCGTGAGAGGAGAGAGAATGGGAGAGAATTTTTGAATCAAATGCTCCAATGTCTCTCTAATTTTTGAGCATTTATTTCTAAATAAAAAAAATAGGTAAATGACAAAAAAACCTAAAAGTTACAAATAATTACATATCCAACCAGTATATATCCACCCAAACCCGTTTAAATTATAGATATACATTCAATGTGCATATAAAATTGATGACTTCTCAAATTTAGTTAATATTTTCGATTACATATTCCCTTTAGTAATACATATTCTACTAGTTTTACTTCTTTTTTTTGTAATACTTGTTTAATACTCTCATCAGTAATACCAGTTTTACCAGTTTTATTTTCCTCATCAGTAATACCGGTGTTACTAGTTTTATTTTCCTTTTTAGTAATACTAGTTCTACTAGTTTTACTTTCCTCATCAGTAATACTTGTGTTAGTAGTTTTACTTGTTCTAGTAGTTTTACTATCTTTATCCCGTAAGTTCTAGTAATACCCAGTTCTACTTAGTTCTCCTATGACTGTACAATGATTTTGGCCTCAAATCTTTCTTAATTTCAAACGATTCGCTACAATTCAACATCCACAATACATCACATAGTAATGCGTTCGAGATCGACCCATACAACATAGATATAACTTCAATGTAGATAAAAATAGTGGTTTTTATCCTAAATTTACAAATAATTTCTATTTTCACAAATCCTTAATATAAACCTTAATTTAAGCTTGTTGAAGATCGTAACAGCGTCGATGGCGAGTTGGAGGATCGATTCAGTGGTGCTGGAGGAGAAAGGGAGAAGGAACGTAGCGGCATTGATGGTGGCCGTCTTCTTTTCGTGCAGATCAGGGAAAGAGGAGAGATGAGAGGAGAGAGAAAGTGTGAGAGGAGAGAGAAAATCACGAGGAGAGAGAAAGTGGAGAATTTTCATTTTTGATTTTAATTTTTTTTTAAAAAATTTAATAAAAATTAGAATAATAAGATTAATTTAAAAAGAACAATGGCTCTAATGCCCCTAAAAGTTGAAACAAATGCTCAAATGGCCGTCTAATTTTTGAACATTTATTTTTAAATGAAAAAAATAGGTAAATGAACCTAAAAGTTACAAATAATTACATATCCAACTAGTATATATCCAACCAAACCCGTTTAAATCGGGTCAACCCGGTTTTTTCTAAAAAAAAAATTATTTTTTAAAAATCGAAATTTGCTTTAAAAAAATTTAGGATTAGTAACACTAAGTAAAACTAGTTAAAACTAGGTAAAACTATTTCACAAAACTTATGAATTTACATTATAACACTTAAGAAAAGTATTTATGTTTTGAAAAATTTTGATGAGGAAACTAAGCCTTTACATACGATGCAGATGTACTTTCAACCGTCAAAGTACACCAAAAAAATTAAGATCCCCACGAGATGCTATTAAAGATGAAATAAAGGAAACACTCGGTAATACTAAAGTTAGTTATCCGTAATGTTACTATTTTATAGTTGTAATATGTTAAACTGAATTACACATATATTTTTTAGGAAATTTAGAATATTTTGGTTCCACCCCCTCATGAAAAGTCATTTACTATAACTGCATTTGGATTGTAAGATTTACAGAAAAGTCCAAGGCAAAAAGAAGATATAGTTCATAATACATAAATAGTAACACAATTTCTCTTATTTAGATGCGAGACAAATGTAATACTCGGTAATATTAAGTAACACTAATTGTAAATTTGTTTCGATTATAAGGTTCGAAGGACAATCATGGATTATGTGAATGGAGAAAAGTGCTAAAACCATGGAGAAAAATCCACTAATGGATGAAAATACAACCGTTGATGTGGAAATGGTAAATGTGTTTCTCTTAATTAGATGCGAGGAGAAAATAATACTTTATAATACTGAGTAACACTAATTGTAAGCTTATTTCGATTATAGGGTTCGAATGACAGAGATGAAATGTAAGGCGTTGGGAAGAGAATAGGTGATTTGGAGGAGGAATGCGATAAAAGTCCAGAATCGACTAAAGTCCCAACCGAGCATCCAACCGAGATTCCAACCGAGCTTCCAACCGAGCGTGAAACTCGTCTTTTACAGCGAACCTTGAGTAGAAAGAGGAAAAAAAATCTTTCTGGAGTTGTGAAAACTTCATACACAAGGTGGCCAGCGTAAAGAAAGAATAGTGATTGAGATCGTTTACTCGTTTTATCTAATTTTGTTGTTTATCTAATTTTGAAAAACTCGTAATATTTGGTAAAACTATGTAAAACTAATGTTATTATTTTTTATACTAATTTGAAGTTAAAAAATTTAAAAACTATTGTTCATTATTTTTGATAAATAATTAGTAACACTAAGTGAAACTAGTAACATTAATCAAAATTAGTAAAACTAAACAGAACTAGTAACATTAGAATCATTCGGTAAAACTATATAGTAAAATTGATAATTTATGGTTAGTAACACTGAACAAAAGTAGTAACAGTAAACAAAAATAGTAGTACTAGTACGACTTCGTAAAACTATGTAGTAAAATTCATGTTTTCTAGTTTTGTAAAACTAAATAAAAGTAGTAATATTTGTACAACTCGGTAAAATTGTATAGTAAAAATATGTTTTTTGGGTTAGTAACACTAAGTAAAACTAGTTAAAACTATATAGCAAAACTTATGAATTTAAATTGTAACACTTGATAACACTTTGGAAAACTACTTATGTTTTGCAAGATTCTAGTGAGGAAACATATGTTTTACAGCCGATACAAATGTATTTCAGCCATCCAAATACACCAAAAAAAATCAAAATCACCACGAGGTGTTATATCACTGAATCGCTGGAGATGTTGGACAATTTGAAATATTTCCTACGAGCAGAGAAAAAAGGGTGGAGAGGTGGTTTCACCGAAGATAGTACCATTGATGCAGAAATGGTAAATGTGTTTGTTTTAAATACTAATACTTTATAATACTGAATAGATGATATGGAAAAAAGCATGGAGAAAAGTCTAATTGTCGTAACGAAAAAAATCGTTTTATCGTTTGTTGTTATCTAATTGTTGTTTATCGGAATATTTGGTAAAACCCGTAATATTTGGTAAAACTACGTAAAACTAATGTTTTTGTTTTTAAAATTAATTTGAAGTGAAAAATTTAACAATTATTTTTGATTGCTTTTAATAATATTAAAATATTATACATTAATCTAATTTCAATTTTTGGGTGTTTTTGATTTAAATTAGTTTTACCTATAAAAAAATTAATTTTTTTAGTTTTACAGTTGTTCCAACCGAGATTGCAACCGAGCGTACTATACAACGTACGTTCACTAGAAAGAGGAAAAGAAACACTTTTGGTGCTGTGAAGACTCCATACACAAGGTGGCCAACGCGGAGAAGGAATGTTGATTGAGAATATCGGAAAAAAAAATCAGTTTTATCATTTGTAAATCTCTTGTTGTTATTTCGTAAAACTCGTATCATTTGGTAGAACTAGGGATTTCGGTCAATTCATACATGAACTTTGACCCGTGGTTACGATTCGATAACGAACTTTGTTGCTGTGCAGTTTTATATATGAACTTAGTGTTTTATCCCGTAACATGCATTGACTTGACGATGTTAGTCAAACCGTTAAAAATTTGCTTAGTCAGATAATGGGGTTTAAATAAATTTAATTAATTATTTAACTATTAACCTAAACGACGTCGTGCCCTAACAACTCCCTCCACCTACTCGAACACCGTGGTGCCTTGGGAGAAAACAAACAATTATCGGCGCCTGAGATCTCCATTTCCACTTCCATCCTCCTGCATTTCCCTTCGATCTCCACCGTCTGTTCCTTCGTCACGAGTTTCCCCTTGGAGAAAAGCTCATCTGCGGGGAGAATCCCAACCGGATCCTCAAGCCTAAACTCAAAATCACCAACGCCAACAGGTTGTTCAGCCGCGACATTGGGCATCTCCGTTGCGGCGGATCCAGAACTCCGACCGTCTTCACAGCTGAAAGAAGCTCGAGGATTGAAACAACCATAAGTAGGAAATTCCTTTGAAACACCAACATTGTTGACGCAAGCCGAAGCCATAAACTATCGCCGTCGCCGGAGAATCAACCATATGTCCATTTCAGGATAGACTCTAGACTAAATAAAAGGTTTGATCATTTCAGGATAGACTCTAAACCAGAGGTGATTCTCTTCAATAGTTGCAGAATTTTGATTCATAAGAAATTAAATAAGTGTGATTCCCTACTTCGATCAGATGATCTGTTTTTTTATATCATCTTGATATGTCTCCTAAACATAGTTTGCTGATTGTGCAGAAGCTGGAGGCAATGCAATGCTCGTCGTTGGAGAGCAAGCGTTTGATCTCATTAGGTGTCAATGTAGCAAATCTTATAGTGTGCCAACCAGATAATGGTGAGATGGCTTTAGAAAGTAATTTAACATTCTAAAATCTCTGACTACACGTTAACGTTTTCCTTATCTTTTAACTTACACTTAACTTTGTATGGATGTGTTCTTGATTGTGCTGAAATTATGGAGGTTGGGGTCAAGAAGGGTTCTTAGTACAGCTACGAAGACCAAAGTTTGGATTCTGCATTGAAAAAGAAATGGATACAGATTATAAGATATGCTTTTGTGTTTCGGGGCGCTGGTTCAGGCTCTGGGAAGAGAGAAAGCACTGCAGCACTTAAGGGAAAACTCTTATTGCAAAGAGGAAGAAGGAGCTCGGGGAAGAAGGGGAAGATGAAAATAATTAAGGGTAACTCCCACTTATCAAAACGTCGACGTTTTGCGTGTTTATTAAGATGTTGTCGTGGCTGACGTGTTATCCTAGTCAGCTAGGATTAACGGTGAATTAAACGTCGTTTATCGCTAATGTATGTTTAATACTAATTAATCCAGTCAATGCATGTTATGGAGTCAAACACTAAGTTAATGTATGAAAGTGCACAGCAACAAAGTTCGTTATCGAATCGTAACCACGGGTCGAAGTTCATGTATGAATTGGCCGAAACCCCGGTAGAACTACGTAAAACTAATGTTGTTGTTTTTCATAATTATTTGAAATTTAAAATTTAAAAATTATGGTTGATTGCTTTTCATAATATTAAAATGTTGTAGATTAATATAATTTCTACAAACTTTAAAAATTTCAAAAATTTTAAAAATTAATTTTTTTCTTTAAAAAAATTATATAACTCTTATAAATTATTAAATTCATACAAATATTCTAAAATTTTAAAATTTTATAAACTAATTTTTTTGGCACTTTCTATTTCTGGCAACCGTCTTTTTTTGTAGCCGCCATTTCCTTTTTTGGGAGCCGCCGATTTCAACTAGTTTTACAGAAGTTTTTAGTAATACGGATTTTGTACATAGTGTTATTTTTGGGTGTTTTCGATTTAAATTAGTTTTACCAACTAAAAATTGAAGGTTTTTAGTTTTACATTAGTTTATAATTAGTTAAATTATGATTGTTATCACTTTGTATATTAATATTTATTAAAAGTTCTGTTATGTGTGTTTTCGTTTTGAAATGAGTGATTATGAGAAAGTTGTTATAAAAGTATAAGGTGTTTAGTGGAATATATTCTTCAAATACATTATTATGGCTTGATTTTAAATTGTTATATTGAATACATATTTTTGAGATTTTATAGTTCCTTATATAACAAAAATTGGTTTATGTTAACTTTTATGTTTGTTTTGTAATCAATTTATCAAATCAAATTCAATTCATTATTTACAAGTTTTCAATAACAGTAATACGAGTGTTACGTAGTTTTACTTCATAAGTTCAGTAATACCAATGTTACCTAGTGTTCCAATATGATAGTAGTACAACCTAGTGGTATGTAGTGAAAAATACAATTATTCATACACTATTAGTGTTATCAAATAACCAATATGACAAATTCCGACTTAGCACCCTTCTATTATTAGTCCGTTTGCGGCGTTTTCTCCGGTAGATGAAAATCTTTTTAATCTCCTTCTTCTTTTTTTATTGTTATAATTCGGAGGCATGATTTGCAATTATTTGATGTAATCCGGGATATTCCACTCAAACTTATCCGGCACTACATAAATTGTCCACCTATATGCTAGTGCCCACAACTCCACGGAATAATACTTTGAGCACAAATCACGAAAAAAGATATCACGTGCTCTATCTTCATGCTTCATGTATTTCATGACAGCGGTAGTTGCATATACACAAGGGTATCTAGACCTAAATTCACCATAAACCCGCATGAACTCAGTCTCTGTATATATCTTACAACACTCCATGAATTTCCAAGCAACTACGTCTTTGTTTACGTTAGAAACGTGCCTTTTCACATTTTGAGACAAATGTCATATGCAATACCCATGATGCGCGTTCGGGTAAACTTCACTTATTGTCTTGATGAGATTTGCATTTCTGTCACTGATAAATACCAAATCTGAAGAGTCGGGAACAACGATTTTCAAGCTTTCAAAAAACAATGAAAAGTTTTACTACACCTACAAATTATGGATATACATTCAATGTGCATATAAAATTGATGACTTCTCAAATTTAGTTAATATCTTCGATTACATATTCCCTTTAGTAATATCTGTTCTACTAGTTTTACTTTTTTTTTGTAATACTTGTGTAATACTGTCATCAGTAATACCAGTTTTACTAGTTTTACTTTCCTCATCAGTAATACCAGTGTTACTAGTTTTATTTTCCTTTTTAGTAATACTAGTTCTACTAGTTTTACTTTCCTCATCAGTAATACTTGTGTTAGTAGTTTTACTTATTCTAGTAGTTTTACTATCTTCATCTCGTAAGTTCTAGTAATACCCAATTCTACTTAGTTCTCCTACGACTGTACAATGATTTTGGCCTCAAATCTTTCTTAATTTCAAACGATTCGCTACAATTCAACATCCACAATACATCCCATAGTAATGCGTTCGAGATCGACCCATACAACATAGATATAACTTCAATGTAGATAAAAATAGTGGTTTTTATCCTAAATTTACAAATAATTCCTATTTTCACAAATCCTTAATATAAACTTTAATTTAAGCTTGTTGAAGATCGTGGCAGCGTCGATGGCGAGCTGGAGGATCGATTCAGTGGTGTTGGAGGAGAAAGGGAGAAGGAACGTGGCGGCGTTGATGGTGGCCGTCTTCTTTTCCTGCAGATCGAGGAAAGAGGAGAGATGAGAGGAGAGAGAAAGTGTGAGAGGAGAGAGAAAATCGCGAGGAGAGAGAAACTTTCGATTTTTTTTAATTAATGAGTAGAATTTCATTAAGGGTATTTTAGGTAAAACACATTTATGGGGTATGCAGATTAAATGAGGGTATGAGTGTTTGTTTTTTTATAAATTAGGGGCATTTCACACGTTGGTTCATTCATTAAGGGTATTTTTGGAATTGTATATTTTGGAGGGTATGTAGATTAGTGAGGGGTATGAGTGTTTATTTTTTAAGATTTAATGGCATTTCAGACGATGCCTCAGAATTTTTGAATTTTTGATTTTTTGTTTTTTTTAATTATAAATTAAATAAATTAAAGAAAAAATGTTTGTTTCATTAGGAGTAGTTTTGGAAGTTTATATTTATAGGATATGTAGATAAGTAAGGGTTATGAGTCTTTGTATGTTGCCTCGAAATCAACCTCCTCTCATTTGTATCCTCACATTATGAGCTTCTTGCTTTCTCATTTCCTAAGCTTCTGATTTCGAAGTTGATTTGACCTTGGATGCAGCTTTTGAAGACATTTCCCCCGAGGAAACCTTGAAGGAGAGTCCTTTCGGTAACTATGCAGAAGTCACTGAAACTAGTGCCTCCAAAGAAACTCGCTTATTTGAGGATGTAAGTTTATGTGTCTGCACAGCACACCAAGTGGTGATTGTAAAAACTGACCTAATTTGGCTAACCTGTGATGCTTCTATGCTCTCTCATATGGTCTTGGGTAAAGGTTTTGCAAAATGGAGCTGCTCCAGCGAATGGTGCCACTGCTTCAGAGGTTTTTCAATCTTTGGGTGAGTTAATGAATTGCGGTTTCATCAAGCGGCTTGATTCATGATTAAAGCAATTATTTTATTGCCTATGCCAATAATTAGAAACAAAGAAAGATATTTAAATTGGTGATAAAGAGGAATGATTTGGCTTATCCTCTCCATTATTTGTGGCCTGCTGCTAGTCGTTTGTCTGTCTTGGTATATGACTTGCAGCACTAAGGTATGCAAAGTAGTTTGCAGGAATTTTCTCAGACTTGGCATGTTATGCTAGATGTATATTTCATATCTCATTCGTAATTGATAATCTCTTTTTCTAAGTTTTTAAATGGAATCCTTAGTCAGTCCATTGCTTACACAGGCGCTGGAAAAGGAGGGCCTGGTTTGTCTGTAGAAGCTTTAGAGAAAATGATGGAAGATCCAACAGTTCAGAAGATGGTTTATCCGTAAGTAATCTTCCTACCACATTATGCTTCGATGCTTCTCTTAAGTTTATTGTCAAAGCTGGTTGCTAAGTGGACATTCAGTAACATTGCATGTATGAATTCAGACATTTGCCTGAGGAGATGAGGAACCCAGAAACGTTCAAATGTAAGTCTGTTGTTAACGTTTAAGTCTGTTATTATTATCTTTGTTGCTTTGCTTATTTCTCAATTTTAGGGAAGAGATTACATAAGCTGTTGCTTCTGAAGGTTTAACCGTTGACCATCTTTGAATTGGAACCTTGAACTAAGGTTTAACCGTTGACTATATTAGGGGGTTCAGAAATTATATCATCGACCCGCTCTTAAAAGAATGCTCTTGAGTGACATTGAATGTTGGTTTTAGAGGTTGTTTCAATGCTGATTAAAGATACAGTTGATATTTTATTTCATCCACTTTCTATGTATTGGAATTCTGCAGGGATGCTTAAAAATCCTCAATACCGTCAACAGCTACAGGACATGTTGTAAGCTCCATTTTACAACCATTCTTTTTAAGAATCTCTAAACTAAATATTTTTAGATTGACCCTTGTTCATTTGTATTTTAATGTATTTAGGAATAATATGAGTGGGAGTGGTGAATGGGACAAGAGAATGATGGATACCTTAAAGAACTTTGACTTGAATAGTCCTGAAGTGAAGCAACAATTCGGTAATCAAAATAATCCCTAAAAGATAATGTTTCAGCTGCTACAAAGTTTATACTGTTATGGTTGTGACATAAGTTGATTAAAACGATATTTCAGATCAAATAGGACTGACTCCAGAAGAAGTCATCTCTAAGATTATGGAGAACCCTGATGTTGCAATGGCATTCCAGAATCCTAGAGTCCAAGCAGCGTTAATGGAAGTGCGTTTTTTAAACTTGAATCTAAAATATACTTTGATATGATCTCTCACTCGTAATTTGGTTATTATTGTTGTTGTTTCAGTGCTCAGAAAATCCAATGAACATCATGAAGTACCAAAACGACAAAGAGGTAAAACAATGGATGTTCTGCTACTTGAGTGCTGCATTGACAACATTTCTCAGATCATCACTTTTGTAAGAATTTGATGGGGTTTTGTTTTTGTTGCAGGTAATGGATGTGTTCAACAAGATTTCACAGCTCTTCCCAGGAATGACGGGTTGATGAAAGCTCTCGTCTTTTGTTTTTTTTTTTTATCTTGTTTGATCAAATCTCATTCCTTTAGCTTTGTAGGAGAAAAAACAAGTTTTAGTTTGTTTATCAAAGATGCTTCAGTTTTGCTTATAGATGAGAGAGAGAGAGACGCACACACACATATTGTTATGTGTAATTGTGAAACCATAATTTATCTATCTAGAACAGATTTGAAATAGAGGGTTATACCTTTGTAAACGCAAATGCGAATTCGAATTGTGTTAAACCTTGTTGGTGGCGTTTGGGTTGATACATTTGGTATCTGAGAGTAAAAGCACAAAGAGAAATAAATTATTATTTTTAAACTCAAAGTAGTGTAATTAGAATAAATGAGAAGGTGACGTGGTAATATCACGACCGTTTAGTGTCTCGGTGGGTCCCACCTTAAGAAATCTCTGACCTTCGCGGTCAAATTATCGTGTTCCCAGTTTTTCGTCGTCGTGATTTGTATCGTCTCTCGTAGAGGGGTTTACCGTATGTCGGTCACTGCAAACCGCGCGAGATAATTGGCCCGTGAATTCCATTTCTCCGTCGAATACATTCTGACTCCGAAGGACTTGAGTAAAGGAGTCGCGTGATCGATTCGTTTGTGAGTATATTATCTGTTCGAATTTGTATTATTTCCTTGTGTTGTTTCCTGACTTTTGAGAAACGCAAGGAAAAGGAAACTCGTTGCTCGCTTTTGAAGTTGTTTATAATATTGGGCGATAATGAAGACATCTGATTACGTTGAGAACGATATAATTTTTTTCCTTTGTTTTTTTTTTCCAAATTGTCTCTGGGTTTGGTAATGTAATCTGGAAACCTCTGCAAGAACAGAAATCTATCATCGGAAGTAGATATAACAATATTAAGTTTCATCAATAAGAAATTTGCAGATAATTACAATGACTCGTGTTGGTAATTTACTGCCATTGTCTTTTCTTTTTCTGAATTTTGGTTTTGATGCTTAGGGTTTTCTTGAAAAGTAGAAGATGAAGCCTAAAAGTGAAAGTAAGAATGCTAGACTTGCAGCAGCCTCGAGAGAAGCAGTGAACAAAGTTTTAGACAGAAGCAATGCTCGTGGCTCTCGAGGCAAGAAGACACAATATAACAGTGCCCAGAACTGTGATTCCGCAAATGTTTGTTTCTATTTATTCGAAGAACATTATTGTTATGCTGATTTCGCTACGTTTACTAGGGTACTTAAGACATCAGGAGCAGCGCTTTCTTTTGATTGTTAGCAAAGTTTCCCTGAACATCTAGAAGTCCGTGGTACTAACTAATAATCAGTTTTCACGATCTATATTAGTAATGGCTTAAAAAATTGTTTTTGCTTGTCCTATGTGTAAAGTTCTTATCGAGTTCCTATGTTGTCTTGGAGTGTAAAATAATTCTAACTTTCTATCATTGCAGTGGGATAAAAGCGAAAGTGAGAAGGGGAAGCAAGCCGTCAAGGAAAAATTAACTGATAACGTTGTAGAGGACAAGGAATGTGGTAAAATTGCTGGATGTGATGATGATGAACTGAATGATTCAGACTGGGAAGACTGTCCAATTCCTAGTCTTGGTAATACGGTTGATGCTTACATTGATGACACCAGAGAGTTAACCATCGAATTTAATGACGTGCCTAATACTAAGAGGCAGAAAAATGCTTACCGTGCAACAGCAGAAGATAAGGTATACTGTGCTTAAGAAAATCTTAGGAAAAGCTATATGACACTTCTGTTTATCCTTCAAAAACGAATGGTTACTTAGTAGAATTGTGCGTTCTCTTAAAGGAACTGGCGGAATTGGTCCATAAGGTTCACTTGCTCTGTCTACTTGCAAGAGGGAGGATAATTGACAACGCTTGTAATGACCCCTTGATCCAGGTAAATAAAATTTCCCTTATTAGCAGTGTTAGCTGTTGCTTTAAAGTTATGGTTTTTTTATTGTGTGCTTATGTTGCAACCTGCACTGATACTTTACCTAACTTCTAAATTTGATGAGCAGGCTTCCTTGCTTTCACTTCTACCATTATACTTGTCAAAAATAGCAAATCTCAAGAAAGTTACTGTTAGGGATATAGCCCCTCTTCTTCGTTGGGTATGGCTTTAGTGGTTT
The DNA here is from genome assembly GCA_018901935.1 of Pugionium cornutum. NCBI lineage: Eukaryota > Viridiplantae > Streptophyta > Magnoliopsida > Brassicales > Brassicaceae > Pugionium > Pugionium cornutum. The sequence continues at coordinate 6,745,668 of CM032162.1, forward strand.
CACTGGTCTGTAGCTTTTCTTATGTTTCTGATGGAAAGTGAACTTTTTCTGACTCAAATTGTAGGTTCGTGAAAACTTTTCTGTTAGGTGTACTCCCAGTTCTGAGAAATCTTTCCGTACTTCCTTAGCATTTGCTCTTGAATCTCGTAAAGGCACAGCTGAAGAGGTAAGTTTGTGATCAGATGCATGACAATGGCCGTATTGATTATTTGGTTACTTGTTGTTGAAAAATCAATTTTAAACTTAAAGGTACATTCTCCATCTGTCCATCTGGGGATTTAAAATATTAAAATGAATTGGTTCATGTTTCCCAAGTACCTTGAATCTCTATTTGTGAAGATTACTCTGTTTGTTTTTTCCAAAAATAATCTGCCTTTTAGGAAAGTAGTGGTCCAATAGTTATCAATGCTATTCTATAATAACATATGGAATCATTTTTACAGCTTGGAGCACTGGCCGTTGCTTTGCTTAGAGCATTAAAGCTCACAACACGGTATGTGATACTTGTTACGTTTACCACAACAGAGTATTCATATTTGGCTTATGTGCTTTCGGAATCTGTTTTTTGCTGTGTATCAACGACACTATCTAAAGTGGCTTATGAGTCATGAGGGCTATATTCTTGCACGTTAATGAGTTTTTTTAATAATGGGGACTCCACTCCTATTTGGCTTGATATTTAAAGCTCCAAAATGTTCGTTTTCATTTGATGTTTTGCTTTTCACTGTTAATCTTTGTTAGAGAGTTATTTACACTACCATATTTCTGAAGTGTTGCAGATTTACAGTACCAATGGCTTAGAATGCCAAGCTTGTTACGAGTTTTCTGTACTAATTTGAGTTTCACAGGTTTGTGTCTATTCTTGATGTTGCATCCTTAAAACCAGGGGCTGAGAAGGCTGAATCTTCAGGTCAAAACAGAGCTAAAATGAAGCATGGGATATTCAGGACCTCAACTCTTATGGTACCGAAACACCAAGCCATCTCGTCATACCCAAAAAAATCTTCTCCCCATGTTGAGAATAAAAGTCTCTGTGATACCACCGAGCCTCAGAATGGTAACCCCCTGGGTTCTGATCACTTGCAAGATAATATGGTAAACTCATCTCATGAAGCAGGTATGTCCTCTAAATCCGACGGAACAAGGAGGAAAGGAGATGTTGAGTTCGAGATGCAATTAGCGATGGCTTTGGCTGCAACTGCAACTGCAAACAACCAACAGAGCTCTAAAGTGAACAAGGAAAAGAAAAGTCGAGAAGTAACAAAAACAAGTGATGGCTTGTCAGGTTCTGACCAAGTAATATCCACAGCTATTGGTTCTAAGAAAGTGGATTCTCCTCTTTGTTGGGCTGAGGTGTATTGCAGTGGGGAAACCATGGATGGGAAATGGGTACATGTGGATGCTGTCAATGGAATGATAGATGCAGAGAAAAATGTGGAAGCCGCAGCTGCAGCGTGCAAAAGCTTTCTTAGATATGTTGTCGCCTTTGCTGGGGGTGGAGCCAAAGATGTCACTCGCAGGTTACTGTTGCCTATATTACAAATGTTTATTGCACAATCCACATCTCCTTTTTTTTCTATCCTTTTTGCCTGCAAACAGTTCCAGTTTCTAGATATTTGTCTTTACATCTAGTTCCTTTGACACTTTTCTTACCTAGGTACTGTACAAAGTGGCACATGATTTCATCCAAACGGGTGAGTTCACTGTGGTGGGATATGGTATTAGCACCATTAAGAGAACTAGAGTCAGCCGCAACTGGAGGTTCAGCTCTAAGCAAAAACGATGAAGACTGTGCTCCAAGAAATTCCGGTAGCCTAACCCCTGTTTCTAACAAAGCTTGCTCGAGTAGCTCGTCCGTCGGTATAAGGAGTGCTCTTGAAGATATGGAGTTAGCTACTCGGGCACTCACTGAGCCGCTTCCCACTAACCAGCAGGTCGATTCGATGTAACATGACAAACAAGTTTAAAAGCTCATGCTTCCCTTAACCTTTTTTGATCTTTATGAATCATGCAGGCCTATAAAAGTCACGAGATCTATGTTATTGAGAAATGGCTTCACAAGAACCAGATACTTCACCCAAAAGGCCCGGTTGTGGGATTTTGCTCTGGTCATCCCGTTTATCCTCGAACCTGTGTGCAGACTCTTAGAACAAAAGAAAGATGGCTTCATGATGGGCTGCAACTTAAGGCCAATGAAGTTCCCGTAAAGGTATAAGTGTTTTATTCTCCCTGCCTTTTTCTGGTTTGATAATCAACTTGAAGTCCACTACTACCTTAGATTCTTAAGCGTAACTCGAAGCTCAAAAAAGTAAAAGATTTTGGAGATGGGGAGAAGGAAAGTGGAGGTGGTTCACAGTGCATGGAACTATACGGGAAGTGGCAAATGGAACCATTGTGTCTCCCTCAAGCTGTTAATGGAATTGTGCCTAAGGTAAATAAACTAGAGAACCTTTGTATTTGCTTGAATGGAATCTGTAGAGAGAAAGTGTTAAAATTCCTTTTTTATGTGTGTTGGGGGTTTCCAGAACGAGCGTGGTCAAGTTGATGTCTGGTCTGAGAAATGTCTCCCACCTGGAACAGTCCACTTAAGGTTTCCTAGAATATTTTCGGTTGCTAAGAGATTTGGAATAGACTATGCACCTGCAATGGTTGGTTTCGAGTATAGAGGTGGTCGTGCTACTCCTGTGTTTGAAGGTATTGTGGTCTGTACAGAGTTCAAAGATACAATCCTGGAGGTACAACTCCATATTTTACAATCTGAATGGCAGAATTTTATGGTTTGAATATGGATGGATGTTTTGGATTTATCTCTTGTTTTGGTTTTCGATTTTAGGCATATGCAGAAGAGCAAGAAAAGAAAGAAGAAGAGGAGAGAAGACGAAATGAAGCACAAGCAGCTTCGAGATGGTATCAGCTGCTTTCGTCTATCGTAACCCGTGAAAGATTGAAAAACCGTTACGCCAGTAACTCAAAGGATGTGGAAACGAGGAATGTGGAAGTGAAATCAGCGACGGCTGTTAAGGTGGAGAATGCGAAATCACCTAAAACACAGGGAAGGGCTAAGAGAGGAAGAAAGACTCGTAATGAAGATGAAAGCCGTGAACATGACCATGAACATGTGTTTCTTGATGAACAAGAAACCTTTGATGAAGAAACCTATGTGAAAACCAAACGCTGCAAATGTGGCTTCTCTGTCGAAGTTGAACAAATGTAGACGCTTTGCTAACGACTCGACTGGCAGTTTTTTGTTGTCTCTATTATGATCGTTAGAAACTTTCCATTGAGAAAAACTATACAACTGGAACTGATGATTTCAAATCGCAGAGCACTGAGAGATATAGCAATTGATCTCTTCATTTTGAAATGCAGACATAGCAGCTATGTGATTTAGCGAAGGGTGTCCATGGAGATTTCACGCAGCAAAGATTTTAGTGGACAAGTATTGAATATGAAATTCCATACATAAGATTCAAAAAGAAGATGAAATGACATATATTATGACATTCTTACCTTATAAAAACACTATTGTTGGTGTATTTTTATTATTTTCTAACAGTACATGTCTGTATAATGATGTTCTTCTTTCAAACTTTGTCGTCACTATCATATGCTTATGAGGGCAAATGAACATATATAGAGTTGCATGACCATGATAATACATCGAAGAAAATAAGTTTTTGATTGTCTATGAACAGACGACCAAACCATTTTTCACTACTAACATTTATTATGGTTTTCACAAAGAAAATACGGTGATAAATCGATAGTGGAAAATGTTTTAGTCGGATTTATTCTTGTAATGCAACCATAAAAGGTTATGGTTTCTCTTTGTAATAAAAAAACTAATTTTTCTTTAACTGTTATTGCAAATAAAAAATCAAATGGTCAAACTAACCACTTACAAATTTTTTTGAATAAATTATGAGTCGACATGAATTATATTTGCGTTAGAAAAGTATATGAACCAATAAATATATATTTTTCATGTTATAATAATTTTGTTTAAAAGAAATTTTGGTTTCTATATAAGGAATTATGTATTGGAACGAACAAAATTCAAAAATCATAAGTATGTAATCATTTATATTTTGAACACACAAAACGTGAACGTAACATTTATATTCCTATAAATAAAACAATGTACATAATTTAGTTTTATGACTAAATAATAAACAATATATTAGTTTGATGTTTTAATTTAAATACAATGCCTTTAATTCTTCTTTATTCATATATTAGTTTGATGTTAAAACACATGAAACAAAGCTTAAAATACAATAATAATAACAAATTTAATTATTTTGGCGTATGGTTAAAAACTCGTAATCCAAAAGATTTCAGGTGAATTGTCAAACCGGTTAGGAGTTGGGGTTTTACCACTTCTCCTTTGGAGCTCCCTCAACTCTCAACAATCGCTCCAGTTCTGCTGAAGCATGATGAGATCGATTTCTTCGAAAGCGAAGTCGTTTCTTCATCGAAATCTTCTCGAGAAAGGTAATTCCGGAACTTCTCCGTCGTTCAGCATTTGTGATTTTTGTTTCTCGAGACGACAAGCTTATTCTGGTGGTGGCATTCATTATCGAGAGATATTGAGAAATGGGCTTCGCTATATGAAATTAGATGATTCGCTTGATCTGTTTTTTCACATGGTTCAGTGTCGTCCTCTTCCTTCGATTGCTGATTTTAGTAGACTATTGAGTGCTATTTCCAAGATGAAGAAGTATGATGTTGTGATCTATCTCTGGGAGCAGATGCAAATGTTGGGCATTCCTCATAATCTCTATACCTGCAACATTTTATTGAATTGTTTCTGTCGATGCTCTCAGCTCTCTCTTGCGTTATCGTTTCTCGGGAAGATGATGAAACTTGGTCATAAACCCAGCATAGTCACGCTTGGCTCGCTGCTTAGCGGATTCTGTCGCAGTGATAGGGTTTACGATGCTTTATCTCTGTTTGATCGAATGGTCAAAATGGGATATAAACCAAATGTTGTGATCTACAACACAATCATTGATGGTCTCTGCAAAAACAAACAGGTGAATAATGCGTTGGATCTTTTGAACAAAATGGAAAATGATGGAATTAGACCGGATATTGTTACCTACAACTCTCTCATATATGGACTTTGTAATTCTCGTAGATGGAGCGATGTTACACGAATGGTAAGCTGTATGAGCAAGAGGGAAATCAACCCTGATGTATTTACTTTCAATGCATTGATCGATGCTTGTGTGAAAGAAGGAGATATTTTAGAGGCTGAAGAATTGTACGAGGAGATGATCCGGAGATCTCTGGATCCTGATATTGTCACTTACAGTTTACTGATTAACGGGTTTTGCATGTATAGTCGCCTAGATGAAGCAGAGAAAATGTTTGATTTTATGGTTAGCAAAGGTTGCTTCCCAGATGTAGTAACGCATAGTATCCTCATTAATGGGTTTTGCAAGTCTAAAAAGGTAGAGCATGGGATGAAACTCTTCTGCGAGATGTCTCAGAGAGGAGTTGTTAGAAATACTGTCACTTACACAATTCTTATTCAGGGTTATTGTCGAATGGGTAAACTTGATGTTGCTGAAGAAATCTTCAAACGGATGGTTTTTTGTGGTGTGCCTCCTAATGTTATCACTTACAACGTTTTGTTACATGGTCTATGTGATATTGGGAAGATAGAGAAAGCATTGGTTATATTGGAGGATATGCAAAAGAGTGGAGTTGATGCTGATATCGTTACATATAATATCATCATTCGCGGGATGTGTAAGGCTGGTAAGGTGGCAGATGCATGGAATTTATTCTGTAGCCTCAACCGCAAAGGACTTATGCCTGATGTTTGGACATACACTACAATGATGTTAGGATTATACAAGAAAGGCCTACTGCATGAAGCGGATGCGCTGTTTAGAAAAATGAAAGAAGATGGGATTTTGCCAAATGAGTATGTATAGTGAGTAGTATAAGATCTGAACCATAATCAATGTGTGAATGTATGAATAAAAACCAGAGACCATATACGCTTCTCTATTTCTACATAGATTCAGAAACAATACAACATCTAATTCAAGCATTTCAATATATCATCAATGCTTGGCGCTACGGCTCCAGTTTTGTACAGCACAACCACACAGCCTAAGAAGCCCGTGAGTCGGGAAAGTGTTTAATAATCTCCACACAGTTTTACAGCTCTCCTCTAACTTCTGCTTTCAGTTTATACAGTATCCTGCAAAGATAACTACGTTTCTAATCTTAGTGTGCAGTGCAAAGAAGAGATGAAAAAAGAAAGTTAACCTTACTAATCTGTTGTTTTGTTGGCAGTCTCAGACAATTGGTGTGTCCTGCAATCAAAATCTTTTAGCAATGAAGACAAGCTACGATATATATACAGTTTCATGACAGAAATATTAAAATTTAAATTGTGAAGAAACAAAAGTGGAATCGGGAGAGAGATTATAACCATGGTGATGAGGACTGGCTGATGCCGAGCCCATTGCAAGTGAGTATCATTCCCTTAAATCTGGCGAGATATTCCTGTGTAAAGAACGCATTGTGATCTCTCTAAATTCAGTCAAAACCTATATACCATAAGTTTTTTTTCAAATGGAAGAAATTGATTTCTAAATCCCAAAAATATGTTACATACCCGTAAAGTATACTTGTGGATCTCATAAATGCCGGTTAAATCATACTCAAAACGTGTAGCAGGGTCCATCAGCACTGTCAAAAAGAAAGAAGAAGCTAAATCACATGCAGAGAACAATTAATTCAAACATGACTAGAGAGAGAGAGAGAGAGAGAGAGCACAGCTCTGTACCATCTTCTTGAGCACAGATAGAAGATAGTTTTGTTCAAACAAAACATAATACTTAAAAGGATCATGAAATGAAGCTGGTTAAAGCTATATGGTCAAGGAGAGTCGGAGACCACAGGGGAAAAAACAGCTTTGGAATCTTAGAGAAACAAATACAAAGAGAGGCAGAGATGGCGCAGGGACTTAAGATTCTCTGAGGACTAAAACTATATAGAGTTGTATCAATACTTAAACAGGACTACAAATGAGTAAAGGTAAGGCTTTAGTAATATGTTCTTTCATTGCTATATTTTTGTCTGTTCCAACTCTTCCTAAAACCTCTATCTCTAATTTCCTTCTCTTCTCCGTCATGAAGTATTCTTCATACAAAAACAAACAAATACAGTGCACTGAAGCTTGCCACTACCTAAGGTACTAAAATGGGTTTCTTTCTTTTTGTATCGACAATGCAAAAGAGTTACCGTTATAAGCTTCATTTATCTCTTGAAATTTTTCTGTAGCTGAGCTATCACCTTTGTGCTTGTCAGGATGCCACTTCTGTAGATGAAACCCCAAAAATTCAATTGTCTATAAACACTCAAATTCAATCTAAAAGCAACAAAGACATGTTAGTGGATATTTCAGAAGGGTTTTTTAAGTTCACTAACCAATGCAAGCTTCCGATAATTCAATCTGATCAATTCCTCAGTCGCGTCGTAATCAACTTCTAGAATCTTATAGTAATCCTACAAACAAACAAAAAGGTACAAGTTCCAAATCAAATGGGCATTCGTCAAAATGAAAAGGAAACATGCAAACATAATCATTTTCCAGAAATTCAAAGTAATCCTTGAAAAAAATGGACAGCTTTTACAGAAGAATACTAAACGAAACAGTATAAGATCTTCATGTTCAACTCAAATAAAAACCAGAGATTATCTAAACCAGATATCTGGGAAACCAACGTAAATCTCCATCGACCTCATGCATTTTCCCAGGAAAATATAAAAATTACAAATTCGAAAGACCAATGATTTTACCTTGGGGGCAGGAGACTTATCATGGCCTTCCATCTGACAAAGACAGAGGAAGAACCTCCACGCATATCATCAAATAGAAACCCAAAACCCTAAAAGTGAAAGGGGAAGGGGATTGATTGCAAGTGTTTCTTTTTTCGTTCAACAAAATTAAAACCGAATCTGTTTTGAGAAAAATGGAAAAGTTGAATCTTAATCTTGTGGATTGCTTTCTGAGTATTTTGTTTATTGGATATCGAAATTTGGCTTTCTTTTTTTTTTTTTTTTTGCCTTTTTGAGTTTTTTTTTCGTTTTTTCGTTTTTTTTCGTTTTCCTTTTTGATATTTTGGATTTGTGACGAGGCCAGTGGCCAAATGTTTGTCTCTCTCTATTGTTTTTTTTTTTTTGGGATTATTTCACATCTTCCCCTTTTCTGTCAACTATTTCACATCTTATCCAAATGTTTAAATTTTTTTCACAAAGGACTGAGCACAAAAGCAAAAAACTGAAGCACCAAATCAAAGCTTGTGGAATTTGTTTTTAACTCTGTCAGGTTACAAATAAAACAAACAGAAGAAGACAATTGTTTGTTTCTTCAAGTCGTAGCTTCAACTTCTGGGTCAGTTTCCACCGGTACATTGGGCAAAGAAGTGTTCTGTTGTCGGCCTCTTAATCGCCAAGAAACATTGTCAATTGCTGAATTAAGCTGTCCGATTTTCTCATTCAATGTCTCTCTTGTTTTTTCTAATCCTTCATCATAGTAAATTGGCTGTTGCGGCTTCTTGAAACCATACTCATCCTCATTCAGAATTGATCTTCGGATCTAAATCACCAAGCCCGAGAAGAAAACACAAATCTTTAGCTAGATTGCATGAGAATGATATAAAGATCATCCAAATCTCAAACAACCAATCAGAATAGAACCACTGAAACAGAGTAATAAGAATTCTTGGGATTTCAAGAAAAAAAGAAACAACTTTGCTGACAATTATCGATTTTTTCCTATTCTTGCTCCAGACCCTGTTCCCCTCTTTTATAGAATCACTGAAAAAGTTATATAATAGTATAGTAAATAGATGATACTTTGTGATAATGGAACCAACCAGCAAAAAGCCTTGCGAAAAATAGCTCGACGCCAGGATGAAAAGAGTCATGAGAACAAAATCTCAATTCAACTCATCATTTCCTATAGAGTTCATAGGACAACTAATTGATTAGTAACATACTCCAAAACCGTTGCATATGAGCTATTACGTCTATGTTTTCCCCTTTAAGGTTCCTAAAGAATTAAAGGCAGAGCTATTACGTCTATGTTTTCCCCTTTAAGGTTCCTAAAGAATTAAAGAATGACATTAAGATAAATTTACCTGTGGAGCAAAGATATATGCGACAGCGCCAAACACAGCACCTCCTAGAAGAAAACCAGCAACGAAATCACCACCGCTTCCTCTCCTACGCCCATCACTGGAAAATCATTGGAAGAAGTAATTTTCAACATGTTCTCTTTATGGTTTTAAGTCAATTCACGACAAGAGGAAACGATATAGCCACATACATACTTACCGATACCCCGCAGAAACAGAAAACCTGTGACTCCGGCTTGATTTCTTCTGAATCGTCAATGCAGAGGTTTTACAACTCGAATTGAGATTTGTGGTAGACAATCCATTTGCTTTCACATGATGAGAATGAGACCCACCTGTGCCACCAGATTCATGAACACCAAACCAAATCCTCTCAAAACGTCTTAGTTTACAGTTGTACATCTTGATATTTGTTTACTCCCTTAATTTATTGGAAAACAACACAATGTTTTGATCTTCAATTTAGTTTTCTGAATAACAACTAATTTGCAAAAATAACGATCCACGATCATCTCAACAATTGTCTTCAACACCCCTAAAAAACAAAACAGAAAATCTAATCGAAAGAAGAATCGTAGAAATCTTCAACTACTAATTCAATCCGAAACCTCAAAGACGAAATACTAGTAAACAAAAACGATGACAATCATGGGAACATCAATCGGTGAAGATTTGTTTGTTTTCCAAAAAACCAAAAAAATTGAGATACATAATTGAAACATAAGGAGAAATTTAAGGAGCGAGAAGACGAAAGGAAAAGGAATCGCTAACCAGAGAGAGAAATCTGAGCAACACAGGACGCCATTGGAAATGAAGAGGAAGAGATCTGAGGAACACTGAGAAGAAAGAAGAATTGTGCTGACACATTTTGGATATCTCCTAATGGAAGGTATATAGAAATTTACTAAGCTACCCTTACCTCATGGGTTTCTCATCACTTTCGTATCATGCGTTCGTTTGGTTAAAGTGTTTAACCATTTATTTTGATAACAATTTTCAGTTATTATACCGTTTAGTGCTTTTCCATATAAATTTTGGATTTTTCTGTTATATTACATAATTAATTAGAAAAATATCTTATATTAGCATTAAATCAACTTTTTTGTGACAAATATAGCACTTAAAGAGAAAAATCACTAATTTAGCATTTCAACCCATCATAAAAAACTTTAATATCCTCAAATAATAAAAGCATGTCTTCCTGATGAGCCGGCGAAGGATTCTTCAAAATTTAAGATTTGGATGTCAGCAAATTTTTCTTCGAAATCACATACCTCTATTTCCGGCGAGATTTGCAGTAAGAAAACCTCAATCTCCGAAAAGTATCGAGAAAATAGACGTGATCTCTGACGGAAACCGTAACGCAACAATCACAGACTGTGATTTCGTTTCTGGCGAGATTGCAGAGGCACGATCTCTTCGTTTCCACCGAGATTTACATAGACACGATCTCTTCATTCCTTTTGGTGATCTCTTCGTCTCATTTCCCTCATTTTGGCAGAGGCACGACATAAGAAGAAACAACACAAAAGTAAAACCAAATCTTATGCCTGATTTCTCCATTTTTTTCCAAATTTATCCAGAAGCAGGGTTTTTCTATGCAAAGAGACCCCAATCAAACAACAGATTTATCTAGAACCAGGGTTTGAGTACGCGAAGAGACAAGGAGACACCGAAGATGCACATATGTACACTGATATTGGAGTCTACTACGCTCCTGGTCCTGTCCGAAGAGGCGAAGAGTTCAATGGGGCAGAAGCTGTGCATAAAATGGAGAAATGGCTGATCGAAAACCATGGATTCCGACCTCAATACACTGTGTCTGAGCTTATGGAGGATGTTCGATCCTAGCTTGTATGAGCATTGCCGCAAAAAGTACAAAGTTGTTGGAACATTCATGAGTGTTTACTACAAGTCCAAAAAAAGAGGGAAGACTGTGAAAGAAATTAAAGAAGCTGAACAAGTTCATCTCGAAACACTTTATGCCAAGACAGATTAGTGTCTTTTTTCTTTTCCAATTTCTCTCTTATGTGTTGGCTATTTTCAGTGTAATGTATTGATGATGACTATTGTTGTTTGCTTCTTGTTTGTTGTTTGACTTCCTGCTTTGAATGGATTTTAAGGTTTCGAGATTTGGATTTGCTTTCATTTAAGCGAAATTAATTAAAGGTTCCTTCGTTTCTCAGAAACAAAACCTGATACTTAATTTGGATATTAAATCATCTTGAAATGATGTTAGGTTATGTAAATGAGATATTCTTCAGTCACAACATTACACCCACCTTAGAGTTTCTAATTTGCACAAATCAGAAATTTATAATATCTAAAAAAAATATTATATTTTTCTTGTCCCAAGTCAAACTGTTTTTTGTTTTTATTTTTGTCTATACTTGAACTAATATGAACAGTATCAAAATCTTCATGAGACTTTGATATAAATTGAAAAGACAGATTTATAGGTTTCTATTTCTTCTTAAGCTCAAGTAGTCTTCACCATCCCTTATGAACATAAGTTGTGTTTGTTTCACCAACATCTGCGAAAGCAATTCATAAACCAAAACTCTTTAATCCATATGAACAATTAATAAACATGTCATGTGAAAAGTAGAGAAACAAAACCAACATAAGGTTGCTTACAATGCAATGTGGGTTCAGATTTTTCACAGGAATCCGAGAATATATCCGATAAGCAAACAACAATTTAAGTGAAACAATTAGATTCCATACACAAGATTCATACTAGCCAATAGATTTGGAGAATTGATCTCAACTTTTGGCCTTTCACTGTCTATAACTTGGTTAAGATTAAAAAATAGCTTAATAAAAATATGAAATGCCTTCTTAAAATGTATTCCTAAAACGTAAAACTGCATATGGTTTATTAAATTTTAGGAAGACTTTATGCAATTTTAGGTAGTATCTCTCATGTTTTAGGAATCTTTCCCTAAAATATTGAGTTTAGGAAGATTTTGTGCAATTTTTGGTAGTATCTTTTATGTTTTAGGAATTTCTTCCTAAAACGTTATTTATGAACATATGTCTGTTGATGTAGTGGTCTTGTACAGAAGATCTGCAAATACAGAATAGCAACATTCATACATTAAAAAACTCATCTACCAAAAGATGAAAAATAACATCTACCATAAGATAAACTCATCTACCAAGCTTAGCCTATATACCAGATGTAAAGATATATCTTCAAATAAAACAAGAATCTTGAGTCCACTCAACAGTCTTGTATAGAACAAAGATAAACAAATTATAAGCTTTTGGTTTAGAAATCAACGAATGTTAAAGGCCACTAAAATTCCAAAATCTAATGTTGTAAAACATTTAGAGGAAGCAACATTCTCATTAAAAAAAGTTTGACTGTTATAAAAAAGCATAACTAGAATGACAATAACAAAGCGGAAAAAAATAGAAGAAAAGCTTACAAGAAAAAAGAAGAAATGATTATGAGAAAATGTACCACTCAATAGAATGGAACTGAGTGTGGTACCGTAGGACTATAATTCTAAATCAAATACGATCAAGAGAACAATTTCTTTAACAGCCATCACTGCGTGTTTTTAAGTGGCAAACTTCCCTACAGTTTAGATTCAGTATTCTTCAGAACAAAAGAGCTAATTTAACTGAAGCAATCAAGGAATACAAAATACACATACAGAAAAAAAATATTTGACCACAAAATGAAACAATTAAGAAAAAACAAATACTCGACAACACATAGGCTTAACAAAGATACCTAAGAACATACTAAAACACCAAAATGGAAAATGATCTCCCGTCCCAAAAAAAAACGATCGGCACACAAACCTTATCGGAATGGATAAATACTTCAAGGCTGGTTCTCAAAAGTCAAACCCCCCAAAATTAGGGTTCTACGTCAGAAAGACCAACTAGATACAGACTAATCAAGGTAAATATTCTACAATAGAACTAGAACCATTAATATTATCATTGTTATAAGAGGAAAAGCGAAGAAGCTAACTCGGGACTCTCAGAGAGAGAATGCGACGCAGAGTGAGGAGTAAGAGAGGTGACGGAGTAAGGAGAGGTGACAGAGTAAGAGAGTCAACAGAGTAAGAGAGTCAACGGAGTAAGAGAGTCGACGGAGTAAGAGAGTCGACGGAGTAAGAGAGTCGACGGAGTAAGAGAGTCGACGGAGTAAGAGAGTCGACGGAGTGAGAGAGGCGACGGTGGGGAAAATATTCCCGGAGAGAAAATTTCGGCGGCAGTGGAAGGAGGTATCGCGTAAGAGAAGTAATAGGAATATAAGAGATTAAGCTAAAATTAAGACAATTTAGTCTTTTTTACAATTAAAAAATACTATATTTGGGAGTTTAAGGTTATGATGCTGTTTTAGTCACTAAAACTTGTTTTAGTGCTAAATCAGTCATTTGCCCAATTAATTAATCGTACTTTAATTTTATATGAATTTTATAAATAACATTAAAATTACACAAATTATAATTTTGTTGCAAAATTACGTTAAATATATGGTAATTATATTTAATACATTGCAATTACATTAACCGAATCTGACCCAGATAATAATAAACTAATATTACATTAACCGAATACTAACACATTATTATTTAGGTCGGTTTTTGGTTGATATAATTGCAATGTGTTAAATACGATTACGGTGTATTAATCGTAATTTCATAACAAAATCTCGATTTGTAAAATTTTAAAGATATTTACAAAATTCGCATAAATTTAAGATGCGAACAATTAATTTGTATAGTATAATAGAAACGTGTAAATTTCTGGTAGAAAAACCTTAGACATCATAAATTTATGTGATATAATTATGTCGTCTTTTAAATTAACGATTTTTTGTGAGATTTTAAATTAACGATTTATAGCCAAAATATGAGCTAAACAATATTATTTCAATTTTTAAAACAAACATCACATAAATATGCTAATTGACCCAGAAAAAGAAAATTCTAATTATTAATCAATCAAAAATCAAAATTTTATCATCATTTAAAATTTTAAACTGTAGCTTATAACAATTGATATATAACTGTAATTGTACACCACAATCCAGATAAAAATAACTTTGCATAACACTCTAAAATTACGTATTCATTGTATACTGTTTTTATAGTTAAGAACAAATATTTGTTGACTTGATTTGAGTCTTTATCAAATACTTCAACTAATTACATCTTGTTAAAATGAGACCCATCAACTCAACTCACATAGAAAGAAACGATTGTACTCGATTCCTCTGTTCGAATTGGTCCAATCTGGTTTAGTTTCCATATTTCTCTTTTATGGTCGGCGCACGCATTTTCCCGCCAAAAGAGAGGCACGAGTTGCAAGCGCGTTAAAACCCTAAAAGGAACAGTCGTTCTCGATTGCTCTCACCAACGACAGTCTCTCATGGCGCCCTCCACCGTCGTCGATCCTATGCCATCATCAACCACCGATTCATTCAGTCCCGGCGCCACAGAAGAGAATGATATTCGGGTCCTCTCTCTCTCTCTCTCTCTGTTAAATTTTGTGTCAGATTCTTCATTGAAGTGACGTTCGGAATTTTACCGCGAAGAAGAAACCCGAAATTCGAATTGGAGGTCATTTTCTCGTTCTGATGTTTTCCGTTTCCATGGCAGCCATTTTTTATCCTCCACAAGGCTTCGCTTGGGAGTCTCCATGGGAAATCAACTGGGACGGTGAAAAGCAAACAGAGGATCGACTCATCAACGCCTAAAGTTTCTAAGAAATCTGAGGTGGAAAGCGTGGAAGAGGAAGATGGCCATTTTTTCTCAACGCTACGCTTGAAAGTTTTTGAGTCTGTTTGGTCGAAAATCGATAAGACTATCCAAGTCGGTCTCAATCGTTTCTCTCTACATTTCTTTCAATGTTTTTGAATATTTAATTTTGCTCTTCTAAGTGACGTCAGGGTCCTCTTACACCTTAATTTCTCCCGACATAAAAGTTGCATTTTGGGAACTTTTCAATTGCAGGATGTCTTAAGAGATTCTAACTCCAAAGTATTCAGTGGGATTCATGGTTGGATACGGGAATCATTTGAATCGATCAGGTCATCTGGAGCATTGAGGTTATCAGAAGCTGTTCGGTCTTATCCTGTTTTAACTCAGGCTTCTTCCAAGCAATTGTTTACTGCTTTGGTCCTTACCAGTAAGTCCCTAAAGCTTAATGTTTCGTTTGGAATTTACTACCTGACTACCTGGGTCCTGGGGCATCTGGTGGTGTGTTCAAAGTTTTTACATGTACTGCACTTATGAAGACACTCGGTATTGGTCCCAAGAAAGAATGTAACATTTGATTGATGTTTCAATATAACTTCGCTTATATTCTTATATAGTAGTAACCTTATATTGATGTCAGGGAATCTGGAAATGGTTGATGATTTAATAACATTTGAAGAACTGGATTTGCACTTGAAGTCTCAAGGATGTCATGTGGCGAAGCTTTCATCCATGGACTTCTCAGCCAAGAATGGTGTAGGAGGTTGCCTTAGAGGTTTGTTACGACAGTTTGTGATGCCAGCCGTAGATGTTAGTAAATCTGCATTGCCTTCCATATCCTTTAGTATTGTATCCTAATTGCACATTAGTGTATCCACTATCCACTGATCCCTTTCTTTGTAACACGACTATTAAATAGGTGGCTGATGTAACCATTCTCGCATCATGGTACAGAGAAAACCAAAACCATAAGAATCCTGTGGTCATAATTGTGGATGATACAGAGAGATGCTGTGGGGCTGTCTTGTCAGATTTAATTCTTATATTGAGGTATTAGCACATTTTTATACTTGCTAGTTTACATCGTGTCACGTTGAGGTTTCTCTGGTCACTGGACTAAAAAGCTTTTTTCATCTACTTTAGTTATTACCATGTCAAAGTGTGGTGACTTGCTTTTTCATTTGTTTCTCTTCAGTGAATGGGCAGTTAAAGTTCCAATCTTTTTAGTAATGGGTGTGTCCACAGCACATGATGCACCTAGAAAGATACTATCAATGAATGCGCTGCAGAGACTTTGTGCTAGTAGGTTCACTCTGAGCTCTCCGGCAGAACGGATGGATGCAATTCTCAATGCTGTTCTTTTAAAGCCGTGCTCTGGGTTTACTGTTAGCCATAAGGTGGCCCTTTTTATGAGAAGTTACTTTTTGTGTCAAGATGGAACTCTGACATCGTTTGTTAGAACTCTCAAGGTTTCTAGCTTTTATCCTATATGCTATATTAGGTTTTAACTTGTTTTGAATTGCTGTTTATTTGGTTATACTTTCTTTTTATCAGATAGCTTGTCTTCAGCATTTCTCATTAGAGCCCTTAAGCATCATGCTCCAGTACTTTTGTCAAGATGATACTAATCAGGTATGCACCTGTCCACATTTTTCTTGTTTCTAAACAGGCCTTTTAGCTTTCTCAGATATCATATTTGACTTTGGTTGAATTTGTACTGCCATATCTATAATAGTGTAGCTGATAATTAATAACTTTAGTTTATTTTTGCATACTGAGAATTTATGGGTATGGTATTACAAGGCTTCATATGTATATCATTTAAGAACCGGTTGAGGATCTTTGGCAGTACATTTTGCATCCCTCCATTTGTCATCTAGAATGAAGCGCAACTTGCTTTTCTTTAAGGCAGTTTTTTTCTTGTAAAGCTGTCAGGTGAAGGTACTGGGCTACTGACAGAAGCAGCAATGAAACATGCTTTTGACTTGCCATCTGTGACGAGGTACCCCAGATAATTCACCGTTTATTATTTCCTTGTTTGTATGTTGGAAGAACTGATGGACACATGGACTTCTATGACATCCTTGTTGGATGTACTAATTTCTGCTCATAAACATTTGACTAGGAATAAAATTACTCGGAGTACTTGTGAAATGCTGCCTCAATTTTTGTCGAACTTGCAAAGGATGCCAAATCCTTGGGGCATTGTAATTTTGGTGAGATGACTCTCTTCTCTTTATTAGGAATAAAAACTTCATAGAAATGTGTTCAATCTTTCACTTAAATCTGGAAAGTTAGAGTTCTATTCCCAAATGTTTTTCTTCTCCATTTCTCTATTGAAGGCAGATTTTTATTGCTTTTCTTAACATAGCTTTTCTCTTGGTTAGTCGGACTCCTGATGCATATTACAGATGACAAGGGCAAATAGGAGAGACTAATGTTCTTCATCTGATTAGAGCATTTCTGCTTCCTTGATAAAATTTTCAACATATTATTTGTGTACTCTTTTGTAGTGCATATACGAAGCTGCAAAATTTGATAAACTTCGATTGCTAGACATCTTCTGTGAGACACTTGACCCAGAAGCGCGTTACTTGAAATACTTTTCACCTTCAGAAGTTGTCAACTGTCAGAGTCACATGTCAGGACGTAATAGTGTTATCAAACGGGTTCTGCGCAAGCTTAGGTGAGTTGTGATGTACATGAAACTTGAAGTCCAAGTATTCTCTTAAACTTATGAACCGCACATAATTTGTCTTATGGATCTGTTCAGATGGCGTCTTTGTTTGTATGCTGTGTTGCCAAATTTCTGGAGCATGATTTTGAGGATTAGTTTTGTAAATCATGTTAGATTGATTAATAAATTAATACATTTCTGTTCCCGATTTAGTAGGCCTAGGAAATCTTGGGTTATTGAGAGTGTGTTACTATCTCGACAAGGAGCTTGGCTCAAAAGTTCTGAAGCTCTTGAATTCAAATTTTCTCAGGGATCTTTCACCCTCACAGTTGTCTAGCCTGTTGAAAAGTTGGGAAAATCTCACTGCAGAGTTCAGTGAGGTAACAATTAACTAATCAAGCTTTTACCATTACTCTTGACTTGCATATTTTGTAGGTGATCTTTAACTTCAAGTGTTCTTGAAATATTTATTTTGTTTTCCGGTTAGTGTTCTTTCATTTCCTTTGAGCTAGAGCATCCCCTTATGTGGAGGAATTTCGTCTTATAATCTATTTACCTGAAAATCGTTGCTTTTGTTAGAGATATGATATTAAGGATTGTTAAAATCACTCTGGTTTTTTAAAATATTTTTTGAGCATTTATTTGATATATGTTTGTCCATCAATTCCAAATGCATGGTGGTCCTAGATGAGTTATTACTTGTTTGTTCTCTGCTGTTAGATCAATGAAAAAGTAATGGAATTACATCCGTTCATGACATCCGTAGAAGCAGCTGGTCAGAGACAAGGACTTCCCAACAGCCCAAAGTAAATCTCTAGATCTCGTTATCTATTTAACCATACACCTCTTTTCCTTCTAATTTCGGGCTTTCCTCTAGCAGATCTTCTCGAACAGTTAGTCTCCTGATATATATTTTTCCTTTGTCCCCGTCGTTCTTGTGTATTGGAATTTTGGAAAAGATTGATGAGGAAACGTAGTGTTTTATACATAAGTTCCTCTACTCATTAGTTTCTCTTGCTCATCTCAGTAGTAGAGGTACACTGAATAAAATGTTTCAATTTGATCTGACAGAAAGCATGCATCCCGGAGCTATTCAAAGCTTGAAAAAGAGCTTAAAGCCATGACTGATAAGGTTGCCACAGTCATAGAATTCATGCTAAGGTGAACTCTACTTTGTCACAATGTCTTTTTTACCTCTAATGAAACAACTTGCTTTTGAACTCCACAAAGACCTAAGATGCTGTGTATGCGTAATTTAACTCTACGTGCTTTTTGATTTGACTGCTGGAAGTGATAACGTTGTCACCTAAGATGTTTTGTACGGATCTTGCAAAATAATTGTAGTCTCCCCTTTTGTATGGAACAGGGAATATATGAAGCCAGTTGAGAGTGTTCCTTTCCATGAAATTTTATGTTTCAAGAATGCCGATAAACTTCAATCTGTAAGGCTTCAGCATCCTTAATCCTTTCGGATATACAGTACGTGGAAGTTTTATAATAGATAAGCAGTATATATGCTGCTCATGTTGTCATCTCAGACTGATTATGCCACAAAGTCTCTGAGAGCATCATTCTTGTTTGGCTGTTTCATAGAAGGATTGATGTTGTCGCTTCTCGTGATGCTTAAGACTATAGATATCAGTTTCTGTCTTTTCCCCTTGATCTGATGTCTATATCTGTTTAAGGCTTTACTTGGAGACCCGAGAGGCAGGATCCAATCAGATCTACTGGAATCTCACAATCTTCTCCACTGTATGTGCTGCAGCCAGAGATGCGCAACTCTATTGCCTTCCATGCATGATACGTCCATTTTGTGAGTTTTCCTATACTTTTATACATTTGCATTTCACGTTGTCTATTTGACTATCTTGAAGAAATTCTTTCGATATTACTTTTTCTTGTATATGATTTGGGATACTCTCGTTGTCACAAACTATCTTCAAAACACATTAACACAAACCGGCTTCTTCCTCCTTTCTTTGTTTCAATGTATTACAACAAAAAGGTTTGTGATAATTGATAATTTAGGTACACCCTGGCGCAAGAGCACGCTGATGTTATTAATCTCCATGATTGGTATCAATCTTTCAAGACGATACTTATTCCACGGAGTAGCAAAGCCAACCTATCAAAAACATCTTCAAAATCAAAGAAACGGAAGGATAGATGCGAAGAACCAGAAGCACCTGCTGAAGCTCTAATTCAGTATCCTTTTTTTAGTATTCAGATTCTGTATTTCGAAAAGAAAGAAAAAGAAAATGAATTGTTGATTTAATCTAAGCTTTCTGATAATTATATAAAACGGTGCAGGAATTGGAAACAAGATTAGGGACTGCAAGTTCATCTCTTTTTTAATCGTTCATTTTTATAGAACTCTCGAATCCTTATTCCTTAACATTTGCTTCCAACAGAGCTCGGTTTTGCAGAGCTGTAACTGAGCTTCAGATTGCAGGACTTATTCGCATGCCTTCAAAAAGACGTCCAGATTTTGTGCAAAGAGTGGCCTTTGGTTCCTAAGGATAGTTTCAATACTTCCATTGTAAGTTTACTTTAATCTTATGATAACTAGATGACTAGCCGCTTGTACATGTGGGTTTTTAGGAGATTTTAATTGCTTTTTCTCTGTGAAGTTACCAATTCATAACTAGCTTTGTATTCATCTCTTTCTGCCATTTGAGAAGTCAACCACCATTGCCCAATCCAGATTCACTATGACGGGTCTCATGAAATGTTTTGGTTTAAATCAGTCCTCCAAGAAAACAATACGGATAAAGTATTCTAAAGGTATGAAATTGCAACCTTGGTGCCGGCTTTAGTTGAGGCTTGGACGACATGAGCAATTTAACTCTAATTATTAGTTATGTATTTAAGACAAAAATAATAAAAGTTAGTAATGTGTGAAACTCACAATTCACTTTTTAAATCTTAATTCTCCAAATACGTTCCATTATCCAAAAGAAGACTTTCTTTGTATGAATAAAATGTGCGTAGAAGCTCCAAAATACGTTGTTGAACAAAAGGTGAAGCTTGGAGTTGGCACTAAGTGTTTCTAAGTTGGGGACAAATCTCAGCTACGAAGATGAATTTGTCGTTCGAGACAAGTAACGGACTAACGGTTTGTTGCTATATATGTCTTAACGTTGACGAACGTGAATATAATAGCGTCTTCATTGCTAACCCTTGCAAGTTGGTTTGAGAGCTTTGGAATGCTTCGTGTGATCCTCCGAGACAATGGTTCAATGTTCTTTGAGAAAATGTATATGTAATCAAGACTACGTTCGAGCATTTAACATGTTCATAACTGCGATAGGAATGAAATTTCTTCTTCTTTTTTAAGTATTGGGCTACCAGCGACTGAAAACAGGCTGCTAATCGAAGAACTTGAGAGGCCCATGATGGTCTTCACGTGTTATCCTTTTTATTTCGTCACGTGTCGGTCATCCTAGCCACTGAGAATTTTCAGATTATCTGAGCCATCTGACTTCGGTTTAAATCAGAAAAAGGAGAGAATATTTTTGGGAGACAAAACGAAACAACATTAAAATATGATAAGCCTTAGGTTTCAACCGAGCACCGCCGGTGTTTTATCGACGTCGGTTAGCCGCGTTGGTTGCATCAGGCGATGCGGTTCGACTAAAACGGGAAATATCAACCGGTTCGGAACGATGGCGATGGCGGCTAGTCCTCTTCAAATCTGCGTCAAAGCATCCATCACCACACCCAGCAAGCTCGGAGACTGTTAGCTCTCTCTCTCTCTCTCTCTGACGGAAATTTCGAAATGTGGATGATAAGCTGCCATTTGATCTTTCGTTCATTCAATATCGATGATAAAGCTGCAATTTGATATCTGTTTCGTGTTAAACTTAATTGTTGTTAAACGTGAAGTTTGAAATTTAAGAATTTCGTCTTGAAGTTAATTGGGGGCTTAGAGTGTTTCTTAGTTTAGAAATCTGAAACTATCAAAACATTTTCTGAAAGATACAGACTTGATTGCTACTATGTCTAGTCTTGAGGATTATTTTTTCTTCATGAGCTGATTTTATAGTCATAATTTTGTTGATAGGCCCGTTTTGCCAAAGGGTGTTGCTGACTATGGAGGAAAAGCATGTACCTTATGACATGAAAATGGTTGATTTGAGTAACAAGCCAGAATGGTGAATGCTTAGGTTCCTTTTTTGTGTTTGAAGTAGACATGATTCTTTACCAATAACAATGATTTCCTTTGTTTTCTCAGTGTGCTGTGTTTTTTTTTAATGTTTCTTTCTAGGTTCTTGAAAATTAGTCCAGAAGGTAAAGTTCCAGTGGTGAAGTTTGATGAGAAATGGGTTCCGGATTCGGATGTTATAACACAGTCTTTGGAAGAGAAGTATCCTGAGCCTTCTCTAGCAACCCCACCTGAAAAGGCTTCAGTGTAGGCATCTCCCTATTTTTTTTGCTCGTATACTTGTTTGATGCTTTTGACCTAATAGTGTTCTTGGCTGAAAATGTATCTGACAATATGCATACATCCAGTTAATAAGTTCTGTGTGGACGTTAAATTTTTCTGCAGTGGGTCAAAAATCTTCTCCACATTTATTGGTTTTCTCAAGAGCAAAGATGCAGGAGATGGAACTGACCAAGTTTTGTTGGATGAGCTTAGTACATTCAACGATTATATCAAAGAAAACGTAAGCTATTTCGGTCTTGAACTCTTCCATAAGTTAGCAGATCCTTGAGTAAGAGTTTTGAAGGTAACATATATTTACCACTCTTTTCTTTCTTACTGTGAAGGGTCCTTTCATAAACGGAGAGAAGATTTCAGCAGCGGATTTGTCCTTAGGACCAAAGTTATACCACATGAAGATTGCATTGGGACATTACAAGAACTGGTCTGTTCCAGATTCACTTTCTTTCCTTAAATCCTACATGGAGGTAAATGTGCTAGATGTTGTTCTATGCAATCACATTTTCTTTCGATCTTCTTTTCACTCCGCACTGTGGTAATTTACAGAATGTTTTCTCGAGGGAATCATTCGTGAGAACACGGGCGCAAACAGAAGATGTAATTGCTGGTTGGAGACCAAAGGTGATGGTTTGAGAGTAAGAGACTTAGATGTTTGGCCACAAAAGATCATCCTCTGTCTTCTACTAAATGTAAAAACATGTAATCAAATTTTCTTCAAATGTTGCCAATAATATCTATACATTTGCTATATACTGAATACTATATTGAGACTATTACTACTTCAGATTAGCTTCCATATAAGTTATTGTATACACCAACATGTCACATGTGAATGTCATAAAAAATATTCCAGAGTCTAGACAGTATGTCGTGAGTCCATCTTTTCAATAAATCTCGTCAAACCCTTGTTTTGTTTCTATCTATTTTATCTGATGTTTTGTTTTTAAGATATATTAAATACATTTGATCGGTTTTGCAAGAAAATAATATCAATAACCACACTAACACAACATATATAAACTAAATGATTTGAAATATATTCCAATAAAATTTGATGAGTAAATTACTAAAAATAAAGTCTAAAACATATGTAAAGATTTTACAATATACATATATAAATTTCTAGAAGTAATATTATATTCCAAATTTGAAAAATATAAAATTCATAGAATAAACTCGACCATACGTAAATATAAAACTAAACCTACAATTGATATTCTCTTCTCCTGGCCGGACCCACCACATTTAGTCCCCCCAAAAAATTGATATATTAGAGAATATCAATTTGTCACAATATTTCTTTTATCAGTGTGGCCTGTCGGGTCCATAATAATACCTTTTAAAGCATGAATTCAGGCAAAAAAGTGGATATTTTTTGGGTATGCCACAATTGTATTTATCATTATTTATTAAACAGTATATTCATAGCTTGTGTAACATGTTAATTGTTACGAAATTCAATAAAACAAGTTTCGTGTTCAAGAAAAACAATCAATAACAAGAAAGTTGTTTGGTTTTGAAATTTATTTTAGGGTGGTTCGGTTTTTGGTTTTCGATGAGAATTTGGTTTAGTTTAATAACCCACACAGCTAAAAGCAAAAGAGGCAATAAGAAATTCCCTCACTTTAACGATATTTTTCTTTTTCTTTATTTCATGTTTCTTTTGACAACTAAATATTCATCATTACGCTCTCAGCTTTTTGCCTTTCGACAATCTCTTTCGCTCTTCCTCTTCTCTCTCTCTTTCTTCTCCCTCAGTCTCAGACAAGGAGCCAAAATTCGATGGCGGTCAACAATTTCGCGACGAAGCTAAGCAGAAACACTAATAGAGTTACAGTAATCTTGGTCTACGCATTTCTTGAATGGCTTCTCATGTTCTTCATCTTCCTCAATTCTCTTTTCATTTACTTTATCGTGAAATTCGCCTCTTTCTTCGGCCTTAAGCAAGTCTGCCTTCTATGCCCCAAGATTGATCGACTCTTCGAGCAAAACCCAGAAAATAGTTTCACTTACAAAGACCTTATATGCCGAAGTCATGTCGCAGAGCTCGCTAGTCTGAGTTTTTGCAAAACTCATGGGAAATTATCCGATTCGGTGAACTTGTGCTCAGATTGCTCAGATCAAGAAGAACGGAGAAACATTGGTTTAGGGTTTTGCGCATGTTGCCAGAAGAGCTTGGCAGAAAAACTCTACCCTAATTACTTGCTTATCAAGTCATCAATTTGGGGGAAAACTTTGGGTGGCAGAGAAAATGGAGGATTGATCTTGGAGATGATCGATGATGACAGAATTTGTGATGGGTTCGAGATAGAGAGAGAATCTGATCCCTTAGGGTTCTTCAGCGAGAAAGCAGAAGAAGGAAAGAGACGAGAGCAGCAGCAAAATGGTGAAGTGATTTCAGATGACGAGAGCTATGGTTTAAGCCTCAGAGAAGTGTCTGAAGAAGATGGATTAAGATTTATTAATAGTAATAATTTAGTCGCGAAGGAAAAAGAAATCCCAGAATCTAAATCAAGAGTTTCAGAGAATGAACAAAGGGATGATGATACATGCAATGGTGCGACAAATGGGGAAGATAACATTTCAGGTAGAGTAAGAACACGAACACGAAGTACTTATTTATGTTTGTTTCTTGGGTTTTAAAGATATTTCAATTGTGATTAAAACGTAGGGCGTGTGGAAGAAGAAGAAGAAGAAGAAAGAGCAGAATTTTTGGATGATCAATTTGGGAACACGAGTTTGTCTTGTAAGTTAAAGAATGAAGCTTTTGTCATAGAAAATCTCTCTGTTGGTTTTGATCCTCTTCTAGCAGGTCTTGTGATTCCTCTTTTATTTGCTTTGTATATACATGTGAACCACTTTAATCCTAAATGGAGTTTTTGCTTTCAAAGGTAGCCAAAAGGAAGAAGAAGAAGATCGAGAAGAAAAGACTAAAGAACTTCCGGAAACTCCAGCTTCAGTCAATAAGCTATTGCACAAGAAACTTGTTTTTCTTTCCAAAAATGAAGATGCAGGAGATGGGAGCGTAGTAGTAGCAGAGAGTGAGATGGAGGGAGGCGATTCTTTAAGGACAATTGAACGGCTGAAAGAGACTGTAAGAGCGGAACAAGAAGCACTGAGAGGTTTATATGCAGAGCTGGAAGAAGAAAGAAGCGCATCTGCAATAGCAGCTAACCAGACAATGGCGATGATCACGAGGCTACAAGAAGAGAAAGCGAAAGTTCAGATGGAGGCGTTGCAGTATCAGAGAATGATGGAGGAACAAGCCGAGTATGATCAAGAAGCCTTGCAGCTATTGAATCATTTGATGGTGAAACGAGAGAAAGAGAAGGAAGAACTCCAGAAAGAACTAGAGGTTTGTAAAGCGAAGGTTTTGGAGTATGAGAAGAACAAAATCAAAACTACGAAAAGCAACAATTCCGAGGCTGATGATGATAAAGAGGGGGAGAATGGAGAAGAGGATACATCTTCTGAGACGGATATGGATTTGGAAAAGATAACATTGGATTGCGTACAACATATGAGCATTCTCGATGAATCTTTTTCAGAGTTTGAGGAAGAAAGGTTAGTGATTCTGGACCAGCTTAAGGTGTTAGAGGACAGGTTATTAACAATGCAGGAAAATGAATCTGCAGAGGATTCAAAATTTCCAAGAGAATTCAGCAATAGTTACGAAGAAGAGAGTATTGAACATGAAGGACTAACAATGGCATCAATGGCAAAGAGTCTGCTTCCTCTTCTAGACGCTGCAGAGAACGAATCTGAAGACGGGTATCAAGAACTACCCGAATCCGTTGAAAAGAACTTTGGTTCGGAAAGCGAGAAGCTAGAGATCATCAAACAAGTTGACAGTGTCTATGAAAGGTTACAAGTGTTGGAAACAGATGGAGAGTTTCTGAAAAACTGTATGAGTTCGGCGAAGAAAGGTGACAAAGGAACAGATCTTCTTCAAGATATCTTGCAACATCTCCGCGATCTTAGAACTATCGAACTCACTGGCACAATCAAAAACCAGACTACACTGGATGAGTGATGTTTATATATTTACAAAAATTATGAACTCTCTCATCGATTATTCAGACATGTTGTTAAGAACCGGAATTGGTTTTTAGAATTCGACATCAGGAAGTGTTTTCACACCATCTAATGTCTTTGCTCTGCTTAAAGGAAGATCTGAGAATTACAGAAATTCTTAGATGCTTCTTCTTTGTGTTCTTTTCTTATTTTGGTTTGGAGTAACACAAGGTTTCACATTAGTCTTTGGATTTGAATCTGTCATGTAAATTGTTTGGGTGTTGTTGTAATTTATGAGAGTTTTCAGTTGGAAAAGAGGATAAATAATTATTTTAAAAGTAAATGAAATTTTTATGAAATTTCATGTTTTTGAAATGTTTTTTTTTTTAAAATATAAATAAAATAAAACAAGAGGACAAAAGAAACAAAAATAAAAGAGCAAACTACAATATATTGTCAAAATGATGGAATATATTTTAACCAATTTTTTTTTTCTGGTCATTTCCTCTTTTAATGATGGAATATATTTCAATTGGATAGTATTAATAAGTTGCCTAATTATCTTAAAAAATATTGGTGTTGATTTAACCATTCAGAACCTCAGAACTTGCCTTATACACACCACATTTGCTTTAATAATATCTCTCTAATAATTCTACTTTTTGCAGAAAAGGCATTATTAGTCTCATCTCATGTGTAATTTTAACAATGTCACATGTCCATTTTGCTTTTGCTTTCCTAAAAAAAAATGGGAAAAGAAATAAAAAAAAAAAAGAATGATGAAGATAATAGTTTCATTTCGATTAATGATTGATGAAAATCATAATACTAAGCATATAAACAATTTGAATACTGATAAGAGCAAATATTCATATTTTCTTGCCATATGATTTTAGTATTTGATTTTCCTTATGGGTCTACCAACCGTAAACGCTTCAAAAGGTATATTTCAATTGTCAAATTAATAAAAATTAATACGTCAACAGAAAATATACATTGTCGAACAATTACAGCCGTTGATCTTTGTAGCCGCAATGATGAACAATAGTGACGGTTGTTCGCTGTCGTGTAGGTCATTTTCGTCATTTTCACCAACCTTCACGTTCTTAATTTTCTTTCCTAATAATTTTAAATAAACTATCAATTTTATTATTTTTTCGATTCATTTGTCTATATTTAAATTTGTAGTTGGTTTTATAGCGTTTGTACAAATGTTTAAAATAAAATAAAATCATATGCATTAGAAAAAGTTAAAATTATAAATATTAATATATTCATTACTTTCAAACACTCATTTATTATTTAGAGTGAATGAAATGTATTTTAATTTATTTATTATATAAATCAGATCTATAGGAGAATCCCACACATTTTGTAAATTTTCAAACTTACTTTCTTTCCACTCTGGAGACAGCCACACCTGTTTCTATCATTCTTCTCTGTTACTTCCTCCACCCCTCTTTCCTTAATCCACCGACTCGAATCATTGTCTCTCTCTCTTCATCTGAATCCGAAATTGACTCCCAAATTTCAGCATAAACCGCTCGAATTTCTCTAGTTCAGCATTGCTTTGTACTCAATCAACTTCATCTTCCTCAAATTGAGCGCGAAAGTAGCGACGACGGCGACGGTGGCTATGTCTTCGAAGACTAAGTAAGAATCTGATCTTATTTCTCTGGGAATTTTTCTTCATTAGTTGATTCAGATCTGATCTGGTTGATTCGTGGTTTTCAGAAGTTAGAAGTTACTATTTTTGAGAATTTGTCAATGATCAAGAGTTAGATCTTATTATTATTCGATTTATGTACTGAGATCGATCCCTTTTTGTGCGGAAACAGAACTAGTTTATCCGAAAAATCATCTCCGGCAACTCCAAGAGTAGCGAAATTGAGTAGGGCAGTGAATAAATCAGAACCTAATTCTCCATCACCGACTCCAAATTCACGCCTTTCACTTGATCGCTCTTCACCAAATTCGAAGTCTTGTGTTGAGAGACGATCACCAAAGGTTCCAACTCCACCAGAAGTAAGTAGTAAATGAAACATACGTTGTCTCTCTTCTGGTTATGTGTTGACATCAATTTGTTTTTCTAATGATTCACAGAAAACTCAACCGCGGGTAGTAGCCAAAGGATCAGAGCCGCAGACTCGGTTGAATCAAATCAAGGAAGATCTGAAGAAAGCAAACGAGCGGATATCATCCTTGGAGAAGGAAAAAGCTAAAGCACTTGATGAACTCAAAGAAGCCAAGAATGAGGCTGAAGAAGCGACTGTGAAGCTAGAGGGTGCTTTAAAAGCTCAGAAAAGTGTCGAGGAGAATTCCGAGATTGAGAAATTTCAGGCTGTTGAGGCAGGGATCGAGGCAGTTCAGAGAAAAGAAGAAGAGCTGAAGATAGAACTCGAGAATCTCAAGAACCAACATGCCGCTGATTCTGTTGCTCTTCTTTCCGTGAAACATGAGCTTCAGAAAGCCAATGAAGACTTGGCCGCGGCCATTGATGCCAAGAGCAAGGCTTTGATCCAAGCAGATGATTCTAGTAAGACTGCTGAAATTCATGCAGAAAAAGTTGAGATCTTGTCTTCGGAGTTGACGCGATTGAAAGCTTTGCTTGATTCAACCCGAGAAAAGAAGGCGATTTCCGACAGCGAAATGGTTGCCAAACTAGAAGAGGAGATTGTGATTTTGAAAAGAGATATTGAGAAATCGAGAAGTTTTGAGACAGAGGTCAAAGAACAAGAGATGATTATCGAGAAGCTTAATGTTGACCTAGAAGCTGCGAAGATGGCAGAATCTTGTGCACACAGCTCATGTGAGGAGTGGAAGAGTAAAGCCAAAGAACTGGAGAAACTGCTAGAAGAAGCTAACAAGTTGGAGAGATCTGCCTCTGTATCTTTGGAATCTGTGATGAAACAACTCGAAGGGAGCAATGATAAATTGCATGACACAGAATCCGAAATCACTGATCTTAAGGTGAAAATCGTGACGTTAGAGACAACGATATGTAGACAAAAGGAGGATCTCGAGGAATCTGAGCGACGGCTGGGCAAAGCAGAAGAAGACTTGTTTACGATTGAGAAAGAAGTAGAGAACTTGAAGAAAGAGGTTGAAACTGTTGAGGAGGAGAAGAATCGGGCTTTAAATAAGGAGCAAGATGCTTCTTTAAGTGTTCAAAGGCTCTTGGAACAGAAAAAGAAGCTCTTAGCAGACCTGGAAAGCTCAAAGGAGGAAGAGGAGAAGAGTAAGAAAGCAATGGAGAGTTTAGCATCGGCTTTGCACGAAGTTTCGAGTGAAGGAAGGGAGTTGAAAGAGAAGTTGTTGAGTCAAGGCGATCAGGAGTATGAAACTCAAATAGAAGACTTGAAGTTGGTCATTAAAGCGACGAACGAAAAGTACGAGAATATGCTTGATGAAGCGAGACATGAGATTGATGTTCTTGTCAGTGCGGTCGAACAAACTAAGAAACATTTCGAGAGCTCGAAGACAGATTGGGAAATGAAAGAAGCTAATTTGGTGAATTACGTGAAGAAAATGGAGGAAGAAGTTGCTTCGATGGGGAAAGAAATGAATAGATTGGATAATTTGCTGAAGAGAACAGAGGAAGAAGCCGATGCAGCTTGGAAGAAAGAAGCACAGACGAAAGACAGTTTAAAAGAAGTGGAAGAGGAGGTGATTTATCTTCAGGAAACTCTCGGAGAAGCAAAAGCTGAAAGCATGAAACTAAAGGAGAATCTGTTGGATAAAGAAACTGAGTTTCAAAGCGTCGTTCACGAAAACGAGGATCTGAGGGCAAGGGAAGATGCTTCTCTAAATAAGATCAAGGAGTTATCGAAGTTACTAGAGGAAGCAGTATTGGCCAAGAAGAAAGCGGAAGTGGAAGACGTGGAGCTCAGTGAAAGTGAAAAAGACTATGATTTGCTGCCAAAAGTGGTTGAATTTTCTTCTGAGAACGGTCATAGAAGTGTAGAAGAGAAGTCTCCTAAAGTCGAAACAATTGATGACATTCCCCAAGAACAGATCAGCAATGGCAATGGTAATGGTATGGAGGAGAAAGACGTGAATGGAAAAGCCGAGGCAAAAATCGAGAAGAAGGAGAAAAAAGAAGAATCTGCAGAAGATGACAGAGATGATTCGGTCGAAGTTATATTCAAAATGTGGGAAAGTTGCCAAATCGAGAAGAGAGAAGCTTTTCCCGACAAAAAACCGGAACTAGAATCTCAAGAGGAAGAAGAAGAAGAAGATTCAAACAAGATTGATGAAAGCGATAAAGCCTCAACAGAGAACGTGGATGAAACTGGAAACGCGTTAATCGCAGAAGATCAGCTTGTGATGGAGAAGAAGATCAAGAAGAAGAAGACTTTACTTGGTAAAGTTGGGAATCTTCTCAAGAAGAAACCACCCTTGAACCCGAAATAACAATCTCTTCGAGGTAAGGAGAAATATGAATGAATTATATATTTGTATACCTCTTTTGATTTCATCAGTGTTCTTTATATATATTTTGTTGGTTGTTGATTCTTTTTTTCTTTTCGATTTTAACAACAATGTTTCTCAATTTTTTTTTTTGTGTTAATGTAAAGGCTTGTAAATTTTCTTTTATTCCGCTTTTTTACAACTATCCGTAACGACAAATCGCTGTTAAAGAAAAACCATTCAACCTCCCATGAACGTGAACGAGCTCTTTCACAAACAACTTCGATGAATCAAACAATGAAACCAATGCATAATAAGTTACAGCTAAGCTGGAACACATGATCTTTCTGGAGAAAAAAAATATACTTTAACCTTGTCAATCTAACATGATTTTTTTGAAAAAGATTTTCGTTTAGACTCGATCTAACGGTTGTGGTTAAACATCTGCGAAGGCAATGAAACAAACTGTCTTGAGCCCTTCCTGTCACAATCTCTTTCGATAACCTTTTCCTCTCTTTGTTTCCGTCCGACAAAACTTTCTGGTTAAAATTTCTGTTCCGAGTTTCTTGGACGAATCGATCAAATCTCTCTCTGTTCTAAGATGTACTCATCGTCCTCTTCTTCCAATTTTCTTCAATTTCCACAGGCGCGGCCACCTATGATCACCATACCCACGGCGTCTCCATTCATGCTCCGTCGGAGCTCTCACGGTTTCGGTGTGTTTCACAGGAAACGTGCTCGTTTCAAGCGACATAGTCGAAGCTTGATTCTAGTGAATTCCTCGTTTTTTCCTCCGCCGTTCGATGGCAACGTCGGTCCTCTCGATTCCCTAGTTCCCTCTGTCGCCGGCTTCGCTTCCGGCTTAGCGGTTTTTCTGTCTTCAAGGCTATTTGGAACATATTTGAAGGTTAGTGATACAACGAAGAGCGTTGAGGAAGTTGTTGGGGAATGGATTCTTTTCACGAGCCCAACACCGTTCAACAGATTTGTTCTCCTCCGGTGCTCTTTGCTCAAGTTTGATCTTGGCGGCGGAGACAGTGACCTTCTAGAGAGCCTCAGCGACAGGCTTGTGCAGGAAGATAGGCATTTCGTCACTCTGGACAGCGGGAAGATTGTATCGGCCGAAAGAGCTGCCGAGGAGAAGCCATTGGAGTATCAGAGGCTCTGCATCAGTACAGAGGACGGCGGCGTTGTTTCGCTCGATTGGCCAGCGAATTTGGATCTTAGGGAGGAGCGTGGGCTGGATACGACTGTAATTTTGATCCCAGGAACTCCGGAAGGGAGTATGGATGAAGGCGTTCGCTCATTTGTAAGTGAAGCTCTGAGGCGGGGCGTGTTTCCTGTGGTGATGAACCCTAGAGGATGTGCTGGTTCGCCTCTCACTACAGCTCGGTGAGCTGCATTCTCTTTTGACTAACTTTTCTGTGATTTTAATTGATTTGAAAATCCAAGCAAAATCATGTGTTATTGCATCAATGGTTTAAAAAAGAATCTAAATACTAGTTGAAATGTGGTGTTTGATTACTCGTTGGATTGTAACAGATTCGTAAGTGTATTTCAGTTGTAAATGCAAAGGTCTGGGTACACCTTGTTTGATTTTACCTTGGTAGTATCTTCTGTTTGAATCTTATTTGACCCAGGCCATTTGTAATGGTTTGATTCTGTAGGTTATTCACAGCTGCTGATAGTGATGATATATCCACAGCTATGCAATTCTTAAGCAAGACTAGGCCATGGACGACACTTATGGGTGTTGGCCGGGGATATGGTGCAAATATGTTGACAAAGTACCTGGCAGAAGCCGGGGAGAGAACACCTCTTACCGCTGCTGTATGCATAGATAATCCATTTGACCTTGAGGAGATCACTCGAACATCTCCTTATTGTATAAATTTGGATCAACAGCTTACAGGCGGATTAGTAGAGATACTTATGGCAAACAAGGTTGGGTATTGCTTACAAAACGCATCATAATGAGATTTATTAACTCAATTTGAGTGAGCTCTTCTTATTATTGACTGGTCTATGCAAATGGATACCTTCTAGGAGCTTTTCCAAGGCAGAGCAAAAGCCTTTGATGTTGGAAAAGCTTTGTCCTCAAAATCAGTTCGTGACTTTGACAAAGCCTTATCCATGGTGACAAATGGTTTTGACAGTATTGAAGATTTCTATTCCAGTTGTGCCACCAAAGATGTGATTGGGGAAGTAAAAGTTCCTGTCCTCTTTATACAGGTGAGTATTCTGGCTTTGAGTTATGTTTAAGGTTACTCCGTATTACGACCTGATAGTTCTAATTCAGAAGTGTTTTGTTTATGGCATCACTGTTGTTAGGATTTCATTTTTAAAGGTATATTTAATTTACTTAGGAATCCATTATAGGAGGCTAGTTCCGTTTAGAACAAGCATATAGATTCAATTATAGAACAATTGGATATTGTATGACTTGCGATTCTTATCTTGCACGGATCATGATTAAAATGGGGGTAATGTTGAATGAATTACGAGATGGTGTAGTGACATTATTTTGGGGTGATGTTGGCATTGGTATAAAATTGGATCATGATTCTTCGGATAAACATGCTTAGAAGTTTCTTAAAAGGGAGCAATATGCGCTTATCTTTTTTCACACACTACTCATAAGTCAAACTTATAACTTTAAATCAGGTTTCAATTTGCATGCAAACGTTTAATAATCTAAGATTGGTCCCTTGTGTGTGATCAATGTTGTGCATATTTTGACTCATGAAATTGCTTATATTTTTCAGAATGCCGATGTAGTGCCGCTTTATTCAGCACCACGTAGTTCAATAGCTGAAAATCCATTTACAAGCCTGCTTCTGTGCTCTTCTTCACCAAGTCTGATCAATGGACGTACAGTAGCCGTGTCTTGGTGCCAGGACCTTGCGATTGAGGCAATTTCTCTCCTTATCTTCTCTCTCACATATTCGCATAGTCATGAACACACATCTGGTTCTTTATTTTAGTGCAAAGTTTCACAAGTGGCGTGAAATTATACTTGAAAATGATCTGCTGGCATTGGGGACCAGTACTCAATACATCTTGGTAGAAATGAGGTTTCATCATGTAATTTAAGAATCCAGCTTATTACGTATTTTGTTCTCCTACAGAGATACAATCTTTTGTCATTGTGATTTCTCTTTTGATTACTATTGGATAGATACAAAGTACGAATGAAACTTTCTATATGCAAATACTATGCAAGTCCTTTTGTCTTCCATGGAAAGAAAATTTTCTTCTTAGCTGAGTGTCTTATTATATTAACTTCTGGGAGATTGATTTTCCTATATTGGCCATGCAGTGGTTGACTGCTGTGGAACTTGGACTTCTGAAAGGTCGTCATCCACTCCTGAAAGACGTGGATGTTACTGTTAACCCTTCAAAAGGCTTAGTTCTTTCTGAAGCCAAGGCACCTAAAAAAGGTATCACTACCCAGAAGCTCCTACAGGTAGCTCAGGGAAAGAAGGTGAATGGTTACCATGTGGATCCATCCAGGGAAACACTTGAAGGCAGTGACATTACCCCAACTACTAGTGTTCTGTCTGGAACAAAGTTAGAGAAGAATGTCAAGATTGATACTGGATCTGATGAAGCAGAAAACAATGAAGTTTCAACAAGCGGTCCTGTCGAAGTTGAATTAGTCAAAGATAATAAGTCCAATGTAGAGGAAAGTGAAAGAGGCCAGATGTTACAGACTGCAGAAGTGGTCGTGAATATGCTTGACGTAACCATGCCTGGCACCCTGAAAGCTGAAGAGAAGAAAAAGGTAATACCCAACATTCCAAAAGTAAAACTAATTTTAGAAGTTTTACTGTGGTCGCTGCATTAACAATTGCTTGACAATTATTCAGTAAATGTCTAGGTTATGGATGCTGTTGGTCGAGGAGAGACAATTGTTACAGCGTTGCAAGATGCCGTACCAGAAGATGTTCGTGGGAAGCTAATAGCAGCTGTAACTGGAATCTTGCAGTCAAATGGCAGCAAGTTAAATTTTCAAAAGCTTAACCTTCCTAGTTTATCACCAGGAATGAAAAAAGCAGAGGAAGCCAGGAAAGAACCATCAAGTACCACAGTTCAAAAGGTTTCTCATTCTCCTGATCTGATAAATGAGAGTGATGGTTTGGAGAGTGGCTCGGATAATTCTTCGGGTGGGATAGAGCTAAAGCATTCCTCTTCCAAGGTTTCCCAAAAAGATTGCAATTCTGGAAAGTCCCAACCCGTCGACAGTGATCAAGATGATAATTTTGTCCTGACTAAGAAGGGTAATGATGAGACAGGGTTTAGTCTTGGAGATAACGAGTCATCTGCTAACGGAAAGACCACTGCATCTGATGATTCTGAGAAGGCTTCTGAAGCAAAGGTTGATAATACCAAACAGGGGCAGCCAATTAAGACAGATGATGTACCAAGTGATGATGACAAAATGGATCAAGGGTATGTAATAGCTAAGCATCAAAGACAGGAGGAAACAAATAAAAACAATGAGAAAGGAGCACGAGTACCGAATGAAAATTTCAGTGCAGCTGATGGTTTTGAGAAACCTTCAGATGCAAAAGTTGATAGTACCAACCAAGAGCAGCCAGTCGGTGCAGACGATATAACTAGTGATAAGGACAAAGTGGACCAAAGTGCTGTATTAGCTCAGCAACAAAGAAAGGAGGAAACCAGTAGAAATGATGAGAACGCACCACAGTCTGCCACCGACCAAAACAAGGTGGCATCTACTGGCACGGAAGGAGATGTTGGGCAATCTTCTGCTCCACAGCCTGTAGAGAAAGAAGAAATTGATGATCAGAACAAAGAAACCAAAATTATGCAACCTGTATCTGACCTAACTAATCCGACAATTGAAGAACCAAATCAGGCCAAGTTTAATGTTTCCCAAGCATTTGAAGCATTGACGGGGATGGATGATTCAACCCAGGTTGCTGTCAATAGTGTTTTTGGTGTGCTCGAAAATATGATTACTCAGCTGGATGAAGAAAATAAAGAAGGAAATGAGGTAAGTGATGAGAAGAATGCCACGGATGAGAAGAATGTCACAGATGAGAAGAATGTCACAGATGAGAAGAATGTCACGGGTGAGAAGATAAGGTCTCCATATGAAGAGCAAACCCCCTACAAGAAAGAAGCGGAATGCCAAATGTCCTCTGAAAAACCACATGATCCTGCATGCAGTGTGCATGAAACTGGAGAAGCTTCTGAAAATGATAAGACAACCTGGGTCATGAATGAAAAGCATTTGGGTGGAGATGAATCTGTGATTGGTAAGCATCTACCAAAGATTTTGCCTGCACGAAATACAGAATTTCTCGAGAATTCTTCTAATGATGGATACCTTGGGGAGGAACTTTCTGAAGAGCAGATTGCAAAACAATTAGACTTAGATACAACCACTGCTCTCATGCTTGATTATTATCCAGAGGAAGGTAAATGGAAACTCCTTGATCAACAACCAGAATACTTGAGTCACCCTGCAACCAATGCAACAGCCAGCAGAGATACGCTCAGAAATATTCAAGTTCATTCATCCAGTGTTAATAATGAACAGACCATCATTGAACCTTCATATGTGATAATGGACCATGAACAAGAGATGGAGCTTTCTGAAAAGCATGATGCAGTGCACGATGAATATGATGGTCTTCACAAATTAGATGAAGGATGTGATGAATTAGAGCACCTCATAAAAGTTATTGTATCAGACTCTTTGAATGTAGAAGTTCAACGCAGGATGAATTCAGCTGGTATGAGACAATTTGAATCTCAACTCAGCCGAGATATAAAGAGGGTGGCAAATACACTTTCTTTTGCTGTGGTATATGCAGAGCCTACTTGGACCTTCAAAAGGAATAGCAAAAATTCCAACAATTCTGCTGGAAAAATAGGTAAACTTCGTGGGGATGCTATCATTAGGGCAATTTCTTCTGCTGTTCAGGAGGCACATTTTCTCAGAAAAGTATTGCCGGTTGGTGTTGTTGTTGGCTCTATTTTAGCTGCTCTCAGAAAGTATTTCGATGTATCTACAACAACTGAAAATGCTAAGAGAGATTCTCAGAGAGATATTGTCATGGGTAGAGCAAAGAAATATGAAAACAATGGTGCAACGAAGAGTGATGTGCCGACCAAAATGAACCACAAGAGCAAACAAACGAACTCAAGCATAGGGGAAATGGTGGAATCTGGCCTGCAAAATATCGGCAATGAGCCTGTTATGGTTGGTGCTGTGACAGCTGCTCTGGGCGCATCTGCTATGCTGGTTCAGAATGAGGTATTGTTTATATTGGCATTCAGATGAATATACTTTAAACAATGGATTATATAAACATGTATTCCTTTATAATTAATGCATTTTGCACAGGATCCACAAAGCGGTGGCATCCTGTCAAAATCATCGGAGAAAGAAAGTAAACAGAAAGATCAGAGCAGTATGGTGGCAAGTTTTGCTGAGAAAGCCATGTCCATAGCTGGTCCTGCTGTTCCAACAAAGGAAAGTGGTGAAGTGGATCAAGAGAGGTATTTAAAAGTAGATATATCAATTCCTCTACATCAGTAGCCTGAGCCTCTTCCTGATCTGAAATCCCTTGGTTTTTCATGTGAACAGGATTGTGACGATGTTGGCGGATTTGGGTCAGAGGGGTGGCATATTGAAGCTAGTTGGGAAACTTGCACTGCTTTGGGGTGGCCTTCGTGGTGCTATGAGTCTAACTGATAAGCTAATCCAATTTCTGCATATGGATGAGTGGCCCTTACTGAAGAGGCAAGCTGCTTTCCACTCTTTAAGTATTTCTGTTGATTTTTTCCACTGTCTCGCAGCTTTTGGGATTGGCTTTGACGTAGGCTTTTCCCACTTTTTAAAACCCAAAAAATCAGACGAATTCCATTATCATATGCTTTCTTATATTGGATGTGTATATTTGTACTCCTTCTGGGTTTTTCTACCTTGGCAGCAAGTTCTTCACTAATCTAAGTTGTGGCTTAAAGGGCTCTTAAATGAAACTTTGAACTATGGATGTGTGTACCAATTTCTTGAAGACAAACAGGAGAACTAACGTCTGATTATTCAGTATTTGCAAGTAAAAGTTTCCTCTTAGTATGCTAGATTCTTCACTACATGGTTCTGAGTGTTCTTCGTTCTTAATCTGCTATAGTTTTCCTATGAGAACAGTCATGCTAATGATTCCATATTCTTATCATTTTAGTATCATAAGTAGGGTCATCTGATTCTTCTTCATATGAGGTGGTTCTAATGATTTTCGTATGTATCTTCTTTTTTGTCTATTAGGGTTGTGGGGTTTGTTGGAATGGTGCTCGTTTTATGGTCACCGATTGTGATTCCATTGCTTCCAACACTTCTCCAGAGCTGGTCCACAAGTACTCCATCTAGAATGGCAGAACTAGCTAGTGTAGTTGGCCTCTATGTTGCTGTTTTTATTCTTGTTATGTTGTGGGGAAAGAGAGTACGAAAGTATGAGAACCCATTCAAGCAATATGGGCTTGATTTCAAGGCATCACCTAAAAAGCAGGTATAACCTTGAACGTATTGTCGAGCTTAAAAATATCAGAATACTTTGAATTTCTTAGCATTGTCGGAGAAAGCTTCTTGGCCAAAATTACTTCCTTAGCCACTAGGCCTAATCTTGTAACCATGGTCATTCCTTCTGGATTTCTTCATTAGTGCATTAGCATTAGTTTTCCACATAGATACGTAAAAAGAAATATTACAATTTTGAATTTACCAAATTGCTTCGACTAAGATATTGACTGACATTTTTCAAACTGGAAAAGCAGGATGAAACAAGGTCTATTGAGTATGTTATTGTGGTTTCAGCTAAAAGTTATGGCGCAGTTGTGATTTTCCTTTTTCCCTTAACTTGGCATTGTTTCCTCCATTTCTTCACTTCCAGAGATACATGCTACTAAAAACATTAGAAATGATACTACAAGTTCATTCCTTGCAGATTCAAGAGTTTTTGAAGGCCTTGGCAGGGGGCATCATAGTTGTTCTACTAATACAGTCCATAAATACAATTTTAGGAGCTGCTATTTTATCTCGGCCGCCTTATCTTCCACACCCTTTAGATGCCATGAAATGTCTTAAGGGATGCGTGCAACTGCTTCTCCTGATAGTTAAGGGATTTACAGCTGCGACATTTGTTGTGTTTGTGGAAGAGTTGCTCTTCAGATCATGGATGCCTAACGAGATTGCAATAGATCTGGGATACCATCAAAGCATTATCATTACAGGGATCGTATTTGCCTTGTTCCAAAGGTATTTATTTATTTCCAGAGTATTTTATAGATAAGAGTTGGGTATATGTGTCTGTGTTTTATTGTAGTCTTTCAGTTCTCTTCCATAGGAAATGCAATAGCGTGTAAGTCTTTTGAGATTATATGGTAAAGTGTTTCTGCTTTTTTCTTGTCAAATTCCAGATCACTGAGATCAATTCCAGGGTTATGGCTTCTGTCGATGGGGCTTGCAGGGGCTCGTGAAAGAAGCCAAGGAAATCTGATTGTTCCAATCGGGTTGCGAACAGGAATGATAGCAGCAAGCTTTATACTACAGACAGGTGGATTTCTCACCTACAACCTGAATTCCCCGGTTTGGATCGCAGGGACTCGCCCGTCACAGCCTTTTAGCGGAGTGGTTGGTCTTGTGGTCTCTTTGGCGCTGACACTCATTCTTTATCCAAGACATTCTCCAGAACCCAAGATTCAGAAATACGTTTAAGAAGAAGAAGCTGTGTTTTTACTGGTCTGCACACTCTCTTTCTCTCTCTCTCTATCTGTCTCTGTGATTTGCAAAGAACTGATTTACTGTGCGTCAAATGATACAAAAGGAGTAGATAAAAAGTGGGGAAGAAGAAGAGCTTCGGATTCACATTCTTGCAAGTAGGAAGCGTAAGAGCCACACCTTGTGTACATCTTCTGTACCTAGTCTTTTGTATAGATACAAATTATCATAACACCGTTTACATAATATATAAAAAAGGTAGGGCTGACGACTTATTTCCCCCTTGTAAGTATTGTATAGCACTACGTGCACCTCAAACTAAATGATAGAATTAAATACACACGAGTATAAAGTCATAAGCGGAAATTCCCTTAAACCGAAAGTTGGAAACTAATTTACCCCCGATAACAAAGTTGTAAACGAAAGTACACATAATTATGGTTAATGTTGGTTTACTGTTTCGAAACCTAAATAGTAAACCATTGATAATCCAGATTTTAACCTTAACCAACCCGATAACCCGAATTAATCCAAAAACCAAATCCAACCTGAAAAATTCCCGAGTTATGTTGATCTAAATCGCGAAACCCCCCCTCCTCCCAAAATCCCTAATTTTGAACCTATCAAACCCTAGAAATCGAAACAGTAACTCATGAACATGTGCTCATGAATATCGGTTTTGAATGGATGTCACTTCGTATCTGCCTAGTAAAAGAATCAAGATTGAATCTGAGACTGTTTCGTTGCTTTCCGTCACAAAGGATAATAAAAATAGTATCCACGAGGCAAGAAGATTTGTGGATTATTTCAAAAGAGCAATTCGGAGGCAGATAGCAGTTTTTTGTACAAAAGGGTGACGACTATACATTTAAGTATGTTCAAATTAAAGTTTTTACCAAAAATCAGAAGAAAAGAAAGGAAGGAAATGAAAATGAATGACTCGAACCTTGTAAAATTGGAGAAAAAGTAAATGGCAAGACAAACAACCCAAAGACTCTGCTCCATTTACTGGAAAAATGATGGCTTTTCATTGGCATGTGCAGATTTTCTTTAGAAGCAAAAAACGAAATTGAATATACACAAGGCATTTGAAGATTCTCCCCAAAAACCAGATTCTGTTTTGAGTTGAGGTTTCGGCTGTTGGGTTTATAAAATCAATCAGATCTGAAATCATAAAAGTCGCTGGGACAAGGAGTCATAACCTCTGATTCAAGTATCTGGACAACCCGATGCATTGTGGGACGCTCTTCTGGACTCGAAGAAATGCATTGCGTTGCTATTGCTAGAAGAGCATCAAGGTTCTCCATTTGCATTCCTTCACAGTTTCTAGGGTCTGGGTCATGGTTTTGGTCAAGACACGGGTTACGGGTTGGTTTTGATTTACTCTTTCGGTTAAATGGTTTAGAATCTCGATACATGTCGTGAACCAATGAAACCAACATTTGTGGAGAAATTGATTTGAAGTTTCGATTTAGGGGGATTTTTGCTTACGAGTTTGTATTCGTGTGTATTTAAGTCTATCGTTTAGTTTGGGGTGGACGTAGTGTTATACGATACTTCCGAGGGGAAAATAGGTCGTCAACCCAAAAAGGTATATATGATCTTTTGAGGGCATATTAAGCTGTTCTGTCGGTCGAGTTTATCATATTTAGATCATAGAAACACAAGAGTTGGTGTTATTGCATAACGTAATAGGCCTAATTTTCTTCAATCGGAGTCAGGAAGTTGGAACAAAATAATCTGGCCGTCCATAACTTGAGATTGCAAGGTGTTCATTGCAACCATCTTTTTGGACTTTACGTCTTGTGTTAATTCCATGCTTAAAACGAATTTTTCTTCATTTTAAATTCGAAAATCTCGAATTTTTCTTCATTTTAAATTCGAAAATCTCTTCCTTAAACTTTTCTTGATCACGAGGAACAGCTCAGCCAGCAAGACACAAAGGAACTGTGTGATTACGGTACTAGAGAAGCACAAAAATTGTATACCTTAACACTAAGAACATCTGAATCTGTGATCAAAAGTAAACGTGGTAAGAAAAGATTGAACTAATCAAATAATAAAAAATTAATAAAATGAAACTCTAAATTAAAAAAAAATATTTTTATTTAACTTTTTTTTAATAATAAAAAATTAAATTCTAAATTTAAAAAAAAAACCAAATACAATATTTTTATTATATTTGTAAATTTATTTATAGTAAATATGTATTTTTATTTTTATATAATTATTTGTGGTATTTTTAAAATTTTTATTTTAAAATATTAGATTGAAACAAATTTTGAAAAATATTATTTTAAAAAATTACTCTAATATATATATATATAATCAATTTGGGAAATGTGGATGAATTTTGAGAATGTGAGAAGATCTGTTAAATCTATTGCTTATAAGTTGAAACACAAAATTTTAAAACAACACTTACAAGAAGTAGATAGCAGCAAAATTTTCATCAAAACAATAATTGCTGGCTGCCATCGCCGCATGGGATTGATGCAGCGTTTGAAGACTCAAACTGCGATTAAGTTTCCCTGAGCTTCGGCAATAAGCCTCTTCTTATTCGATCTCTCTTTCGATTTCTCAGACTTTCGTTTCCTCATAGGAGTCTTTTGGTTTAGCTCTTCTGTGTCTCGTTCCATTGCAGACACAGAAGCAATGGCCTCTTTTTCTTCTACTACTTCTATCTTCTTGTCCTTGTCATACTCTGTCTCAGTCTCAGTCTCTGGATCGATCACAAACATCTCACCAAGTGTGTAGTCTAACAAGAAACTGCTTCTTACAAATCTGTCTATCCTATTGAAATGTCTCTGAGAATATGGGATTAAACCTTCTAGGAGTTCTCCGATTCCTTTTACCTGTGGAAAGAAATCTTCGAGATCAAACCAAAAGAAACCGAGAAATAATTTACTGCAATCGATCTTTGACTTTTATGTGAAACCACACCTGAACAATTTCTGTAGGAGGAAGTATATTGAAGGTTTGGTAAAGAACAAACTGAGCAATGTGGCATCGATTTGGTTTTGTGTTCCATTCACGGACATATTCAAAAAGTAAACGAATCTCTTCTTTTTCAAGTCCCTGGAGAGCTTTTACAATCTGCTCCACTGATTCTCTTTTCCTGTTACACAAATTGCAGGTAAGAAAAGAAAGAGATTTTAAATATCGAGAGAACAAACGCTATGTGTTCTTGGACCTGCAGAGACCAGCAAAGAGTTCATAAACTCTGTGAGGCCTACGAAGCTCAAATGCTAATCTTATGGCTTTAGTGTATTCAGCATCTAACACTGCGTTTTCCAGCTCTTGACCTCTCAAGATTGCTTCTTCCTGTACCAGAAAGGTGGTTCAAGATGAAGGTCGGACTTAAGATCAAAAACACATGGCTCCAAGAAAGCCAGACTTTAGTTATTAAGTGAAATTGACAGACCTCTTTCCGGAATTCGTCTTCTTTATCAGAAAGGGTGGAATCGTGCCATAAATTAATAACTGCATCGCCTCCACCAGTTGCAACCATTTCTGTCTTCTTTCCAACAGCTAAAGCCCATACCTGTAACATATAAAGTGCAATTTGTCTGAACACAATAGCAAGAGACCTGAGCGAATGATGACAATAAACATGTTCCATCAAAACTCTGGAAATTAACAATTAACAAATACAGGTAAATATTGTTACAAATAGCATCTAAGCCAGACCCAAGATATGGGTACATCAAGAAACCAAGCATTGTTTAGGGCACCTTGTCCTCGTGCTGGTCATATGTGGCAACGCATTCACTAGTGTTCACATTCCAAAGTTTCAACAAACCATCGGCACCTACAAGTGCATAGAATGTTAAGACCAAACAAAGAAGAAGAAAATATGACATCAGGTTAGTGAAACTTACCAGATGAGACAAATTGGGTTCCATCAGTTATGAATGAGGCCCTAAGTACACTTGAGGTATGACCTTCGAATGTTTTGAGGCATGAACCATCAGATATAGCCCATATCTTTACTGTTTTATCACCTGATGCTGTCATTACACACTGATCAACAGGTGAGAATTCAACAGAAAAAATTCGCCTCTTATGTCCTGTTAGTGTAACAACATGCACCAGGTCTGGTAGTCTCCATATGCTAGCTGTCCGATCCTGCAAGACAAAAACAAGCAGTTAGATAAGAACCTGGAGCATGTCTTCATCAGAGCCCAATGAATCTTTTTTCCATAGAGAAAAAGATAAATACAAGTTCAATTCACCTGTACGGGACTAATGTTCAGCTCAATGAGATAGCCAAAAAAATCAAACACAAAAGGTTTGTCATCATATCTAATTACCTCAGAGCCAGTGCAAACCAAGCTATCATTCTTGGCAACAGCCACAGAATTGATATCTTTATCATGAGCAGCTACAACGCTTCTAGTTTTCAGATTAATGGGCTCCTCAGAGTCCTCTGAGATACCATCAAGGCTCCAGACCTTCAGTGTACGATCACTAATCCAGTAAAACGCAAATTAAATAGATTAAATATATATACTAAGAGAAAGATGACAAGGAATTTTGGGAGACAAACTTGGTAAGAAATATAACAATAAGCCATATTTCTCTAACATTCACAATCAAGACAGATAGTAAGGCCTGACAGTAAAAAGCTAGCATATTACAATCGAGAATTGATACTTTCTTCCGGGTAAACATACGACTAAAGTCCTCTTTTGGAAAAAAAAAATATATGCATAACCTAGCAGCATCATCTCTGGCAAGAACTGCCTGTATAATTCTCATGCTAGCAGTACCATGCTTAACTTATATCAAAAGAAAAGGTATATGAAATCATTTAGGTAGAACGTACCCACTTCCACTGACAAAGAAATTGAAAGATTTCTTCGCAAAAGCAACCGCTAATATATCGCCATTATGACCTGTACCAACTCCAATGCAAGATTTGCTTGTTGCGTTCCACAGCCTTACCTGTAAGGTAACAAAACACAAGTTAACCCACTCCACAAATCACTCCAGCAGAAAAGTGTTCTGTACGTTATGTTGGGGGGAGTAATGTACATGAAAATAACAATGACATACACTAGAAACAACCCTGGTAAATCTGAGGCAAAAAAATCACCCCTAATTATCTAGCTTTTGTATGTGGTTTGCCAGCTAACTCAATGGAAAAGGCTAAAGAAGAATAGTTTACGATAAGATACAAGGTAAGTAAGTGGACTTACAGTTTTGTCTTTACTTCCGGTCACGATTAGAACATTCCCAGTACTAGATACACAAGTGTCAAGGGACAGAACAACTTCTCTATGGCCAGCTAGCACGTAGGAACACGACATTGTTGCCACATCATAAACACGAACCTGCAGATACATTTGCAAATCTAAGTCCATGAAAATTTCAAATTTTTGACTTTATCATACC
This sequence comes from Pugionium cornutum, assembly GCA_018901935.1. Taxonomy (NCBI): domain Eukaryota; kingdom Viridiplantae; phylum Streptophyta; class Magnoliopsida; order Brassicales; family Brassicaceae; genus Pugionium; species Pugionium cornutum. Next base: position 6,790,252 of record CM032162.1, read on the forward strand.
AACAGGATATGATCAAGTCTGCATGATAATGATCAGTTACCTCCTCGAGATTTGTAGCTACTGCAAGAAATTGCTCTTCATCCCCTAGGAACTTCATATCAGCTATTTCTTCATTATATCCAACAAGTCTCTTGCTTAGCACTAATTCTGATTCTTCTTCGTTTTCCACAACGGAGTACATAAAAAACTGCTGGTCAGCAGTCACACAAAGCAGTCCACGATCAGAAGGCAGCATAGCAGCTGCAGTGAATCCTCTTTTAGATTCCTGGTCATCCGAGCTGACAGTAATATCTGATGACTTTTGCTCGTAAAGGCAAACTGAACTGTAAAAGTAAACAGCCAAAATATTCAGTCCATTTTTCTCAAGCTAGCATCCTTTATATGACTTCACAGTTCACACCATACATTAATCAGTGCAACATAAACTATTAAAGGATAAAAATCGCTCACCCTTCAGATTTCCAAATGCGCACAACACCACGTTCCCCCACAGTAATAAAATGTGTTTCTTGAGAAGCATTTTTCTTCTTCTTACTCTTCTCACCAAGAGAAGCTACTAGTGACGCGAAAGGCGTCCCAGAAGAAACTGTTGTCACAGCTTCTAGTACCTCATACGTTGCAACTGTAGTCTTGCAACTATAATCATGAAGGTCCCACAAGTTCACAACCTGTAATTAACCAAGAAGTTGCCACCACTGATCAATTGAACTTTAGAATGAAGGCAGTACTTAAATGCCTCGTACATTTAATAAAACAGAAATAGAAATTCCTACTCCTGAAGTATATAACTCGATTAAACTAGAGAGTGGTTAGAACTCACTTTATCTCTTCCAGCACTGAGTAAAGTACATCCATCCTCTGATACAGCAATCGAAGTCACAGCTGAGAAGTGCTTCTCCATAACGGCAAAACATTTCTTCTCAGTATTCTTTGCCATAAGATCCCAGGCACGAACAGTCGCATCATCACTTCCCGAGAAAAGCTACACCACAGTGTTAAAAACGTAAAGCTTGTCATCAAACAGATAAGTAATGTGATCTCTTTATAATAGAAAAAAATCACTTTTTATAACAGAAAAAGTATTCTCATATCAATTGACCCATAGACAGAATTTGTACATACGATGTTTTTGTTTGCATCAGGATGGAACAAGATACTTGATACAACCCCTTTATGACCTTTGAAATAGTGAGTGCAGAAACCACCATCAACATCCCAAACGAGGACTTTCCTATCGGCTCCAGCAGTTGCTAGCAATCCACCAGATGCGTGGCAAGCCATGCCCATCACAGGTCCATCGTGTCCCTGCTCATCAATAAGAACAAAATATTAAATAAAGGGCAACAATATACATATTTGGAAATCGAATACCCAAAGTACACTTCTCCATAAAAAGCTCCTTTCTAGATAATTTTCGGCTAGTACTGACTAAGAATGAATCTTCAATACCCTGGACGAGTGAAGACTGCGCCAGAACCTAATACAGTACCAATTTTGAACAATATTTACCTTCCAAGAGCGAATGCATTTCAAGGTTTCCAAATCCCAAACTCGAATTTGTCTACTATGGCCAGCAGAGAAGAGTAGCTTATTGTCAGGACTAAGCGCCAACGCAGTAAGCGTATCCGATTCGCCTTCAATCGTGGATTTCACTGATGAGTCCGAAGAATCGACGATGTTAATGGCATCTCCACATGCACAGGCAATGAAAGAGCCATCAGATGAAACGATGAAAGGACCACCGCCGTAGAACTGCTTTAGAGATCCGGAGCAACGGTAGTTCTTCTTTAGTGAATGAGAAACCATGACGAAGCGAACTTTCTCTCTCTCGCTCTCTCTTTTCCCCTTCCGGTGAACAGAAACGTCGGAGATGAAGTTAAAGATATGCGCGAGGAAAAAAGAAGCCGGGGAAAGAATTAGGGTTTACATTCTGGGATTTATATCCCTTAGTATTTTTTTTTTTCACCTTGTGTCGGATTGATTACCAAAATTTAACAGCGGGATTAAGGGTAATCATTTTATTATGTAATTTAACACACAAACAATACGAAAATGTCACTTAAATATTTTATTATTACAATTTAGAGCTATCTCTAATCTAAATTATTTTTCTTTGTAGTATTATTACAATTTAGACCCACTAATAACTGAAACAAAGACCCAAGCAAGAGCTTTTAAATGTTTAAAAGTGTGCCTTTCAATACTTTGGTCTCTTGGGTGGCGTATTCGAATTCCCAGGCTCTGATTTCCGCTTTATTCCCAAGAAATGCTCCACCTGAAACGTTTCAATGCAATGATAAAACATTAGTCCTCAACTAAAGCACATCTTATCAATAAGTTTTATTCTAAAAGAAATTCATTCATGTGGATTCTCTTAACCTTTTTGTCACCAAGCATTGGTGTTAAGCTCCCTGGAGCATCCTTCTCAACAGTTGCAAACCCGCTTTGTGGATCACTTGTTTGTCTGGAAAAAATGCAACAAACAAGTATCTCTGTGATGCCTACAAATCGAGAAGAAAAAAAAAACATGAAGCATATATATACCCTGGTTTGACATTGCCAGTGAGGACAAGGTAAGGACTTTTCAATTGAGCTTGCGCTTCTCTCATTCTTTCAACAGAAAGCGATGGTGTGTCTGAATTTTTCATTTGCTTCAATTTGAGCTCTTCCTGGTACTGTTTCATCCGCTTTTCTTCCTTCATTTTCCCTGGCCCCTTCCCGTGGAATTTGTGTGATAGTAATCGAAAGGCTTCTTTTGGAGTTAACTGTTAAGTGAAGATCAATCATTTTACATATACACATACGGACGAGTTTGAATCAGAGCTTGAAACAAAAACTTACCGTTCTACCAAACTCATCAGTCCTCTCAATCCGGATATCCTTGAATCTCTCCTTACTTTCTTCATCATCCACAATACCCACAAGCTTGCTCTTTTTCTTGTCCATATTTCTACCACCCCATTCAACCTTCTCCTTTAGGGTTCCTCGATCTTTAAGAAGCTTCAATGCACCAGATAATCCTTTTCCAACCGCAACCTCATGTATCGTTTCATCAGGAGTTATCTCGTTTGTATCTGATGGAGGCTCTGCTGCATCCATATCAGTGTCTTTTACTTCTGTCCAACCATCAGGTTGCTCTTCTTTGACTTCTTCAGGAGCTTTGGGTGCTTCATCTTCATCCATGAAAACATCTTCAGTTTCAGGCTTCCGCACATCTAAATGACAAAACCAATTGATCAGAACTCCATAGGACTTTACCGACAAAAGCATATTTTTGTTTAAGAAAAAAGGGGTAATCAGAAGGTAGTAGAAACTATCTGCAGATAAGCCAAATCCCGTGCACTGGATGCACTAGTGTGAGAGAAAATGTCTGAATATGCCAGCGAATAAGTGTTCCAAATAACTAGAAACAACTACAGCAGATCAATATAATAAGAGGCAAAGCAATAAATAATAGCATAAATACATCAGAAGATTTGTACCTTCATCGCGATGGAGACCCCAGACAAATTCTTCCATCTCTGTGAAAACCACTGTATTTTCTTGTGTCTCAGCCCCAGTGGTTCTATTATCATCTGTTCTCTGATTGGTGCTAGAAGCCACAAGATGCGCAACTGCCTGAGGACCTAATCCAGCTTCCTCTTTCTTAGTAAAAGCTAACTTCCTAGCTCTCTCTAACGATTTATAAAGATCGTCAGCATCATCAGCCAACGCCATAGTCTCATCTTCTTCTCTTTTAATAGGCTGAACTTGTTCCATTCTGAGTAGCCTGGATGCCTCATCAGCTTTACCAATGGCTGTCTGATAGGCATTGCTACGTTTTTCATAGTCAGACCTTTCTTTCTCTTCTTTCATGGTTTGCCTTTTGCCATCTTTGCGGGAACCAAGATCCTCAGTTCCCAATCCTGAAGCAACAGCTTCAGCTTCAAGCGCATTGAAGTCCAATTTATCCTTTCTCCGCAATGCTTTCTTTTTCTTAGGTTTTTTGAACCGTAACATTTCTTCATGTGAGAAATAATCTGATGAGATCTTTGCCGATGAGTTAAGGTCTTCAAAAGTATTAGTTGTTTGACCCTGAATTCTCTTACGCAGCTAATTGGTAGAACATAAAGAACAATGAAATCCATTAGCCCCTATACTTACTACGATCCCTTCATCATTGAAAACTGCAAGAACACAAAGTACCTCCTCCAGCTTCTTCTCAGCTTCACCGGTAAAGCGACCCTTCGCATCCAAAAATATCCCCTATAAATGAAAGCAGCGACTTTATTTCATCCAAAGGAATACCTACAACTCTAGTATCTAAAGAAGTCCGCTAGACAGAAAAAAACTTACATCATCGGTAGAAGGCTCATCGTACTGCGGAAGCAACTTCTTTTCTGCCCCGGGATCATCATTAAACCTAAAAAGTCAATACCATTGCTATGTTTCAATATTAAGTAACACAGATACACTCACTAAAAATGTCATCAAAATATCCTTAACTTACTTATCATCATATATTCCCTTCTTCTTCTTGGCTGCTTCATAAGCTTCGTTTCGACGCTTTTGTTCTCCAATTTCCACATCTTCTAGCATGTCAATCTCTGCCACAATAGTTCCAATCTCGTTTATAACAGACCCTCACATCCACCGTGTTAAAAACATAAATGAAAGAGAGTATAAGTAAGATACCAACCATTGTTAACATCTCCATCAGCAAGGACACTCTGATCTTTTAGTGTCAAGATAACTGCTCCACCTTCCACCACTTTCTCCAAACCGTGTAGAACTTTAACACCAGATAGATGCTCTGTTGATCAGAATGTGAACGTAATTATCAAACAGAAAGCATCACATGAAGACACTTTTTTAGAAAGAATGAAAGAAAATCGAATTGTAATATATGACCAAATACTTGAATCATTTCATACTCTTTTAAGCAAAAAATGAACGTAATAGTTTACATGATCAATTATTTTCAAGATTTATAGTTAGGTGTGGAAAACTGCAAAGGAACTTATACCAGAATCAACCAACAAATCACTCCCATCCCACAGTAAAGTGGACGCCATTTACATCCTACATTTTTTTCACAGGAAAACTTACCGCCATCCTCTGCGTCTTCATTTTCACCTTGATTAATATTGTCCTGAACAAATAAAGCATAGGATAAATTATTAAAATGTCAATAAAAGGAAACTATGGGGAGATACAAGGAAACAAATGTCCAAGGAATAAGGAAATACCTGCTCCTCAAAAATTCTAGAGAGCTGATGAGCTCTTTGCTTCTCAGCATTTCTTTTTTCCTCAATCTTACGACTCCTTGCAACCCATGATAGTGCATCAGAAGCCTCTTCAGTTTTCTTCTTTCTTTCCTCTCTCATCCTACAGAAGGAAACAAATATATCTTTAAATTCCTACACTATTAATGTATATAGCATAAGATAATGAAGTAGAGCCTTACTGTCTTACCTTATCAGAAATAACAAAGAAAATTCATAACATGTATGAACAGAAATGCTCATTATTAAATCAGACTAATTAGTTACCAACATAGCAAACATCAGCACTGCCAGGCTTAAATCAAAATCAGCTACGTGATGTAATTTATCAGATTTAGTATTGCATGCTACTACAGTAGTGAATTATTCAATTGTAAGAACTCATGTGAAAGGAAAATTTCCCTCCACTGTAAGATGTTGAAATATGAATTAAGAAACTCAACGATTGAATAGTTGACAGCAAAAAGAAAAATCACTTACTTCAAAATGCGATTCTCAAGTTCCAATGCAGATGCTTCTTTCCCACTTGATGCAGCACTAACATTATCCCCAACTTCATTTGGGCCTTTGTTTTCATAATGCTCATATCTTTCTGCATTTTTTTCAGTCTCATCATCATCTTCCAGGCTTTTCTTACTCACTCTCTCCACCACTCTTGACCTATCCTTGTTTTTGACTGCTTCCTTCTCCTTAGACTTCTCTTTTGATTTCTCCTTTTCTTTTTCCTTCTCATTATCCCTCTCCTTTTCTCTATCCTTATGTTTATCTCTTTCTTTTTCTCTTTCCTTGTCTTTTACCCGATCTCTTTCCTTCGCCTTCTCCCTATCCCTGTCTCTATCCCGATCTCTGCACTTTTCTATCTCCCTCTCTTTATCTCTATCTCTAGAGATCTCCTTCTCTGTGTCTCCCTCCTTATCTCTTTTTCGGTCCCTCTCTTTCTCCTTATCCCTTCGGTGGTCTTTTTCTCTTTCACGCTCCTTATCCCTGTTCTTTTCTCGGTCATAGTCATTTTCTTTATCCTTGCTCCTATGATCCTTCTCTTTCCTCCTTCCATCTCTATTTTCTCTAGCAGGCGACCCCTCGTTGTCAGCCCTCTCTTCCCTGCCTTCATGCCTCGATTTAGACTTCTCCACTTCCATTTTCAAACGCCTAAACGAATAGCAAGGACTTCAATCAAGAACTAATCATAAAACCAGAATAGCTTAAAACCAGACTTAAAAACGCCTCTCTCTTTTCCCCATCCGAAATCTGTTCCCTTAAATGCTAATTTCTGAATGTAAGATTTCCCAGCACAAGGAAATAATACAAATTCGAACAGATAAATATACTCACAAACGAATCGATCACGCGACTCCTTTACTCAAGTCCTTCGGAGTCAGAATGTATTCGACGGAGAAACGGAATTCACGGGCCAATTATCTCGCGCGGTTTGCAGTGACCGACATACGGTAAACCCCTCTACGAGAGACGATACAAATCACGACGACGAAAAACTGGGAACACGATAATTTGACCGCGAAGGTCAGAGATTTCTTAAGGTGGGACCCACCGAGACACTAAACGGTCGTGATATTACCACGTCACCTTCTCATTTATTCTAATTACACTACTTTGAGTTTAAAAATAATAATTTATTTCTCTTTGTGCTTTTACTCTCAGATACCAAATGTATCAACCCAAACGCCACCAACAAGGTTTAACACAATTCGAATTCGCATTTGCGTTTACAAAGGTATAACCCTCTATTTCAAATCTGTTCTAGATAGATAAATTATGGTTTCACAATTACACATAACAATATGTGTGTGTGCGTCTCTCTCTCTCTCATCTATAAGCAAAACTGAAGCATCTTTGATAAACAAACTAAAACTTGTTTTTTCTCCTACAAAGCTAAAGGAATGAGATTTGATCAAACAAGATAAAAAAAAAAAACAAAAGACGAGAGCTTTCATCAACCCGTCATTCCTGGGAAGAGCTGTGAAATCTTGTTGAACACATCCATTACCTGCAACAAAAACAAAACCCCATCAAATTCTTACAAAAGTGATGATCTGAGAAATGTTGTCAATGCAGCACTCAAGTAGCAGAACATCCATTGTTTTACCTCTTTGTCGTTTTGGTACTTCATGATGTTCATTGGATTTTCTGAGCACTGAAACAACAACAATAATAACCAAATTACGAGTGAGAGATCATATCAAAGTATATTTTAGATTCAAGTTTAAAAAACGCACTTCCATTAACGCTGCTTGGACTCTAGGATTCTGGAATGCCATTGCAACATCAGGGTTCTCCATAATCTTAGAGATGACTTCTTCTGGAGTCAGTCCTATTTGATCTGAAATATCGTTTTAATCAACTTATGTCACAACCATAACAGTATAAACTTTGTAGCAGCTGAAACATTATCTTTTAGGGATTATTTTGATTACCGAATTGTTGCTTCACTTCAGGACTATTCAAGTCAAAGTTCTTTAAGGTATCCATCATTCTCTTGTCCCATTCACCACTCCCACTCATATTATTCCTAAATACATTAAAATACAAATGAACAAGGGTCAATCTAAAAATATTTAGTTTAGAGATTCTTAAAAAGAATGGTTGTAAAATGGAGCTTACAACATGTCCTGTAGCTGTTGACGGTATTGAGGATTTTTAAGCATCCCTGCAGAATTCCAATACATAGAAAGTGGATGAAATAAAATATCAACTGTATCTTTAATCAGCATTGAAACAACCTCTAAAACCAACATTCAATGTCACTCAAGAGCATTCTTTTAAGAGCGGGTCGATGATATAATTTCTGAACCCCCTAATATAGTCAACGGTTAAACCTTAGTTCAAGGTTCCAATTCAAAGATGGTCAACGGTTAAACCTTCAGAAGCAACAGCTTATGTAATCTCTTCCCTAAAATTGAGAAATAAGCAAAGCAACAAAGATAATAATAACAGACTTAAACGTTAACAACAGACTTACATTTGAACGTTTCTGGGTTCCTCATCTCCTCAGGCAAATGTCTGAATTCATACATGCAATGTTACTGAATGTCCACTTAGCAACCAGCTTTGACAATAAACTTAAGAGAAGCATCGAAGCATAATGTGGTAGGAAGATTACTTACGGATAAACCATCTTCTGAACTGTTGGATCTTCCATCATTTTCTCTAAAGCTTCTACAGACAAACCAGGCCCTCCTTTTCCAGCGCCTGTGTAAGCAATGGACTGACTAAGGATTCCATTTAAAAACTTAGAAAAAGAGATTATCAATTACGAATGAGATATGAAATATACATCTAGCATAACATGCCAAGTCTGAGAAAATTCCTGCAAACTACTTTGCATACCTTAGTGCTGCAAGTCATATACCAAGACAGACAAACGACTAGCAGCAGGCCACAAATAATGGAGAGGATAAGCCAAATCATTCCTCTTTATCACCAATTTAAATATCTTTCTTTGTTTCTAATTATTGGCATAGGCAATAAAATAATTGCTTTAATCATGAATCAAGCCGCTTGATGAAACCGCAATTCATTAACTCACCCAAAGATTGAAAAACCTCTGAAGCAGTGGCACCATTCGCTGGAGCAGCTCCATTTTGCAAAACCTTTACCCAAGACCATATGAGAGAGCATAGAAGCATCACAGGTTAGCCAAATTAGGTCAGTTTTTACAATCACCACTTGGTGTGCTGTGCAGACACATAAACTTACATCCTCAAATAAGCGAGTTTCTTTGGAGGCACTAGTTTCAGTGACTTCTGCATAGTTACCGAAAGGACTCTCCTTCAAGGTTTCCTCGGGGGAAATGTCTTCAAAAGCTGCATCCAAGGTCAAATCAACTTCGAAATCAGAAGCTTAGGAAATGAGAAAGCAAGAAGCTCATAATGTGAGGATACAAATGAGAGGAGGTTGATTTCGAGGCAACATACAAAGACTCATAACCCTTACTTATCAAAACTACTCCTAATGAAACAAACATTTTTTCTTTAATTTATTTAATTTATAATTAAAAAAAACAAAAAATCAAAAATTCAAAAATTCTGAGGCATCGTCTGAAATGCCATTAAATCTTAAAAAATAAACACTCATATCCCTCACTAATCTACATACCCTCCAAAATATACAATTCTAAAAATACCCTTAATGAATGAGCCAACGTGTGAAATGCCCCTAATTTATAAAAAACAAACACTCATACCCTCATTTAATCTGCATACCCCATAAATGTGTTTTTCCTAAAATACCTTTAATGAAATTCTACTCATTAATTAAAAAAAATCGAAAGTTTCTCTCTCCTCGCGATTTTCTCTCTCCTCTCACACTTTCTCTCTCCTCTCATCTCTCCTCTTTCCTCGATCTGCAGGAAAAGAAGACGGCCACCATCAACGCCGCCACGTTCCTTCTCCCTTTCTCCTCCAACACCACTGAATCGATCCTCCAGCTCGCCATCGACGCTGCCACGATCTTCAACAAGCTTAAATTAAAGTTTATATTAAGGATTTGTGAAAATAGGAATTATTTGTAAATTTAGGATAAAAACCACTATTTTTATCTACATTGAAGTTATATCTATGTTGTATGGGTCGATCTCGAACGCATTACTATGGGATGTATTGTGGATGTTGAATTGTAGCGAATCGTTTGAAATTAAGAAAGATTTGAGGCCAAAATCATTGTACAGTCGTAGGAGAACTAAGTAGAATTGGGTATTACTAGAACTTACGAGATGAAGATAGTAAAACTACTAGAATAAGTAAAACTACTAACACAAGTATTACTGATGAGGAAAGTAAAACTAGTAGAACTAGTATTACTAAAAAGGAAAATAAAACTAGTAACACTGGTATTACTGATGAGGAAAGTAAAACTAGTAAAACTGGTATTACTGATGACAGTATTACACAAGTATTACAAAAAAAAAGTAAAACTAGTAGAACAGATATTACTAAAGGGAATATGTAATCGAAGATATTAACTAAATTTGAGAAGTCATCAATTTTATATGCACATTGAATGTATATCCATAATTTGTAGGTGTAGTAAAACTTTTCATTGTTTTTTTAAAGCTTGAAAATCGTTGTTCCCGACTCTTCAGATTTGGTATTTATCAGTGACAGAAATGCAAATCTCATCAAGACAATAAGTGAAGTTTACCCGAACGCGCATCATGGGTATTGCATATGACATTTGTCTCAAAATGTGAAAAGGCACGTTTCTAACGTAAACAAAGACGTAGTTGCTTGGAAATTCATGGAGTGTTGTAAGATATATACAGAGACTGAGTTCATGCGGGTTTATGGTGAATTTAGGTCTAGATACCCTTGTGTATATGCAACTACCGCTGTCATGAAATACATGAAGCATGAAGATAGAGCACGTGATATCTTTTTTCGTGATTTGTGCTCAAAGTATTATTCCGTGGAGTTGTGGGCACTAGCATATAGGTGGACAATTTATGTAGTGCCGGATAAGTTTGAGTGGAATATCCCGAATTACATCAAATAATTGCAAATCATGCCTCCGAATTATAACAATAAAAAAAGAAGAAGGTGATTAAAAAGATTTTCATCTACCGGAGAAAACGCCGCAAACAGACTAATAATAGAAGGGTGCTAAGTCGGAATTTGTCATATTGGTTATTTGATAACACTAATAGTGTATGAATAATTGTATTTTTCACTACATACCACTAGGTTGTACTACTATCATATTGGAACACTAGGTAACATTGGTATTACTGAACTTATGAAGTAAAACTACGTAACACTCGTATTACTGTTATTGAAAACTTGTAAATAATGAATTGAATTTGATTTGATAAATTGATTACAAAACAAACATAAAAGTTAACATAAACCAATTTTTGTTATATAAGGAACTATAAAATCTCAAAAATATGTATTCAATATAACAATTTAAAATCAAGCCATAATAATGTATTTGAAGAATATATTCCACTAAACACCTTATACTTTTATAACAACTTTCTCATAATCACTCATTTCAAAACGAAAACACACATAACAGAACTTTTAATAAATATTAATATACAAAGTGATAACAATCATAATTTAACTAATTATAAACTAATGTAAAACTAAAAACCTTCAATTTTTAGTTGGTAAAACTAATTTAAATCGAAAACACCCAAAAATAACACTATGTACAAAATCCGTATTACTAAAAACTTCTGTAAAACTAGTTGAAATCGGCGGCTCCCAAAAAAGGAAATGGCGGCTACAAAAAAAGACGGTTGCCAGAAATAGAAAGTGCCAAAAAAATTAGTTTATAAAATTTTAAAATTTTAGAATATTTGTATGAATTTAATAATTTATAAGAGTTATATAATTTTTTTAAAGAAAAAAATTAATTTTTAAAATTTTTGAAATTTTTAAAGTTTGTAGAAATTATATTAATCTACAACATTTTAATATTATGAAAAGCAATCAACCATAATTTTTAAATTTTAAATTTCAAATAATTATGAAAAACAACAACATTAGTTTTACGTAGTTCTACCGGGGTTTCGGCCAATTCATACATGAACTTCGACCCGTGGTTACGATTCGATAACGAACTTTGTTGCTGTGCACTTTCATACATTAACTTAGTGTTTGACTCCATAACATGCATTGACTGGATTAATTAGTATTAAACATACATTAGCGATAAACGACGTTTAATTCACCGTTAATCCTAGCTGACTAGGATAACACGTCAGCCACGACAACATCTTAATAAACACGCAAAACGTCGACGTTTTGATAAGTGGGAGTTACCCTTAATTATTTTCATCTTCCCCTTCTTCCCCGAGCTCCTTCTTCCTCTTTGCAATAAGAGTTTTCCCTTAAGTGCTGCAGTGCTTTCTCTCTTCCCAGAGCCTGAACCAGCGCCCCGAAACACAAAAGCATATCTTATAATCTGTATCCATTTCTTTTTCAATGCAGAATCCAAACTTTGGTCTTCGTAGCTGTACTAAGAACCCTTCTTGACCCCAACCTCCATAATTTCAGCACAATCAAGAACACATCCATACAAAGTTAAGTGTAAGTTAAAAGATAAGGAAAACGTTAACGTGTAGTCAGAGATTTTAGAATGTTAAATTACTTTCTAAAGCCATCTCACCATTATCTGGTTGGCACACTATAAGATTTGCTACATTGACACCTAATGAGATCAAACGCTTGCTCTCCAACGACGAGCATTGCATTGCCTCCAGCTTCTGCACAATCAGCAAACTATGTTTAGGAGACATATCAAGATGATATAAAAAAACAGATCATCTGATCGAAGTAGGGAATCACACTTATTTAATTTCTTATGAATCAAAATTCTGCAACTATTGAAGAGAATCACCTCTGGTTTAGAGTCTATCCTGAAATGATCAAACCCTTTATTTAGTCTAGAGTCTATCCTGAAATGGACATATGGTTGATTCTCCGGCGACGGCGATAGTTTATGGCTTCGGCTTGCGTCAACAATGTTGGTGTTTCAAAGGAATTTCCTACTTATGGTTGTTTCAATCCTCGAGCTTCTTTCAGCTGTGAAGACGGTCGGAGTTCTGGATCCGCCGCAACGGAGATGCCCAATGTCGCGGCTGAACAACCTGTTGGCGTTGGTGATTTTGAGTTTAGGCTTGAGGATCCGGTTGGGATTCTCCCCGCAGATGAGCTTTTCTCCGAGGGGAAACTCGTGACGAAGGAACAGACGGTGGAGATCGAAGGGAAATGCAGGAGGATGGAAGTGGAAATGGAGATCTCAGGCGCCGATAATTGTTTGTTTTCTCCCAAGGCGCCACGGTGTTCGAGTAGGTGGAGGGAGTTGTTAGGGCACGACGTCGTTTAGGTTAATAGTTAAATAATTAATTAAATTTATTTAAACCCCATTATCTGACTAAGCAAATTTTTAACGGTTTGACTAACATCGTCAAGTCAATGCATGTTACGGGATAAAACACTAAGTTCATATATAAAACTGCACAGCAACAAAGTTCGTTATCGAATCGTAACCACGGGTCAAAGTTCATGTATGAATTGACCGAAATCCCTAGTTCTACCAAATGATACGAGTTTTACGAAATAACAACAAGAGATTTACAAATGATGAAACTGATTTTTTTTCCGATATTCTCAATCAACATTCCTTCTCCGCGTTGGCCACCTTGTGTATGGAGTCTTCACAGCACCAAAAGTGTTTCTTTTCCTCTTTCTAGTGAACGTACGTTGTATAGTACGCTCGGTTGCAATCTCGGTTGGAACAACTGTAAAACTAAAAAAATTAATTTTTTTATAGGTAAAACTAATTTAAATCAAAAACACCCAAAAATTGAAATTAGATTAATGTATAATATTTTAATATTATTAAAAGCAATCAAAAATAATTGTTAAATTTTTCACTTCAAATTAATTTTAAAAACAAAAACATTAGTTTTACGTAGTTTTACCAAATATTACGGGTTTTACCAAATATTCCGATAAACAACAATTAGATAACAACAAACGATAAAACGATTTTTTTCGTTACGACAATTAGACTTTTCTCCATGCTTTTTTCCATATCATCTATTCAGTATTATAAAGTATTAGTATTTAAAACAAACACATTTACCATTTCTGCATCAATGGTACTATCTTCGGTGAAACCACCTCTCCACCCTTTTTTCTCTGCTCGTAGGAAATATTTCAAATTGTCCAACATCTCCAGCGATTCAGTGATATAACACCTCGTGGTGATTTTGATTTTTTTTGGTGTATTTGGATGGCTGAAATACATTTGTATCGGCTGTAAAACATATGTTTCCTCACTAGAATCTTGCAAAACATAAGTAGTTTTCCAAAGTGTTATCAAGTGTTACAATTTAAATTCATAAGTTTTGCTATATAGTTTTAACTAGTTTTACTTAGTGTTACTAACCCAAAAAACATATTTTTACTATACAATTTTACCGAGTTGTACAAATATTACTACTTTTATTTAGTTTTACAAAACTAGAAAACATGAATTTTACTACATAGTTTTACGAAGTCGTACTAGTACTACTATTTTTGTTTACTGTTACTACTTTTGTTCAGTGTTACTAACCATAAATTATCAATTTTACTATATAGTTTTACCGAATGATTCTAATGTTACTAGTTCTGTTTAGTTTTACTAATTTTGATTAATGTTACTAGTTTCACTTAGTGTTACTAATTATTTATCAAAAATAATGAACAATAGTTTTTAAATTTTTTAACTTCAAATTAGTATAAAAAATAATAACATTAGTTTTACATAGTTTTACCAAATATTACGAGTTTTTCAAAATTAGATAAACAACAAAATTAGATAAAACGAGTAAACGATCTCAATCACTATTCTTTCTTTACGCTGGCCACCTTGTGTATGAAGTTTTCACAACTCCAGAAAGATTTTTTTTCCTCTTTCTACTCAAGGTTCGCTGTAAAAGACGAGTTTCACGCTCGGTTGGAAGCTCGGTTGGAATCTCGGTTGGATGCTCGGTTGGGACTTTAGTCGATTCTGGACTTTTATCGCATTCCTCCTCCAAATCACCTATTCTCTTCCCAACGCCTTACATTTCATCTCTGTCATTCGAACCCTATAATCGAAATAAGCTTACAATTAGTGTTACTCAGTATTATAAAGTATTATTTTCTCCTCGCATCTAATTAAGAGAAACACATTTACCATTTCCACATCAACGGTTGTATTTTCATCCATTAGTGGATTTTTCTCCATGGTTTTAGCACTTTTCTCCATTCACATAATCCATGATTGTCCTTCGAACCTTATAATCGAAACAAATTTACAATTAGTGTTACTTAATATTACCGAGTATTACATTTGTCTCGCATCTAAATAAGAGAAATTGTGTTACTATTTATGTATTATGAACTATATCTTCTTTTTGCCTTGGACTTTTCTGTAAATCTTACAATCCAAATGCAGTTATAGTAAATGACTTTTCATGAGGGGGTGGAACCAAAATATTCTAAATTTCCTAAAAAATATATGTGTAATTCAGTTTAACATATTACAACTATAAAATAGTAACATTACGGATAACTAACTTTAGTATTACCGAGTGTTTCCTTTATTTCATCTTTAATAGCATCTCGTGGGGATCTTAATTTTTTTGGTGTACTTTGACGGTTGAAAGTACATCTGCATCGTATGTAAAGGCTTAGTTTCCTCATCAAAATTTTTCAAAACATAAATACTTTTCTTAAGTGTTATAATGTAAATTCATAAGTTTTGTGAAATAGTTTTACCTAGTTTTAACTAGTTTTACTTAGTGTTACTAATCCTAAATTTTTTTAAAGTAAATTTCGATTTTTAAAAAATAATTTTTTTTTTAGAAAAAACCGGGTTGACCCGATTTAAACGGGTTTGGTTGGATATATACTAGTTGGATATGTAATTATTTGTAACTTTTAGGTTCATTTACCTATTTTTTCATTTAAAAATAAATGTTCAAAAATTAGACGGCCATTTGAGCATTTGTTTCAACTTTTAGGGGCATTAGAGCCATTGTTCTTTTTAAATTAATCTTATTATTCTAATTTTTATTAAATTTTTAAAAAAAAAATTAAAATCAAAAATGAAAATTCTCCACTTTCTCTCTCCTCGTGATTTTCTCTCTCCTCTCATCTCTCTCCTCTCATCTCTCCTCTTTTTCTGATCTGCACGAAAAGAAGACGGCCACCATCAATGCCGCCACGTTCCTTCTCCCTTTCTCCTCCAGCACCACTGAATCGATCCTCCAGCTCGCCATCGACGTGTTACGATCTTCAACAAGCTTAAATTAAGGTTTATATTAAGGATTTGTGAAAATAGAAATTATTTGTAAATTTAGGATAAAAACCACTATTTTTATCTACATTGAAGTTATATCTATGTTGTATGGGTCGATCTCGAACGCATTACTATGTGATGTATTGTGGATGTTGAATTGTAGCGAATCGTTTGAAATTAAGAAAGATTTGAGGCCAAAATCATTGTACAGTCATAGGAGAACTAAGTAGAACTGGGTATTACTAGAACTTACGGGATAAAGATAGTAAAACTACTAGAACAAGTAAAACTACTAACACAAGTATTACTGATGAGGAAAGTAAAACTAGTAGAACTAGTATTACTAAAAAGGAAAATAAAACTAGTAACACTGGTATTACTGATGAGGAAAATAAAACTGGTAAAACTGGTATTACTGATGAGAGTATTAAACAAGTATTACAAAAAAAAAGAAGTAAAACTAGTAGAATATGTATTACTAAAGGGAATATGTAATCGAAGATATTAACTAAATTTGAGAAATCATCAATTTTATATGCACATTGAATGTATATCTATAATTTAAACGGGTTTGGGTGGATATATACTGGTTGGATATGTAATTATTTGTAACTTTTAGGTTTTTTTGTCATTTACCTATTTTTTTTATTTAGAAATAAATGCTCAAAAATTAGAGAGACATTGGAGCATTTGATTCAAAAATTCTCTCCCATTCTCTCTCCTCTCACGCGATCCTCCACTCTCTCCTCTCTCACGCGATCCTCCCTCCTGCTCTCTCTCCTCTCTCACGTAAAGAACAGTGGGCGGCCGACGACATCATCTTCTCCAATCGCCATTTTCTTCTCCTCTTCTTCTCTGTCGCCATTGAATTCGATCCTCCAGCTCGCCATAGACGCCGCCACGATCTTGAACAAATCCTCAACCAAATTAAGGTTTACATTAAGAAAGATTTGTGAAAAAATGATTTATTTGTAAATTTAGGATAAAAACCACTATTTTGATCCACATTGAAGTTATAATTATGTTGTATGGATTGATCTCGAATGCATTACTATGGGATGTATTGTAGATGTTGAATTGTAGCGAATCGTTTAAAATTAAGAAAGATTTGAAGCCAAAATCATTGTACAGTCGTAGGAGAACTAAATAGAACTAGGTATTACTGGAACTTACGGGATGAGGATAGTAAAACTACTAGAACAAGTAAAACTACTAACACTAGTATTACTGATGAGGAAAGTAAAACTAGTAGAACTAGTATTACTAAAAAGGAAAATAAAACTAGTAACACTGGTATTACTGATGAAGAAAGTAAAACTAGTAAAACTGGTATTACTGATGACAATATTCAACAAGTATTACAAAAAAAAGTAAAACTAGTAGAACTGGTATTACTAAAGGGAATCTGGTAATGAATATTTGGTAGATAAAAATGTATTACTAATAGAACTAGTATTACTGAATGAACTTGCTAACTCTTTTTTATATTCTTCTGTAGGAGACAATGAACAAGAACGTAACCATACATTTTGACTACGGGTAATTTGTTTCAAATGATTATATATAGAATTCGAAAGGTCGTATCGACGCTATAATGTTTAAGAATACAAGTGCGGAGGATATAACGTTGGCGATGTTAGAAGCTAGCATATGCAGGAAGATTGCGACAGATGAAAGTAGGACGAAGTTAAAATTGAGTTACATTCCATTGTTAGTGGGAGCTCAGATACCATCAGTTATTACTGATGATGAGGATGTGTCTACTTATCTAGATAGCATGGATAATGAGAAGCGTAGATGTATTTTGTACGTGGAAGTCATCACAACAGATCATTACTTGGAGCAATTTTCAAAAGTGGGCCGAGATAGTTCGTGTGGTGTGAACTATGACGTCTTGCATTCAATAGATGAGGAAATTAATGCAAGTGCCATTGTACCTTACGTAGGTGGAGCAGAACAACGTAATGGCGAAAATGATGAGGATGGTACTAGAGATGGAGAAAATGTACGACATGGTGCATATATGGGTAACGAGTTTGATAGCTCAGCTATGCATGATAACTATGTTGAAATTCCACACGATAGTCAGTTTATAGATGCATGGGAAGATGGTATGGGTATTTTGGTTGGACAAGAGTTTACAACGAAGCATGCATTGCAAGATTTGGTGGACAGAGCCACATTTCAAAATTGTTTTAGTTTTACGATAAAAAAATCTGACAAAACAAGATTAGTTTTACAATGTCGTCAAAAAAGCTGTAAATGGCATTTACGAACTGCGAAGATTGGAAGGTCAGATTATTTCTCGATTAGAACTTACAACAACATGCATACATGCTCTCGGGCTAGTTCGAGTACAAGCAATAGTAAAAGAAAAGGCACACCAAGATTAGTTGTAGATGTTTTGCATGCAGATTTTCCAGGACAATTGCACACCCCTACTGCTAAAAGTCTTGTATCTCTCGTTCAAGGTAAATTTGGTGTGAAAGTATCATATTCGACAGCGTGGAGATGGATAAAGAAAGCTCTTACTAATGTTCGTGGTACTCCAGCAAAAAGTTATGAGGTTTTGTACCAGTATTTGTATATATTGGAAAAGGTTAATCATGGTACAGTAACAAGAGTGAAATTGGACGAAGCAACAAAATTCAAATATCTATTTATCGCATTGGGAGCTTGCATCGAAGGGTTTCAATGCATGAAGAAAGTGATAATGGTGGATGCAACTTTTCTTAAGAATAGATATGGTGGTGTCCTAATTTTTGCGACAGCTCAAGACCCTAATTGTCACCACTATCCCATAACCTTTGGGATACTTGATGGCGAGAACTACGCAAGTTGGACATGGTTTTTTAAAAGCCTGAAAATCGTTGTTCCTGACTCTTCAGATTTGGTATTTATCAGTGATAGAAATGCAAGTCTCATCAAAACAATTACTGAAGTTTACCCGAGCGCGCATCATGGATATTGCATATGGCATTTGTCTCAAAATGTGAAAGGGCACATTTGTAACGTAAACAAAGACGTAGTTGCTTAGAAATTCATGGAGTGTTGTAAGATATATACAGAGACTGAGTTCATGCGGGCTTATGGTGAATTTAGGTATAGATATCCTTCTGCAGCCAAGTATTTGGATGAAACAGCTGATGTTAAACATTGGGCGAGGTGTTATTTCCCAGGCGAAAGATACGACATCTACACAAGTATTTGTGCGGAGTCATTGAACAGTGCATTTTCGAACTGTATAAAGTATCCCTTACTACCCATGATTGATGTGATTATCTCAAAAATCTCTGAATGGTTTAACAAGCATAGGAAAGATGCGGTTTCTGGATCGGACTACCACAAACTAGTGCCTTTTGTGGAGAATTTAGTTCACAATACATGTAAAGAGGCAGTTGTCTTAACTTTGATGGAGCTAAACAGTTTCGAGTTAGAGTACATTGTGAACGGAAGTGATGGAAAGATGTACTTGGTGAATTTGATAAGGAAAACTTGCAGTTGTAAACGTTTTGATATCGACAAGTACCCTTGCGTACATGCAACAGCCGCTGTCATGGAATACATGAAGCGTGAAGATAGAGCACGGGATATCTTTTTTCATGATTTGTGCTCAAAGTATTATTTCGTGGAGTTATGGGCACTAGCATATAGGAGGACAATTTATGTAGTGCCGGATAAGTTTGAGTGGAATATCCCGGATTACATCAAAGAATTGCAAATCATGCCTCCGAACTATAACAATAAAAAAGGAAGAAAGAGATTAAAGAGATTTCCATCTACCGGAGAACGCCGCAAATTGACTAATAATAAAAGGCTACCAAGATGGAATTTGTCATATTGGTTATTTGGTAACGCTAATAGTGTATGAATAATTTTATTTTTCATTACGTTATTTGTACTAATGCTTATTTGTGAACATTTGTAAATATTTGTAAAAGACAACTTTTTGTTTTGGAAAACTACGTAACGCTAGGTTGTACTACTATCATATCAGAACACTATGTAACATTGGTATTACTGAACTTATGAAGTAAAACTACGTAACACTCGTATTACTGTTATTCAAAACTTGTAAATAATGAATTCAATTTGATTTCACAAATTTATCACAAAACAAACATAAAAGTTAACATAAACCAATTTTTGTTATATAAGGAACTATAAAATCTCAAAAACATGTATTCAATATAACAATTAAAAATCAAGCCATAATAATATATTTGAAGAATATATTCCACTAAACACCTTATACTTTTATAACAACTTTCTCATAATCACTCATTTCAAAACGAAAACACACATAACAGAACTTTAATAAATATTAATATACAAAGTGATAACAATCATAATTTAACTAATTATAAACTAATGTAAAACTAAAAACCTTCAATTTTTAGTTGGTAAAACTAATTTAAATCGAAAACACCCTAAAATAACACTATGTACAAAATCGGTATTACTAAAAACTTCTGTAAAACTAGTTGAAATCGGCGACTCCCAAAAAAGGAAATGGCGGCTACAAAAAAATAACGGTTGCCAAAAATAAAAAGTGCCAAAAAAATTATTTTTTAAAATTTCAAAAATTTAGAATATTTGTATGAATTTATTAATTTATAAGATTTATATAATTTTGTAAAGAAAAAATTAATTTTTAAATTTTCGAAAATTTTAAAATTTGTAGAAATTAAATTAATATGCAATATTTTAATATAATGAAAATCAATCAACCATAATTTTTAAATTTTAAATTTCAAATAAATCTGAAAAAGAACAACATTAATTTTACGTAGTTTTACCAAATGATACGAGTTTTACGGAATAACAACAAGAAAGTTACGAAATCAATTAACCATGATCTTCTCAATCAGCATTCCTTTTCCGCGTTGGCCACCTTGTGTATGGAGTCTTCACAACACCGGAAGAGTTTCTTTTCCTCTTTCTAGTGAACATACGTTGTATAGTGCGCTCGGTTGCATCCTCGGTTGCAACCTCAGTTGGAACCTCGGTTGGTATCTCCGTCGGTTCTGAAATTTTAGCGCTTTCTGCCTCCAAATCACCTTCTCCACCGTATATGGCTTCATCTTCGTCCTTTGAACCCTATAATCAAAACAAATGGTTTTACTTAATATCCGTATAAATTATTAATTCTTACTCAAATATAACTAATGCAAACATATTTACCATTCTCATATCAACGGTTGTATCATCATCCGTTGTTGGACTTCTCTCCACGCCTTTCTCAATGCTTTTCTCCACATCCCCATCCTTCTCACACTATAATCAAAACAATTAGTGTTACGCAATATTACTCAGTATTACTTTTTTATACAAACAAATTTACCGTCTCCACATCAATGTTCCTATCATCGGCCCTATCTTCGTCCACATCATCCTGCCTATCCTCCTGCCTTGTACTTCTCTACAAATCCTACAATTCAAAAGCAATTAAATTAAGTATTATTAAATGTTTGTAATAATAAGTAACATCTAATACCACCGCGATACATCTCTTCATACAACCTAGTTGTTTCTAACTTGTTTTTTACGGTAGAACCTACACAAACAAATATTATTAGTTTCAAATATAAAATAAGTACAATTTTGTAATAATTAAAATGATATTTACCTCCAACGGTGTACAAAATATGGGCATAATCCACTAGATACCCTTCACCACACCTCGAAAATGATCCATTATATGCGAGATCTCTCGCATAATGTGATCAAAAGACAATCTCCCCCATCGAAATGTCTTGCAGAGATCGAGATCGCTCACAGCTCGTTGGAAGAATGGCTCGACGGCAGGTGCATCTTCTTCCGTCTTTGTCTGTCTTATAATAATACTTGATAGAAAACATAAGACAGCCATCTTCAACCTATCTTGCGAAGGTCTCATATCCTTCAGCTTCTCCTTTACATCTGCGTATCTGACCTTTGCACCCCTTCCGAAATGCTTTTCAATAAAGTCCATACTACCTATACTTTGGTAGTTCACGGGATAATTCTGGCAGTCCAGCCCGAAGATTAATACGTGTTCTCTTATCCCATACCGGATGGGAGTACCGTTTACGAGGAACCAAGCTTCTCTTTTTCTTTCCGTTCGCACAGTGCGAACCAGGAGCATCCACAATCCCATCACTTTGTGGTTCTTATCTTTCGATATATGGAAAAAATGCTTGAATTGTGGATGACGGTGAAACTACCTCTTTTCGTCCATTCGAAGGGGGTACTTCAAGTTATCTAACATCTCCACCGCTTCAGTGATGTAACACCTCATGGGGATCTTAATTTTCTTTGTACTCCGATGGTTGGAAATACATTTGCATCGGCTGTAAAGCCTCTGTTTCCTCACAAGAATCCTGCAAAACAAATACAGTTTTACCTAGTGTTACCAAGTGTTACAATTTAGATTCATAATTTTCGCTACATAGTTTTACCTAGTTTTACCCAGTGTTACTATCCTCAAAAACATATATTTACTACACAGTTTTGTCGAGTATTACAAGTACTATTATTTTTGTTCATTCTTACTAGTTTTGCTCAGTGTTACTAAACACAAATTATCAATTTTAATACATAGTTTTACCGAGTCATTCCAGTGTCACTAATTCTACTTTTGAAACATAGTTCTACTTAGCACTACCAGTATTACTATTTTCCTTTAGTGTTACTAGTTTTACTCAGTGTTACTAATCCAAAAGTTATCAATTTTAATACATAGTTTTACCTTACTGTTACTAGTTCTCTTTAGTGTTACTAGTTCCACTTAGTGTTACTAGTTCTCCTTAGTGTTACTAGTTCTCCTTAGTGTTACTAGTTTTCTTTAGTGTTACTAGTTCTCTTTAGTGTTACTAGTTCTCTTTAGTGTTACTAGTTCTCCTTAGTGTTACTAGTTCTCCTTAGTGTTACTAGTTCTCCTTAGTGTTACTAGTTCTCCTTAGTGTTACTAGTTCCACTTAGTGTTATTAACCCAGAAAACATCAATCTCCAACAAAGTTTTACCGAGTTCTTCTAGTATCACTGCCAAGAATATCAGTTTTACTCAATTCTACTTAGTTCTACCACTAAAAATCGATACGTACCGTTGAATCTCTGTCGGAAACACTTCGCGAACTGTTTCCTTCCTGCTCAGAATCGGTTGGATCTTCGTAAACGATTCTAGATCCAGCTACGACAATCCTTTTTTCTAGATTTTCTCCTCCGTCATTCGGACTTTCTCCACATCCGTAATTAGCATTTTTTGTTCGAGCCATCCTACAAAAAAACAACCGAACTAGAACACTCGAAAATTCATACAACCCTAATCGAAATCGACACAAACGAAGTTCTCTTATGAAATTTCAAAGTTAATACTTTAGTTCTACGGAGTTTTACTTTGGTTTCGCAATAAATTCGCAATAACTTCTGAACTGTTGGATCTTCCATCATTTTCTCTAAAGCTTCTACAGACAAACCAGGCCCTCCTTTTCCAGCGCCTGTGTAAGCAATGTACTGACTAAGGATTCCATTTAAAAACTTAGACAAAGAGATTATCAATTACGAATGAGATATGAAATATACATCTAGCATAACATACCAAGCCTGAGAAAATTCCTGCAAACTACTTTGGGGGAATCGGCCATTTCATACGCCAACTTTAGCCCTTAGTTACAATTCGTTAGTAAACTTTATACCTGTGCCATTACATACAATAACTATGCTCCGTAAGTTATAACATACGTTGACCATGACGGAGTTAGTCAATCCGTTAATGATGCTGAGTCAGATATTAGGTGGCAAATTTTAATTAAATCGGTAATGACTGGACACTAAACGACGTCGTTTTAATAGTTATTTTCTCAACTCCAAACGACGTCGCATTTCACTTTCCCCTTTCTTGAACCCTAATTTTTGTTTGTCGGCGATTTTAGACGATTTAGTGGCGATTTTAGGCGATTTCACCGGCGATTTCACCGGCGATTTCGACGGCGATTGAACACGATTTCGAAGGAAGTAATTCGAGCCTATTTGCATGAAATCATCACCAAATAATGAGGTAACTTTCTGAAAATTTTGTTCTAGGGATTTTCGGGTTTTGTTGGAATCCGATTTTTTGAGAAATCGTTGGCAAATTTGGGGGATTTGTAACCGAAATCTGAATGGGTATTTGGTGTTGTTTTGAAATCGGATTTGACGAAAAACTTTTTCCGAAGTAAGCTTCTTAGATCTTCTTTGAAATCGTGATTTCACATGCTATTTGACCCAAAAATTTTCGCATGGTGTTGTTGTTTCGTTAGTTGTTAGATTTCTTAGGTTTTATTTGTGTCAATCTACAAAGATGGAATTGATACACCTAATTATTCCCATTTTTGCGTAATGCCCAAAAATTTCTTAGGTGTTGTTATTTGTGTCGATATTATTGTAGTTGTGAGCATGAAGTTGAGTAGATTCATGAGGCAGATTCATCGTTATTATTGTAGAAAGAGGTTTTAGAAATGGCAGATGCATCGTTTAGAAATTTTCTTTGCAGAGATAGAGATGTGAAATTGGTTTAACTTAAATGGCAGATGCATCGTTTAGAAATTTTCTTTGCAGAGATAGAGATGTGAAATTGGTTTAACTTTAAACTAAATAATCTAATAGCAACGTGATATCATTATTCATTCATCGGTTATTGATTAAGAAATGGTTGAAAGAAAAATGAATGTAAATATTTTAATCAGAATAAAGTTTTTTTTTATAACTGGCCTCTTATTTGTCTCTTGTTTGTCTCTTATTTTATCTTTTTCTGATTTGGATTTATATGGGTTGTCTCTTCTTTGCAGTTTTGAAAACGATGCGATCTTCACCTGTTACTACGGTGGAAAGTTCAAGACAATCGATGGAAGTCTTAATTATGTTGGAGGAGACGTTGTAATCGTGGAAACCCAAGCGGAAGCATTGTTTACAAGTCTAGAAACAGAGTCAAGAGTGACTCTATATGGACAGCGAGTGTGGTTTAAGCTCCCATTTGAACCGTTGACCGATTTGAAGTATATGGTTGCTGGAGATGGAAATTTTCAGAGGATGTGTGAAGCAGCTCGTTGGACTCATACAGTGGAGGTTTATATGGAGGCAGAAGACGTTGCGCGAGAAGATGGACAAAATGAAGATGGGCAGAATGAAGGCAATGAAGATGGGCAGAATGAAGGCAATGAAGATGGGCAGAATGAAGACAATGAAGATGGGCAGAATGAAGCCAGTGGAGATGGGCAGGAAGAAGACAATGAAGATGGGGTGGAAGAACAAAACGTAGAGACGTGTGATGAGGAAGCACGAGTTGAATCACATGTGGCTGATTTCGTTGACGATGAAGAACATGTCAATTACCATGATACTCCGGAGAATTCAGAAGATGAGGAAGTAGATGAACATCGACGATATGAGACGTGGAGGAGAGGAAGTGGTGAAATTAAGCTTGGCCAAGTTTTTGCTAGTATAAAAGAGTTCAAAGAAGCTTGAACGATACAAAATCGTGGTAACACACGATCAATGTAGAAAAGCGAAGGCTCAGGCACTTGCATTAATCCAGAAAGAGCATGTGGAGCAATTCACACGGCTGAAAGATTATAAGCTTGAGATATTGGAGTAAGTCCCTTCTAACATTTCGTTCATTTTAACTTTAAATACTTGTAAATTATAATGTCATTTCTTCGTTTTGTAGTTCGAACCCTGGTTCTAAAGTGGAGCTTGGAATAGTCCCGGGATATAATGGTGTGGAGATGTTTGATCCGTTTTACGTATGTTTTGAAGCATTGCGTAAGACTGAATCACATATTGTCGACCCATCATAGGCATCGATGGTTGCTTCTTGAAATCAACAGTTAAAGGGCAATTATTGGTAGCAACAGGAAGAGATTCGAATAATCAAATATATCCGGTCGCTTGGGCAGTTGTACATGTTGAAAACACTGATTCATGGCTGTGGTTCCTACGTAAGCTCAAATCTGATTTGGAACTTGGAGATGGAGATGGGTACACGATTATATCGGATAGACAAAAAGTAAGTTTCTGATTATTATTGGATGATTCATGGTTGTTTATAAAAGTAAATTTCAGATTATTTATGATTGTATCTATCATTTCAGGGCTTACTAATCGCTGTTGAGCAAGAGTTGCCGAAGATAGAACATCGAATGTGTGCACGCCATATCTACAGTAACTTGAAGTCTAAATTTCCTAACAAGCCGCTCATGAAGCCATTATTTTGGGCAGTCGCAGAGAGCTATAACTCAGCTGATTACGATAAAGCTATTGAGGCAGTTCAGGCGTATGATTCAGAAGTTTATGAATTGATGATGACGAAGAATCCAAGGAATTGTAGTCGAGCTTTCTTCACAAGCACAGCTTGCTGTGAGGACGTTCACAACAATTTCTCTGAATCATATAATAGTGCAATTAATAGTGCAAGAGAACTACCACTAGTGGAGATGTTAGAGACGATAAGGAGGCAAGCTATGGTTAGGATTGGACAACGAAACAAGAAATCAATAGAGCATACAGGTACATTTACTCCTAAAGTCGCAGAGGTTATTGAGGCAGAAACAAGATATAGAAAATATTGTAGAACGTTTGCTGGACCAAATGGGTGGTTCGAAGTCACGGAGAATGGTTCACCTTTTAAAGTGCACATGAGGAGAATGACATGTAGTTGTCGGTTGTGGGATGTTTCAGGGATTCCTTGCCGCCATGCCTTACGGGTTATCTTAGACAAAAAACTACAGCTTGATGATTATGTGTCAAAGTGGTATTTGACTTCGACATGGCGCAATCAGTATAGTGATTCAATTTTGCCGCTTAATGGCACGAAATTTTGGAGAAACTCGGGTGAATCAACGATTCAAGCACCACCTCATGATCAATCAAAGGGTCGGAAAAAGAAACAAAAGAGGAAGAAGAGCAAGCACGAATCTCCTACAAAGAAAGTCAAGATGAGCAAAGAGGGGCGGACAATGCATTGTGGACATTGTGGAGTAGCTGGACACAACTCAAGGGGATGCACTAATGTGGGAGTGAAGCTCGTAAGGTCTGGAAAAAATGTTGCACAAAGTGAATCAGAATCTATCAATGTTGATTACGGAGAGGGACCGAGCCAGCCAACGCAAAATTCGAACAATGTTGATTAAGGTGTTGATTAAGGTGTTTTCGGAAGCTTTTGTGTTTGTAGGAAGCTTTCACTGGTCTTATGTTTTTGTGTTTGTAGGAAGCTTTCACTGGTCTTATGTTTTTGTGTTTGTAGGAAGCTTTCACTGTTGTGAGTGCTGTTTGTAGGAAGCTTTCAATGGTTTTATGTTTTTCTGTTTCGATGTTGCATTCTGGGAATATTTTGTATAAAATCTGATGGAATGGGAATATTTTGTATAAAATCTGATGGAATTTTTTCATAACAGACGATTACTTTTAACATAACACAAATCTAGATTTTTTATAACATTACAGAACACAACAAATTTATTATGATTTTTGTAACATAACACAAATCTAGATTTTTTATAACATAACACAAATCTAGATTTTTTATAACATAACACAAATCTATTATGATTTAACATAACAGAACACAAATATATTTTCAATTTTTAAACTAAAATAACATAATAGAACACAAATATTAGCATACTACATACAATTATCTTCCGTATTTTCCAAATTTCACCATTACATTCTTCAAGCTTTTTCTCCCAGCCACGCACAACCGCTTTAATGTCGTCAATATCGTTTTTATAACGATGAACAATAGCTTCACAAGTCCGTGTCTCACACTCAAGAGTCTCCATTTCATTTTCATAATTTCGTAAACTATCCCGAAGACTTCCCATATGTTCTTTAACCTCATCAACAACAATTTCAAGCTTCTCAATCTCTTCAATTAACGATTCATCTGCCCATTTAAACAAATGAGATTTATGATTTTCGGATCTATTAGGACAACAATAGAAAATTCTTCCTGGATTTTGCTCAGTCCTTGATGTTCGAATTGTAGCAGATTCTCCACAGCGACAAACTTTTGGAATGCCTTTTCCTCGAACAGCCCGATCGATTTCGGAGTTTACACTTATTCCTTCACAAATTTTCACTAATTTTAGATAATTTGAAAATTTTAAACACTAAATCGCTGTTACATAAACGAGAAGACACAAAACCATATTGAAATACGTACCTGACCCAGTTTCTGCCATTTTCGTTCGCGCTGGGGAAGAAAGGAAGGGGGAGACAAAATTTTCGAGATTTTTTCCTCCCCAAAACCCTAATTTCATTTAACCCACACGAGAAAGAGGAAGAAGGAAGGAGGTATTTTTTTGAGTCATAATTATGAAACGACGCCGTTTCAATTGTTAAAGTCATTTACTGAAACGATGTCGTCGCTGACGTGTCATCCTAGTCAGCGATGATAAACGGTGAGATAAACGCCGTTAAACGCTTATGTATGTTTTATACTAATTACTCAAGTTAATGTATGTTATGGACTAAATCGAAAGTTTATGTATGAAAATGCACAGCAACAAAATTCGTTATCGAATCGTAACCACACGCCAAAGTTTATGTATGAATCGGCCGAAACCCCAACTACTTTGCATACCTTACTGCTGCAAGTCATATACCAAGACAGACAAACGACTAGCAGCAGGCCACAAATAATGGAGAGGATAAGCCAAATCATTCCTCTTTCTCACCAATTTAAATATCTTTCTTTGTTTCTAATTATTGGCATAGGCAATAAAATAATTGCTTTAATTATGAATCAAGCCGCTTGATGAAACCGCAATTCATTAACTCACCCAAAGATTGAAAAACCTCTGAAGGAGTGGCACCATTCGCTGGAGCAGCTCCATTTTGCAAAACCTTTACCCAAGACCATATGAGAGAGCATAGAAGCATCACAGGTTAGCCAAATTAGGTCAGTTTTTACAATCACCACTTGGTGTGCTGTGCAGACACATAAACTTACATCCTCAAATAAGCGAGTTTCTTTGGAGGCACTAGTTTCAGTGACTTCTGCATAGTTATTGAAAGGACTCTCCTTCAAGGTTTCCTTGGGGGAAATGTCTTCAAAAGCTGCATCCAAGGTCAAATCAACTTCGAAATCAGAAGCTTAGGAAATGAGAAAGCAAGAAGCTCATAATGTGAGGATACAAATGAGAGGAGGTTGATTTCTGAAACATAAAAGGATCTACCATAGCTCTTTTCTTCTTTCTTTGCTTTTTCTTCCTCCAAAACAACATTTGGCTTATTAACTTCTATATTTTTGGCAGGCATAGGTTGCGGCTTAGTCAAAGAAGGTGTATCTACTTTTGTCGCTGTCACATCAACAGTGGCACTTGAAGACTGGGATTGAGATTGGAACAGTGAGGAATTAGGACTTGTTTGAGGAGGAAATGGAAACGGAAAAGGTGATCCTGATCCTGTTGGGAACCCAGGATTGTTAAACTGGCTATTTTGCGTATTCATCTGGTTCATCATTGTCTTCATAGCTGTTTGCATTGCATATTTCTGAAACCAAAGAAAATTTCCAGGGAGAATTACAGAATAATAAGAGATAGCGTTGAGAACTTGTGAAATATATTGCAATCAAATAGTTATGAAAATGACTGGATATAAATACCTGAGTTACATCACTAAAACTATAACGGTATGGAGGTTATATCAAACTTTCCATCAATGAATCAAGTGACTATCCAAAAGTAAAGAGAAGCAAATGTTTATATGCTTAAATTTAAGTTCAGAAAATGTGAACACTACATTAGAGGATAAAGATGACTGAAGCAAAAATTGTGTTTCTGCAAGAGACTAGCAAAAGTCCCATAAAACAGAGCGTTGGTGAAGAGGAGGATAAAATACTCACCTTTAAACTTGAAGTTACCTGTAATCCCATCAGAAAAAGATGATCAGGTTCTTATTATTCCATACTGAGCAAGAAAGAACATGTATATAGAGATATATACTAACCCATGAGAACAGAGCTGATAGCCCAACTCCAACACCAATCCAAAAAAGTGGTGATCCTCTACAAAATGCAGATAATAACAACCATATCAAATGCTTTAATTACCAAGAATCAAACATATATAAAAAATCTAAACATATTGCCCAAAAACAAGCTTCAAATTGATGTAGACAAATTCACAAGTGTGATATAAGAGATAAAGCAATTCATAAGCTTTTGTTCACCGGTCAGAAAGGTATACAGTTTGACTTAAAATCACACAGATAGAAGTTTTAAGAACTTTTTTCCCCGGAAAGCTTTTGCATTTGTCATCAACAATAACACGATGGGTATCGAGTGGATGTGCAAAACTAACCAATTTCTCCAGCTTTCTCCGGACGCGAAGAGGGAGAATTGGATTGCACGGAGGCAGAGATCTTTGAGCACCGGAGTACAATTTTAGGAGTCCGACGCGGAAACCCTACTGGGTTTTTAAGCGAGGTAGTGAAATTGCATCCTATTAACAGCTTGGGAGAAGAAGCTGAACAGGAAACAAGGGTCAGGTTCTCCATTTGTATGGTCTCTTTGCACTAAAGAAACACAGAAGACCCTAAAACGATACTGGTGGAGAAGAGTAAAAAGATATGATGAGAGGAAGAAGGAAATGAAGAAGAGAGAGAGACTCTTTGGTCTACTGAATCCTTTCAATCACGAGGTTTGAGTTACTACTGGTTTGGATCCACTGCAACTCAGTGCACTGAAACCTTTTCGCGATTTACAGGTGGTTAGATATTAACCGTCAGATGAATGGCCTGATTTACAATCCAAGGGTGCAATAAAGGATTTCATTTGTTTGGGTTATTTTAGATAGTTTGGATTTCATTTAGAGAAAATAAAACAGTTATTCTACTACTTTTATATTTGATTTGATATTTTCTCGTATGATAGTGTAAAATTTTCGTATGAAAATTGGTCCGGATTATAAAACAAAAATATAACTGATTTTTTTTAATAGATATCAATAGAGTAAGTGGATTATATTTTGAAAGAATTCATTGGATGCATTTTTGCTTTGCTCAGAAAATAATCATTTTTGAAATATTTTAGATGAATTTAGACCCCCAAAAAACAATGTGATTATTTGTATATCTTTGATTAAAAAAACAGAAGTCAGACTAAATTTTATTCTCATTTTTAAGATATAAGTTATATGTTGTTTATGGAGTGTTTGGCATACTCTTATTACAATGTGCCACAACTAGAATTTCTTACTTCTTTGCACAACATCAATACATCTTCTGTCAATAGTTCCTTATACTATTGTCAAATCGTCTCTTTACTTATCAACTCCATCGCAAAGAGACACAGTTTGTCCTCAAATTGTAAGTCCATAAACTTTAATTAAGCCAAATGTGTCAATGATTCTAAAAGTATATCATCAAGCAATCCCATTTTGAAAAAGAAATACAAAAGCGCAGGCAAAATTCACAACCTCTGTTCGGTGTAATTAGATCAAGATAATCGAGGTGAAGAGAAAACAACATATCATAAAACTAATTATAACAGAGATCACAGTGATAGAAGCTACAATAGCAATAACCAAAAAAAAAATACAAAGTTGCCTCTCAGACAAAGGGCCAAAAGCTTCCACATATGTAAACACGAGAACATGTTAGGGTTCTTCAAGATTTAATCGAAGAAAATGTCGACCTAGAGCTCCTCAATGCTCTCTTCCTTTATCTAAAACACAAAGGAAAAAGAAACCCTTCAAGCATTTTAGATCAAGGTGTCATCAAGCAATTAAGGAGCTCAAAAAGTCTCTTTCTTTGGCTTATATGAAGAAGTACCAAATCAAGTTCTCGGCCCATCTTTTTTAGTGTGGTTAAAGCAAGAAAATCATCATAGAGCAGCATAAAAAAAACCTAAATCATATAAACTACAAATTCAAAAGAAACAGTAACAACATTATACCCAAAGTAATGACTATGGAAAAACTGCTTCTCAGACAACGGGCCAGAGTTTTTCCTCAAGAGTGAACTTGAAAAACGAGTCATGTCATGATTCAAACCAAGAAAAAATGTCGATAAGAACTCGACATTACTCTCTACCTTGATCTAAACCACCAAGGGGAAGACCTTTCAGCAGCTTAGATCAAAGTGTCATCAAGAAAATGCCGAGATCTAATCAAATCCTTCTCAAGTTTGAATGGAGAAGTGTCACATCAAATTTTCAAGCCCTTCTTTTTCAGTGTGGTTAAAGCAAAAAAATCATCATAGAGCAGCCAAAAAAAAACAAACTTCATAAAAACCGAAAACATAAAAGTTTTCGAATCTCGAGAAAATGATGGAAACCACGAGGACAATAACTCTCAGAATTCTACATTCCAGAGATTCAAAACCATCAATGAAGATGATTGATCTCGCATCGGAACGTACGATGACGCTAACAAAAATTTGTTCCCTTAAATGCTAATTTCTTAACGGAAGATTTCCTAGCACAAATTTTCACATTTTCAATGAAAAATTAGAGCCAAAATCGTATCTTTTCGTTAGAGATTGGATATTTGTGGAAATCAATATGCGGCGATATAAAAGACGAAATCTTTACTTATGGCAACTTAGGGTTTACATCGATTTTATGGGTCTTTTAACTTCTATTTTTATTGGCATATTGGCCCAAATTAACAAATACCAACTTGTCGAAAATGGTTCCTTTTTTGATATCTTGAGGTAAAGAAAAAACCTTTCTCTTATTCCCCCTGTTGGTTCTGTTTCTGTCAGCAATTAAAAAAAATAAGATACTCGCTCCTCGTCGAATCAGTAAGAGCGTCTCTCTTCAGTGTTTCACTGATTTGCAGAGGTAAGGTTCCCGTTTCCTCGGTCAATTACCAATCTGTTGATACAACTGATAAAAATTCCCTTCAGGTTTGTTTCCAGGGATTTCGACAATCGGAGATTCTCCTTGTGTTAATTTCCCAAGGAGATTCTTTTATTCTTTCTCCATACGTTCTTAACAAACCCTTTTGTGTTATTCCCTGATTTTTAATCCAAGAACCAGTTTTGTAGAAATCCTGATTATATCTACTTCTTCGTACTCCATGTATGTATCACTCTGATTCGAATGTATAAGATGTGTCATGAACCTATCAACATCTCTCCGGGAGAGTCTGAAATTACATTCCCTGAGTTAGACCACCTTCCCTTGACGACACGCCGGAGTTTTTTGCAATCAAGTGAAAGAGTCTCTCAACTTATCGCTGCTTCCGTACCTGCGTGAACTACAATATAAACTCTCGAAAGAGACACAATATTGTTTTGAAATTTGACTTAGGTAGAAGACCCACTAATAACTGAAACAAAGACCCAAGCAAGAGCTTTTAAATGTTTAAAAGTGTGCCTTTCAATACTTTGGTCTCTTGGGTGGCGTATTCGAATTCCCAGGCTCTGATTTCCGCTTTATTCCCAAGAAATGCTCCACCTGAAACGTTTCAATGCAATGATAAAACATTAGTCCTCAACTAAAGCACATCTTATCAATAAGTTTTATTCTAAAAGAAATTCATTCATGTGGATTCTCTTAACCTTTTTGTCACCAAGCATTGGTGTTAAGCTCCCTGGAGCATCCTTCTCAACAGTTGCAAACCCGCTTTGTGGATCACTTGTTTGTCTGGAAAAAATGCAACAAACAAGTATCTCTGTGATGCCTACAAATCGAGAAGAAAAAAAAAACATGAAGCATATATATACCCTGGTTTGACATTGCCAGTGAGGACAAGGTAAGGACTTTTCAATTGAGCTTGCGCTTCTCTCATTCTTTCAACAGAAAGCGATGGTGTGTCTGAATTTTTCATTTGCTTCAATTTGAGCTCTTCCTGGTACTGTTTCATCCGCTTTTCTTCCTTCATTTTCCCTGGCCCCTTCCCGTGGAATTTGTGTGATAGTAATCGAAAGGCTTCTTTTGGAGTTAACTGTTAAGTGAAGATCAATCATTTTACATATACACATACGGACGAGTTTGAATCAGAGCTTGAAACAAAAACTTACCGTTCTACCAAACTCATCAGTCCTCTCAATCCGGATATCCTTGAATCTCTCCTTACTTTCTTCATCATCCACAATACCCACAAGCTTGCTCTTTTTCTTGTCCATATTTCTACCACCCCATTCAACCTTCTCCTTTAGGGTTCCTCGATCTTTAAGAAGCTTCAATGCACCAGATAATCCTTTTCCAACCGCAACCTCATGTATCGTTTCATCAGGAGTTATCTCGTTTGTATCTGATGGAGGCTCTGCTGCATCCATATCAGTGTCTTTTACTTCTGTCCAACCATCAGGTTGCTCTTCTTTGACTTCTTCAGGAGCTTTGGGTGCTTCATCTTCATCCATGAAAACATCTTCAGTTTCAGGCTTCCGAACATCTAAATGACAAAACCAATTGATCAGAACTCCATAGGACTTTACCGACAAAAGCATATTTTTGTTTAAGAAAAAAGGGGTAATCAGCAGGTAGTAGAAACTATCTGCAGATAAGCCAAATCCCGTGCACTGGATGCACTAGTGTGAGAGAAAATGTCTGAATATGCCAGCAAATAAGTGTTCCAAATAACTAGAAACAACTACAGCAGATCAATATAATAAGAGGCAAAGCAATAAATAATAGCATAAATACATCAGAAGATTTGTACCTTCATCGCGATGGAGACCCCAGACAAATTCTTCCATCTCTGTGAAAACCACTGTATTTTCTTGTGTCTCAGCCACAGTGGTTCTATTATCATCTGTTCTCTGATTGGTGCTAGAAGCCACAAGATGCGCAACTGCCTGAGGACCTAATCCAGCTTCCCCTTTCTTAGTAAAAGCTAACTTCCTAGCTCTCTCTAACGATTTATAAAGATCGTCAGCATCATCAGCCAACGCCATAGTCTCATCTTCTTCTCTTTTAATAGGCTGAACTTGTTCCATTCTGAGTAGCCTGGATGCCTCATCAGCTTTAGCAATGGCTGTCTGATAGGCATTGCTACGTTTTTCATAGTCAGACCTTTCTTTCTCTTCTTTCATGGTTTGCCTTTTGCCATCTTTGCGGGAACCAAGATCCTCAGTTCCCAATCCTGAAGCAACAGCTTCAGCTTCAAGCGCATTTAAGTCCAATTTATCCTTTCTCCGCAATGCTTTCTTTTTCTTAGGTTTTTTGAACCGTAACATTTCTTCATGTGAGAAATAATCTGATGAGATCTTTGCCGATGAGTTAAGGTCTTCAAAAGTATTAGTTGTATGACCCTGAATTCTCTTACGCAGCTAATTGGTAGAACATAAAGAACAATGAAATCCATTAGCCCCTATACTTACTACGATCCCTTCATCATTGAAAACTGCAAGAACACAAAGTACCTCCTCCAGCTTCTTCTCAGCTTCACCGGTAAAGCGACCCTTCGCATCCAAAAATATCCCCTATAAATGAAAGCAGCGACTTTATTTCATCCAAAGGAATACCTACAACTCTAGTATCTAAAGAAGTCCGCTAGACAGAAAAAAACTTACATCATCGGTAGAAGGCTCATCGTACTGTGGAAGCAACTTCTTTTCTGCCCCGGGATCATCATTAAACCTAAAAAGTCAATACCATTGCTATGTTTCAATATTAAGTAACACAGATACACTCACTAAAAATGTCATCAAAATATCCTTAACTTACTTATCATCATATATTCCCTTCTTCTTCTTGGCTGCTTCATAAGCTTCGTTTCGACGCTTTTGTTCTCCAATTTCCACATTTTCTAGCATGTCAATCTCTGCCACAATAGTTCCAATCTCGTTTATAACAGACCCTTACATCCACCGTGTTAAAAACATAAATGAAAGAGAGTATAAGTAAGATACCAACCATTGTTAACATCTCCATCAGCAAGGACACTCTGATCTTTTAGTGTCAAGATAACTGCTCCACCTTCCACCACTTTCTCCAAACCGTGTAGAACTTTAACACCAGATAGATGCTCTGTTGATCAGAATGTGAACGTAATTATCAAACAGAAAGCATCACATGAAGACAATATTTTAGAAAGAATGAAAGAAAATCGAATTGTAATATATGACCAAATACTTGAATCATTTCATCTTTTAAGCAAAAAATGAACGTAATAGTTTACATGATCAATTATTTTCAAGATTTATAGTTAGGTGTGGAAAACTGCAAAGGAACTTATACCAGAATCAACCAACAAATCACTCCCATCCAACAGTAAAGTGGACGCCATTTACATCCTACATTTTTTTCACAGGAAAACTTACCGCCATCCTCTGCGTCTTCATTTTCACCTTGATTAATATTGTCCTGAACAAATAAAGCATAGGATAAATTACTAAAATGTCAATAAAAGGAAACTATGGGGAGATACAAGGAAACAAATGTCCAAGGAATAAGGAAATACCTGCTCCTCAAAAATTCTAGAGAGCTGATGAGCTCTTTGCTTCTCAGCATTTCTTTTTTCCTCAATCTTACGACTCCTTGCAACCCATGATAGTGCATCAGAAGCCTCTTCAGTTTTCTTCTTTCTTTCCTCTCTCATCCTACAGAAGGAAACAAATATATCTTTAAATTCCTACACTATTAATGTATATAGCATAAGATAATGAAGTAGAGCCTTACTGTCTTACCTTATCAGAAATAACAAAGAAAATTCATAACATGTATGAACAGAAATGCTCATTATTAAATCAGACTAATTAGTTACCAACATAGCAAACATCAGCACTGCCAGGCTTAAATCAAAATCAGCTACGTGATGTAATTTATCAGATTTAGTATTGCATGCTACTACAGTAGTGAATTATTCAATTGTAAGAACTCATGTGAAAGGAAAATTTCCCTCCACTGTAAGATGTTGAGATATAAATTAAGAAACTCAACGATTGAATAGTTGACAGCAAAAAGAAAAATCACTTACTTCAAAATGCGATTCTCAAGTTCCAATGCAGATGCTTCTTTCCCACTTGATGCAGCACTAACATTATCCCCAACTTCATTTGGGCCTTTGTTTTCATAATGCTCATATCTTTCCGCATTTTTTTCAGTCTCATCATCATCTTCCTGGTTTTTCTTACTCACTCTCTCCACCACTCTTGACCTATCCTTGTTTTTGACTGCTTCCTTCTCCTTAGACTTCTCTTTTGATTTCTCCTTTTCTTTTTCCTTCTCATTATCCCTCTCCTTTTCTCTATCCTTATGTTTATCTCTTCCTTTTTCTCTTTCCTTGTCTTTTACCCGATCTCTTTCCTTCGCCTTCTCCCTATCGCTGTCTCTATCCCGATCTCTGCACTTTTCTTTCTCCCTCTCTTTATCTCTACCTCTAGAGATCTCCTTCTCTATGTCTCCCTCCTTATCTCTTTTTCGGTCCCTCTCTTTCTCCTTATCCCTTCGGTGGTCTTTTTCTCTTTCACGCTCCTTATCCCTGTTCTTTTCTCGGTCATAGTCCTTTTCTTTATCCTTGCTCCTATGATCCTTCTCTTTCCTCCTTCCATCTCTATTTTCTCTAACAGGCGACCCCTCGTTGTCAGCCCTCTCTTCCCTGCCTTCATGCCTCGATTTAGACTTCTCCACTTCCATTTTCAAACGCCTAAACGAATAGCAAGGACTTCAATCAAGAACTAATCATAAAACCAGAATAGCTTAAAATCAATAATTACAATAGTTGCAGACTGTAAAGAGCAAGATGAATAAGATGCAACTAGCTATCTATTAATTATTATTCCAACGAAGTACATGCTTAGCACTAATTCTGATTCTTCTTCGTTTTCCACAACGGAGTAGATAAAAAACTGCTGGTCAGCAGTCACACAAAGCAGTCCACGATCAGAAGGCAGCATAGCAGCTGCAGTGAATCCTCTTTTAGATTCCTCGTCATCCGAGCTGACAGTAATATCTGATGACTTTTGCTCGTAAAGGCAAACTGAACTGTAAAAGTAAACAGCCAAAATATTCAGTCCATTTTTCTCAAGCTAGCATCGTTTCATATGACTTCACAGTTCACACCATACATTAATCAGTGCAACATAAACTATTAAAGGATAAAAATCGCTCACCCTTCAGATTTCCAAATGCGCACAACACCACGTTCCCCCACAGTAATAAAATGTGTTTCTTGAGAAGCATTTTTCTTCTTCTTACTCTTCTCACCAAGAGAAGCTACTAGTGACGCGAAAGGCGTCCCAGAAGAAACTGTTGTCACAGCTTCTAGTACCTCATACGTTGCAACTGTAGTCTTGCAACTATAATCATGAAGGTCCCACAAGTTCACAACCTGTAATTAACCAAGAAGTTGCCACCACTGATCAATTGAACTTTAGAATGAAGGCAGTACTTAAATGCCTCGTACATTTAATAAAACAGAAATAGAAATTCCTACTCCTGAAGTATATAACTCGATTAAACTAGAGAGTGGTTAGAACTCACTTTATCTCTTCCAGCACTGAGTAAAGTACATCCATCCTCTGATACAGCAATCGAAGTCACAGCTGAGAAGTGCTTCTCCATAACGGCAAAACATTTCTTCTCAGTATTCTTTGCCATAAGATCCCAGGCACGAACAGTCGCATCATCACTTCCCGAGAAAAGCTACACCACAGTGTTAAAAACGTAAAGCTTGTCATCAAACAGATAAGTAATGTGATCTCTTTATAATAGAAAAAAATCACTTTTTATAACAGAAAAAGTATTCTCATATCAATTGACCCATAGACAGAATTTGTACATACGATGTTTTTGTTTGCATCAGGATGGAACAAGATACTTGATACAACCCCTTTATGACCTTTGAAATAGTGAGTGCAGAAACCACCATCAACATCCCAAACGAGGACTTTCCTATCGGCTCCAGCAGTTGCTAGCAATCCACCAGATGCGTGGCAAGCCATGCCCATCACAGGTCCATCGTGTCCCTGCTCATCAATAAGAACAAAATATTAAATAAAGGGCAACAATATACATATTTGGAAATCGAATACCCAAAGTACACTTCTCCATAAAAAGCTCCTTTCTAGATAATTTTCGGCTAGTACTGACTAAGAATGAATCTTCAATACCCTGGACGAGTGAAGACTGCGCCAGAACCTAATACAGTACCAATTTTGAACAATATTTACCTTCCAAGAGCGAATGCATTTCAAGGTTTCCAAATCCCAAACTCGAATTTGTCTACTATGGCCAGCAGAGAAGAGTAGCTTATTGTCAGGACTAAGCGCCAACGCAGTAAGCGTATCCGATTCGCCTTCAATCGTGGATTTCACTGATGAGTCCGAAGAATCGACGATGTTAATGGCATCTCCACATGCACAGGCAATGAAAGAGCCATCAGATGAAACGATGAAAGGACCACCGCCGTAGAACTGCTTTAGAGATCCGGAGCAACGGTAGTTCTTCTTTAGTGAATGAGAAACCATGACGAAGCGAACTTTCTCTCTCTCGCTCTCTCTTTTCCCCTTCCGGTGAACAGAAACGTCGGAGATGAAGTTAAAGATATGCGCGAGGAAAAAAGAAGCCGGGGAAAGAATTAGGGTTTACATTCTGGGATTTATATCCCTTAGTATTTTTTTTTTTCACCTTGTGTCGGATTGATTACCAAAATTTAACAGCGGGATTAAGGGTAATCATTTTATTATGTAATTTAACACACAAACAATACGAAAATGTCACTTAAATATTTTATTATTACAATTTAGAGCTATCTCTAATCTAAATTATTTTTCTTTGTAGTATTATTACAATTTAGACCCACTAATAACTGAAACAAAGACCCAAGCAAGAGCTTTTAAATGTTTAAAAGTGTGCCTTTCAATACTTTGGTCTCTTGGGTGGCGTATTCGAATTCCCAGGCTCTGATTTCCGCTTTATTCCCAAGAAATGCTCCACCTGAAACGTTTCAATGCAATGACAAAACATTAGTCCTCAACTAAAGCACATCTTATCAATAAGTTTTATTCTAAAAGAAATGCATTCATGTGGATTCTCTTAACCTTTTTGTCACCAAGCATTGGTGTTAAGCTCCCTGGAGCATCCTTCTCAACAGTTGCAAACCCGCTTTGTGGATCACTTGTTTGTCTGGAAAAAATGCAACAAACAAGTATCTCTGTGATGCCTACAAATCGAGAAGAAAAAAAAAACATGAAGCATATATATACCCTGGTTTGAACAATTGTTCGGTCCAAATCGGTCCAAATCGGTCCAAATCGGTCCAAATCAAAAACCAGATAACTAAAACTCTTCTTCTAGTAGATCTCATCTCACACTACGCAAATCACAAATTTTCACAATATTCATATTTTTACTAAATCCATTTCGAATAGGATATCTTTATCCCGAAAACCGGATCTGGCAATTGTGCACTCGCCATTTTATCAGTAAATCTCTAACTGCATAGTCACAGAACAAAATCTCTTGATGAGTAAATGGAAGAATTCAAAGTAGGAAACAATTAAATTTCCCTCGCAGTAGAAGAAGGAAACGAGGAAATGAAATGAGATCAGATCGTCTCTCTCTCTCTGTCTCTGTATCTGTCTCGCTCTGTTCCTCTGTTCACCACCAGTTGTTGAAGAAAGTGGGTGAGAGAGCATTAAATATTTTAGTAGAGAGTGAGTGTGTGTGTCGTATTAAAAATGCGCGTGGAGTGGCTATCCCACGCGCGAACTGGGTCAGCACACAGGATTTATGAAACGCAATAAAATCACAATCACAGGTGTAGTATTAAAGAGCGAGAAGAAGATCCGAAAGAGAACAGAAAATCTTATGGATCTTCGAGAGAATCTTTGGCTTTTAGTCTTCTCTCTCTCACTCTCTACTCTCTCCAACGAAAGACCTATAAAGGAGAGAGATTCGATACTCTGCAGAGAAAACCTTTTTCTATAAAAAGAAGTACCCATTCTCCTAAAACTAGTTCACATTCCATGTTTTATGTCTTGTCTCCTCCATAATATACAAAATCTATTTTGAAAAGAAAAAATAAGTTAACAAGTTTTGTGAACTTTTGTAATGTATTACAAAAAGAACTAAACTTTATATTGGTAGGCGTGGGGAGATTTCTTTTAGATTTAATAAGTTACTCTTTTTTCCTTAAATCTCTCCTCGTATGTGCTTATGTTTTTGTCTCCTAGACTAAGCTAGTGTTTATGCACGAGTTTTAATGAGTAAGCAAAAGCAAATCACCGAAATATAGTATCATCAGCAAAGAGCCAATATGCGACCAGATCTGAGTGGGACATAGCAAAACACTATTTTGGTAGATGGTGTACAAATAAATCCAACTTATAACTCAACTAATATGTCTTCTCGTCCACAATATAGATGCTATTCTCATCAACTCATCAAAATAAGAAAATTTGTGCTGAATGGACGCGAAATGATTTCAAATTTGGCTATATAACCAAACACTATTTAAACAAATGTACAGATTTTGTTAATCTATTCTATTCATAAATTTCTACTTACTAAATTTTGATCCACGCCATACATAGTACATTGTAATTGATTATATATATATATATATATATCTATAATTTATTTTATATTTAAAATAATTTTTAAAAATTTTTAATATTAATTATGAAAATAAAGTGATAATAAAATCGGATTACACAAATAGATTTAAATTGTATATATATTAGATAAATTATAAATATGATAAATACTCAATTAAACTAAAATTTTATTTTATATTTTGTTTGACTAATTTTATAAAATTTATAATATTTTGTTTTCATATTAATGGCTCTTTAACTAATTGTAATATTTGTAGTTCCATATTTTCAATCTCCATTTCAAATTAATCATAATAATTTCGTTACATTTTCTGAGGTTAGTTGTTTTTAAAAAAATAAATATTTAGTAGTTTCCTGATTTTTCAGATACCTTGTATTGTAAATTTTGGGTGATATTTTTCTCCTTTCGTTTTAAAATAAAGTTTAATGTGGAAAAATTGGTTCTGGATACTTTCTAAAGTGAATTTAACGAAACAAATTATAATCAGAAAATTACCATCGCAATATTTTTCTTACCACATAATATTCTATTTCCTAACGAATCACTGGTCTAAAACTTGCTATGTCTACCTTTTTGTTTATTTTGCAACCAAAAAGCAGATGACATTCAGAATATGTGCTGCTATGAATAGCTTACGACATGAAACACAGTTCTTGATTATTCATTGTTGTGTGCAGTAGTCACTCTGTTTTGCCCTTTGATATTGCATTGAGTCCATAAAGATTTACTTTGATATTTGTCCATCTACTTCTTTTACTATGCCACGTTTGTTTCCCTCTGATTAACAGAGATGATTATTGAGATCTTCAAGACATGCGTAAAACAACGCATCTAATACTAAACCCAATTAAAAACTACTAAACCCGATTATCATTTATTTGTTATAAACTGGAAAAATAGGTTTATGATTCGGCCATCATTTTGACATATGGATAGACTGTGATTGAGTGATGATGATGACTTCAAACATACTTTTCAGTCAGTAAATTTTAATCTCCTTTGCCAACTTGTTCTCAGTATTTGCAATTCAGAAAATTGTCAATATTATACAGTTAATTATCACATGAATTAAATAATTAAATTTATCAGTTGTCGAAGAGGACGAGCTCTGACAGATTTTGGATCATCTCGTACGAGAACTATCAGACAAGATCTTCTCTCGAGCTCTTTATAAATAATATGCTTACGTCATAGATATTAAGAATATATTACATACCATTTTATATCTTTGTGCTTCGTATTCTTCTATACGTCATTTCACTAGATGGGTTAAATTTTAGTTAGAAGCAACATTTAATGAGAAAAGATTGATTGGTTTTTTGGGGAAAATTTTCGAAAGCTGTGATGATTATTAAATGATAGTTTTAACAAAGTCAAGTATAAGTACATATTGGCTCAAATGTTAACGGTGGAAAATTTAGTATGTTAATGTTTCCACATATTTTTTTACTTAGCTGAAAAAAAGAAAAACAAACACGTTTTTGGAGTAATTAGTGAAGTTGGATGCTAATTAATACCACATAATATTTTTTTTAAAAATTTTATCTTTCAAATCTAAAACATTAAAAATAAAATTGTTAAAATATCACATATTATTATGTAAAAATAATTATTTATTTCAAATAAACTATATACATAATGTTTTGGTTCAAATTTTTTTAATTTACGTTTTAATTTTTTTTTTATAAAAATGAAAATTTTAATTATTTTAATATTTAATTTATATATTTTTAAAAATTTAAACGATTAGTGTTATATTTAGAAATAAAACTTAAAATAGTGTTATTTTAGATAATTGTCCATTATTAGATGTTTTTTATGATGTTTTGTTTGATTTATTTTATTAGTTTTTGTAAGTTTTTATGTAAATTTTAAATATTGAAATATTTTGTAACTATTTATACTACTCAGTATTTTGATTGAACGAATTGTTTTAAACTATTATATTAATTGATATTTATGTACAGAAAATAAACAATTCTAAACGTTAAATAGAAATATAACATAAAATTAGCAATTAGGGATTTAATTTTAGTCCATGTTAATATTTTTAAATGTAATAATTTCGTTACTTTTTCACTTTTTTCTTCACTCACTCACCTCAAATTTGAATCCCAAATTTGGGTAGTGATGATTTGATGATGATAGATGAAACATGATTGAGAACCTCGATTACAAAAAAAAAAAACATTTATGAATTATTTTTGGGTAGAATAAAATGAAGAAGAGTGGGTCCAAATCTGAAGATATCTCAGTGGTATGTTGCTTTTAAGAGCAGCTTGACCTTCGCTGACAAAAATTTAACACAGAAATTTCAAAACCTAAGAGTTTATGTCATCATCCTCTGTGTTTATTACGTAAGCTTTGAAGTTGAAGGAGAGAGACCTTTCACTACCCTTTTACCTCTTTTGATTCCCTCTGTCTTATTTGTTTTTCTTTTTGTTTCACCATTCTTAATATTTCTTTTTTTGTTTTTAAGTAACAATGTTTTTTTGTTTGGTCATAGTTTTCAGTCCAAATGTTTACATGTCAAATTTTAAGTTCTCCCCTTATATGACAAGTCTATGTAAGATACATACAGCACGTGATCAAGTTTTAGCAGGATTCCTTCTATGTAGTACACATATGAACATTCAATTATTTGCTTTTGGTCGATTATTTTGGTTTTTAGTTTATCAAGAGTTTGAAAACTCATGAGACTTCATGGTCAAGATCTGGTTTTGGGTTTAATTTTAGTTCTGTTTTTAGATAAAAAAACCCAGATATAATAGAATAAATTTGTATTAATATTATATTATTGGAAAAATAAATAATGATAATTGAATGTTGTTGGATTGGTGAAAAACGTTTTCTTGACTAACTATAATTAAATTGATTCCAATATCTGAATAATATCTTATGAAATATTAGTATAAAATGCCATTAATAGCAATATTTTACTAAAGGAAGTAGTTTTTCCAGAAAAGCAAAGAAAAAAACACTTTTTTGTAAAAATCGCCTTAGTCTAAATAGAAAGTGTATTTTATTTTTTTTAGGCAGGAAGACAGAATTTTATTTTTATTTTTATCCAGAAATTCCGAATTTGAAACAATACCTTTCACTTCAGTCGCTTCCCCGCTCCTCTCCGCTCTCCCCACCAACACATATTTCAACTATTTCTCTCTCTCTCTCTACTGTCTTCCATTTTCGGTGAATCGTCTTTCTCCGGGAGCGTTCTCTATTTTCAGTGAGCTTCTCTGGAGGTATCATCACGAACACCATTTTTGTTTGTGTTCTCAACTTTCTGAGTTTTCCGTCTCTGTTTCCAGAATCGTAGCCTGTTGCTCTTCGTTTTGATCGACCGGACTTGATCATAGTTTGGGTTTTAGGCTGGTCGATGTGTCTGGCGAATGTTTTCACCTTCGATTGAGATGATTCCTCTTTGTTGTTTCCGCTTGTAT
Organism: Pugionium cornutum; assembly: GCA_018901935.1. Lineage (NCBI taxonomy): Eukaryota > Viridiplantae > Streptophyta > Magnoliopsida > Brassicales > Brassicaceae > Pugionium > Pugionium cornutum. The sequence goes on from CM032162.1 coordinate 6,835,224, forward strand.
TGGCGTCTGCGTATTTGCTCTTTTGAGCCATGGGTAACCACTGGAAATTGAAGTTGTTGAGATCGTTCCTGTTTGTTTTACTGGATTTTCTGAAACCTGTGTGTACATTATGGCTCATTGTTCGTTGAAGTAATCGGACCTCTTAAGCATTTGATATGTTATTGTGAATAACAATGCCTAGTAATTTAGGTTTTGAATGATTAGCTTAAATTAGAAGATTAAGGTGGATGATAAATGAAAACTAGTTGTAAATAAACTGGTTTGCTTTATAAATCGAGAAACCCTAGTCGACTTTCCTCTTCCCTTATGCGGCAGCCGATTTCCTCTCGATTTCCTCTCTGAGTTTTCCATCACGATTTCCTCTCTGAGTTTTCCATCACGATTTCCTCTCGATTTCCTCTCTGAGTTTTCCAACACGATTTCTTCTTCTCCGGCTGTGACTTCTTCCTCGGCTGCGACTTCTTCTTCTCCCGGCTGCGACTTCTTCTTCTCCCGGCTGCGACTTCTTCTTCTCCCGACTGCGACTTCTTCTTCTCCGACTTCTTCTCTGGTGAGTTTCCCATCACGACTTTTTCCGGCTACGGTTTTAGGGTTCATGGGTCTGAGTGTTATTCCTGTCTCGTGTTTTTTTCTCGTGTCTTTCATCTACATCTGACGGGAATTTGTCTCTTTTGACAACCGTTTCATCTACATATCAGATGGATATCAAAGAGGAAGTTAGCGATATTACTAGTGAACTCTGATAACTTTTGACAACCGTTTCATCTACTGGTGAGTTGTATTTGTATGTGTTTTCGTTGAACATTGCTTATGTAAGTTTTCTTCTTTTCTTTATGTGTTTTGTTAGTCTCCTTGCCATGCTTGACTAGTGGAATGGCTGCTCTTAGTATTGTCACGCACCTTATCAAAAATGGTATTTCTGATATTGGCTCCTTTCTTGAAATGTAATATCCTCTATATAAAAGATTTTCTGCTTCTCTCTTGGCTCCTCTCTTGAAATGTAATATCCTCTTATCAAAAATGGTAATTTTGTTTCCATAGGTGAAGAAATTGTTGTTGGAGATGATGTATATGATGGCTCAGACAGATTACTGTCCCAAGTAGTTCCAAGATCTGGCGTTGTGGTTAAGTTAGTATTATTACTGATTATCTGAATTATTACAAGTACTCATTTATAAAACCTGGATGATATAATGATTCCACTTGTTACGCTGGTCTACCAGATCATCTTGGTCACCATCTCCACTTCTTTCAGGTACTAAATTCACTGCTATGTAGAAACAGAGTTTTCAAAATTCATAACACAAGATTTTCGCTTTACAAAATGCAGGGCGTACGATTTTTGCTTTATTTTTCCATTAAAATGTGAAATTTTGTGCGAAATCTTACGTTAAGAAATTAGCATTTAAGGGAACAAATTTCGGACGGGGAAAAGAGAGAGGTGTTTTTAAGTCTGGTTTTAAGCTATTCTGGTTTTATGATTAGTTCTTGATTGAAGTCCTTGCTATTCGTTCAGGCGTTTGAAAATGGAAGTGGAGAAGTCTAAATCGAGGCATGAAGGCAGGGAAGAGAGGGCTGACAACGAGGGGTCGCCTGCTAGAGAAAATAGAGATGGAAGGAGGAAAGAGAAGGATCATAGGAGCAAGGATAAAGAAAAGGACTATGACCGAGAAAAGAACAGGGATAAGGAGCGTGAAAGAGAAAAAGACCACCGAAGGGATAAGGAGAAAGAGAGGGACCGAAAAAGGGATAAGGAGGGAGACACAGAGAAGGAGATCTCTAGAGATAGAGATAAAGAGAGGGAGATAGAAAAGTGCAGAGATCGGGATAGAGACAGGGATAGGGAGAAGGCGAAGGAAAGAGATCGGGTAAAAGACAAGGAAAGAGAAAAAGAAAGAGATAAACATAAGGATAGAGAAAAGGAGAGGGATAATGAGAAGGAAAAAGAAAAGGAGAAATCAAAAGAGAAGTCTAAGGAGAAGGAAGCAGTCAAAAACAAGGATAGGTCAAGAGTGGTGGAGAGAGTGAGTAAGAAAAGCCTGGAAGATGATGATGAGACTGAAAAAAATGCAGCAAGATATGAGCATTATGAAAACAAAGGCCCAAATGAAGTTGGGGATAATGTTAGTGCTGCATCAAGTGGGAAAGAAGCAACTGCATTGGAACTTGAGAATCGCATTTTGAAGTAAGTGATTTTTCTTTTTGCTGTCAACTATTCAATCGTTGAGTTTCTTAATTCATATTTCAACATCTTACAGTGGAGGGAAATTTTCCTTTCACATGAGTTCTTACAATTGAATAATTCACTACTGTAGTAGCATGCAATACGAAATCTGATAAATTACATCACGTAGCTGATTTTGATTTAAGCCTGGCAGTGCTGATGTTTGCTATGTTGGTAACTAATTAGTCTGATTTAATAATGAGCATTTCTGTTCATACATGTTATGAATTTTCTTTGTTATGTCTGATAAGGTAAGACAGTAAGGCTCTACTTCATTATCTTATGCTATATACATGAATAGTGTAGGAATTTAAAGATATATTTGTTTCCTTCTGTAGGATGAGAGAGGAAAGAAAGAAGAAAACTGAAGAGGCTTCTGATGCACTATCATGGGTTGCAAGGAGTCGTAAGATTGAGGAAAAAAGAAATGCTGAGAAGCAAAGAGCATATCAGCTCTCTAGAATTTTTGAGGAGCAGGTATTTCCTTATTCCTTGGACATTTGTTTCCTTGTATCTCCCCATAGTTTCCTTTTATTGACATTTTAATAATTTATCCTATGCTTTATTTGTTCAGGACAATATTAATCAAGGTGAAAATGAAGACGCAGAGGATGGCGGTAAGTTTTCCTGTGAAAAAAATGTAGGATGTAAATGGCGTCCACTTTACTGTGGGATGGGAGTGATTTGTTGGTTGATTCTGGTATAAGTTCCTTTGCAGTTTTCCACACCTAACTATAAATCTTGAAAATAATTGATCATGTAAACTATTACGTTCATTTTTTGCTTAAAAGATGAAATGATTCAAGTATTTGGTCATATATTACAATTCGATTTTCTTTCATTCTTTCTAAAATATTGTCTTCATGTGATGCTTTCTGTTTGATAATTACGTTCACATTCTGATCAACAGAGCATCTATCTGGTGTTAAAGTTCTACACGGTTTGGAGAAAGTGGTGGAAGGTGGAGCAGTTATCTTGACACTAAAAGATCAGAGTGTCCTTGCTGATGGAGATGTTAACAATGGTTGGTATCTTACTTATACTCTCTTTCATTTATGTTTTTAACACGGTGGATGTAAGGGTCTGTTATAAACGAGATTGGAACTATTGTGGCAGAGATTGACATGCTAGAAAATGTGGAAATTGGAGAACAAAAGCGTCGAAACGAAGCTTATGAAGCAGCCAAGAAGAAGAAGGGAATATATGATGATAAGTAAGTTAAGGATATTTTGATGACATTTTTAGTGAGTGTATCTGTGTTACTTAATATTAAAAGATAGCAATGGTATTGACTTTTTAGGTTTAATGATGATCCCGGGGCAGAAAAGAAGTTGCTTCCACAGTACGATGAGCCTTCTACCGATGATGTAAGTTTTTTTCTGTCTAGCGGACTTCTTTAGATACTAGAGTTGTAGGTATTCCTTTGGATGAAATAAAGTCGCTGCTTTCATTTATAGGGGATATTTTTGGATGCGAAGGGTCGCTTTACCGGTGAAGCTGAGAAGAAGCTGGAGGAGGTACTTTGTGTTCTTGCAGTTTTCAATGATGAAGGGATCGTAGTAAGTATAGGGGCTAATGGATTTCATTGTTCTTTATGTTCTACCAATTAGCTGCGTAAGAGAATTCAGGGTCATACAACTAATACTTTTGAAGACCTTAACTCATCGGCAAAGATCTCATCAGATTATTTCTCACATGAAGAAATGTTACGGTTCAAAAAACCTAAGAAAAAGAAAGCATTGCAGAGAAAGGATAAATTGGACTTAAATGCGCTTGAAGCTGAAGCTGTTGCTTCAGGATTGGGAACTGAGGATCTTGGTTCCCGCAAAGATGGCAAAAGGCAAACCATGAAAGAAGAGAAAGAAAGGTCTGACTATGAAAAACGTAGCAATGCCTATCAGACAGCCATTGCTAAAGCTGATGAGGCATCCAGGCTACTCAGAATGGAACAAGTTCAGCCTATTAAAAGAGAAGAAGATGAGACTATGGCGTTGGCTGATGATGCTGACGATCTTTATAAATCGTTAGAGAGAGCTAGGAAGTTAGCTTTTACTAAGAAAGGGGAAGCTGGATTAGGTCCTCAGGCAGTTGCGCATCTTGTGGCTTCTAGCACCAATCAGAGAACAGATGATAATAGAACCACTGTGGCTGAGACACAAGAAAATACAGTGGTTTTCACAGAGATGGAAGAATTTGTCTGGGGTCTCCATCGCGATGAAGGTACAAATCTTCTGATGTATTTATGCTATTATTTATTGCTTTGCCTCTTATTATATTGATCTGCTGTAGTTGTTTCTAGTTATTTGGAACACTTATTTGCTGGCATATTCAGACATTTTCTCTCACACTAGTGCATCCAGTGCACTGGATTTGGCTTATCTGCAGATAGTTTCTACTACCTGCTGATTACCCCTTTTTTCTTAAACAAAAATATGCTTTTGTCGGTAAAGTCCTATGGAGTTCTGATCAATTGGTTTTGTCATTTAGATGTGCGGAAGCCTGAAACTGAAGATGTTTTCATGGATGAAGATGAAGCACCCAAAGCTCCTGAAGAAGTCAAAGAAGAGCAACCTGATGGTTGGACAGAAGTAAAAGACACTGATATGGATGCAGCAGAGCCTCCATCAGATACAAAAGAGATAACTCCTGATGAAACGATACATGAGGTTGCGGTTGGAAAAGGATTATCTGGTGCATTGAAGCTTCTTAAAGATCGAGGAACCCTAAAGGAGAAGGTTGAATGGGGTGGTAGAAATATGGACAAGAAAAAGAGCAAGCTTGTGGGTATTGTGGATGATGAAGAAAGTAAGGAGAGATTCAAGGATATCCGGATTGAGAGGACTGATGAGTTTGGTAGAACGGTAAGTTTTTGTTTCAAGCTCTGATTCAAACTCGTCCGTATGTGTATATGTAAAATGATTGATCTTCACTTAACAGTTAACTCCAAAAGAAGCCTTTCGATTACTATCACACAAATTCCACGGGAAGGGGCCAGGGAAAATGAAGGAAGAAAAGCGGATGAAACAGTACCAGGAAGAGCTCAAATTGAAGCAAATGAAAAATTCAGACACACCATCGCTTTCTGTTGAAAGAATGAGAGAAGCGCAAGCTCAATTGAAAAGTCCTTACCTTGTCCTCACTGGCAATGTCAAACCAGGGTATATATATGCTTCATGTTTTTTTTTTCTTCTCGATTTGTAGGCATCACAGAGATACTTGTTTGTTGCATTTTTTCCAGACAAACAAGTGATCCACAAAGCGGTTTGCAACTGTTGAGAAGGATGCTCCAGGGAGCTTAACACCAATGCTTGGTGACAAAAAGGTTAAGAGAATCCACATGAATGAATTTCTTTTAGAATAAAACTTATTGATAAGATGTGCTTTAGTTGAGGACTAATGTTTTATCATTGCATTGAAACGTTTCAGGTGGAGCATTTCTTGGGAATAAAGCGGAAATCAGAGCCTGGGAATTCGAATACGCCACCCAAGAGACCAAAGTATTGAAAGGCACACTTTTAAACATTTAAAAGCTCTTGCTTGGGTCTTTGTTTCAGTTATTAGTGGGTCTTCTACTTTAAGTCAAATTTCAAAACAATATTGTGTCTCTTTCGAGAGTTTATATTGTAGTTCACTGTTCTCACCATTGCCATCTAAAATATTCGAAAATTTTAGGGAAAAAACTAACCAAATGTATACATATAAATCCCAGAATGTAAACCCTAATTCTTTCCCCGGCTTCCTTTTTCCTCGCGCATATCTTTAACTTCATCTCCGACGTTTTGTGATTTAACCGAAATGTACCGAACTCTTCCAAATAAGTTCGAAAAGCCGAATGAACCGAATTTAACCAAAAATTGAACTAAATTAATTCAAAATTAACCGAAAAAACCGAAGTACAGATTATTAAACCAATTAAATCTAGATTTTAAAAAATTAAACCGAAATTTAGTTATAGTTCGGTTTAATTCGGAATGGTTTTATATGTTCAAAATCGAACCGATTAAACCGACAAAAAACCCGAACTGAAATTGTTTTTATTTTATTTCGGTCGATTTTTTTCAAAATCGAAAAACCCGAACCGATTGACCCGAGAAAACCGAAAACTCAGCCCTAGTATATATATGCTTCATGTTTTTTTTTTCTTCTCGACTTGTAGGCATCAATCTGTTGATATAACTGATAAAAATTCCCTTCTGGTTTGTTTCCAGGGATTTCGACAATCGGAGATTCTCCTTGTGTTAATTTCCCAAGGAGATTCTTTTATTCTTTCTCCATACGTTCTTAACAAACCCTTTTGTGTTATTCCCTGATTTTTAATCCAAGAACCAGTTTTGTAGAAATCCTGATTATATCTACTTCTTCGTACTCCATGTATGTATCACTCTGATTCGAATGTATAAGATGTGTCATGAACCTATCAACATCTCTCCGGGAGAGTCTGAAATTACATTCCCTGAGTTAGACCACCTTCCCTTGACGACACGCCGGAGTTTTTTGCAATCAAGTGAAAGAGTCTCTCAACTTATCGCTGCTTCCGTACCTGCGTGAGTGTTGTCTGTGGTTTACGTTTGTTTTTTCCAATCCAGTTAGTTTTTGAATACTTTTAGTTTCCTGTTTTTAGTTTTCTTTGGATTCTTCTTTTTTGTAGTTCGAATGCTGATAGTGTCGTGAAAAGGGAAGATGATTGCTTCAATGAGCTGGTAAAGAAGTCTTTTGTCACAGTCAATTTCACCATTGTTGATATTAAATTATTAAGTTAGGGAACTGATTATGTAGTTTTCAGGTTTTAGCCTCAAATTGTTGCGCTTCAGAATCTGTAAACACCCGAATTTCAGAATCTTCAAGAATTGGTTGCTGTCAAGGTATAAATGATTCTGGAAACCTAAAAACACAGAACAACACGCTAGTATATAATAGTAAAGCCGAAGAGAGTTCCAACAGATTTGAACAAATCGAAGAAACCACAGGGAATGATGATCTTGAACATCTCACACTGAAAGAGCGCCGCAAAATACTTTTGGAAAGGTATTTTTGTCTTACAATGTCACAAGCACGGAAAATAGTTTTCTGCAACTTCTCACTAGCTCGGGTTCATTTAGTGTCTAATGGCTCTATCTACAACACTTGTATTTGCAGGATGGTGTTAAGGTTGCCAGAATCCAACTTAGAGGTAACAACATCACAATTTCCTTCAGGTGTTGTACTTTTTTTTGTTGGGGTGTCTATTAGAGCTAACTAGTTATTTGCGTTAGAAGTGCAGGATAATACTAAAGATTGCGATGAAACCGATCTTTATAAAATAAAAGCCGAGATTTCATACGAAAATGGGATAGCTTTGTCTTCTGGGGTCCAATTCAGCAGCTTTCTAGAGAAAATAGATTCTTTCCTCTATAAAAAAACTAATATAGGACGTATATACTCAGAACCTGGAAGTCAGCCTAGTGGAGTTCAAGCTAATGATACTCCAATTGCTCATGAAAGGTCTTTTGAGTTGTTACCTGTTCGTGAACCCAGTAGAGATTACAAACACTCTCCATTAACTAGCAACGGTTATGGAGCTGCAGCAGAAAAGTCGAGAAATAGTGTGAAAAGGGTCAGAAGTAATCCTCTGCCTTTGGATGTGAGTGAAATGAAGTCAAACCAAGTAAAGGTTGAGTCTCTGGATGATTGCGTCGTGGAGAAAAAGGACGAAAGAAATCTTATTACCTCAGAAAAAGAAAAGGTCAAAAGAGAGGTGGAAACCCATAATGAAGCTCATGATGAAAATGAGCTAGATTGTGCGAAGTTGAGTTATCGTTTGAATCTTTGTACATCTACTCCTAATCCTTCTAGGTCTGTAAAAAATGAAGCAGAGACCGCTAGTGAACTGGATGAAGATGAGATAGACCACATGAAACTGATTGATCGACTAAAGCTTCGATCTTTTCATGGCTCAATTCATCATGATGATCTGAATTCTCCATCCTCAGGATTTAGCTTTTGTACATCTGATGAATACATTAAACCTTTGAGGATATTGCGTCCTTGGAAGCGAAAGAAAACCGCTACGTGAGTCTCTCTGCTGTATCTTTTGTCTCAAATGTCTCAGTATCTTTTGATTAATTTCTCTTTCTTTTGTGATCTTTTCGTTTGGAATAACCATTACAGGGACTCAATTGAAACAGCTCTGGAGGAAGATGCTCCTGGTCTTTTGCAGGTATCATGGTTTTCTTCTTAATGTTGAATTTAACTGAACTTTTGTTTTGTAAACTAAATATCTCTAAGCTCCTGTGTTCGAACGTGGTGTTTGCAGGTACTGATTCAACAGGGGGTATCAGTAGATGAACTTAAGCTTTATGGGGATAATGCAGGTGGCGGTGATTCCCCAGATGATTCACTTCTCGAAGAGAATTTCTTGGAGCTCGAAGATGTGATCTCGCAGGTAAAACAAATCTTTTTTTTACAAAGGTGGCTTATATTCAGCTGTGTCAAATAATCGAATGTTTTGGGAACTATCAGCTTTTCTTCAAACGCGAGACGGGCACGAAACTTCTTAATTTAAGATTCTCAAAAGCTTCAAGAACCAGCTATTGCTTGACCTGTCTATTCTCCCTCATTGAACAGGTAGAAAAATCCGCTGCCTGGCCTTCTCAGATTTATATATTTCCCTTTCTTCCTAATTGGTTTCCTCTTGTTTACAGGCACGGTATTTGCGGTTCCGCAAATGGCCTGTTGAGTGGGGCTGGTGCCGCGATCTCCAGTCTTTCATATTCGTTTTCGATAGACATAACCGGTAAATTTAAACTATCTCTCGCTCCCTCTATCTCCTTTGTTATTTTTCAAATTTCTTCTTTATTAATTTGAATAAAAAAATAATCACAATGTAAAAAATTTGTAATGACCTGAGGAATAGAAACATGATATACAAAAGACTTGTTATTTGGAAATCTATGTTTTGTGAGTATATCAGCAGGTTTATTGAGCTCCCGAGGCACCCAATTGAATTTGTGTTCCTTCAAATGGCCTTCGTCGCTCACATCATGTATCCACCAGTTTAACATCCCAAAATTGAGTGTCTTTGTTTGCAAATCTTTTTATAGCCTCTGCTCCATCAAAATTGCATCTTAAACCCTGAAATTTGATCTCTAAAGCACATCCTGCATGTAAACCTATTGCTTGGCCTGAATTCGACCTGAACTCGAATAGATTCCTCTTGCCATTACCCAACCCGTTTGAGTATTGTCTCTCTCTCTCCTTTGTCATTGCGGACTAAACTAACTGTTTTATTTGGTACAGGATAGTAATGGAAAGGCCTGAATATGGCTATGCAACGTACTTCTTCGAGCTCAGCAACACTCCGTCAATCGGATGGCAGATCAAACGGTTAGTCATGGCCATGAAACTCGCAAGCTGTGGCCGATATCAACTAATTGAAAACAAGCCATTACAGGTAAATTCTTCTCTCTTGATTGTTAATATATATACCACCAATATGTTCTTTAAGTATGGTTTATTATTCTGAACTCTCTCTCTCTCTCTTTGTAACTTGGTGGGAAAAGGTAGGAGAAGATATGACGGAAGCCGAAGCAGAAGTACTGAAGAAGTACGGTTGGGTTGCGAACACGGGACTAGGGACAATGCTAAACTACCGTGATAGAGTCTTCCACGACAGGAAGAGCGAAAAAGAGTCATCGGAATGGAGATCTAAGATTTCTAAGCTTCTCATTGATGGCTATAACAGTGGAACCATTGTCTCAACTTTCATTGCTCATCATGATGATGTTGCCAGACTTGATACTGGAGATGTTAAGCTTGAGCCTTCTTGAACTGTGAATCTCTGGTAGCAAATTAGCTTTGTAGAGTTTTCAACTGTTGATATGAAACCTTAGATTGTTTATTTACCTGGTCAACTATATTATGTTGTGGAACTAATACCTTTTATAAATTTAATTGAAGAAAATATCAGTATTCTTCGGGTCCGGAATTTCCGATGTATTGACGCATTTCTCATAAAACAACACCACTCTAAACCAAGACTCAGATTATGGTTCACCGGAGAAGCCTAATTCCATATTATATTATTGTTCGTTTGTTGGTTATCGTCGGTTGTGGTTACGGTATATATTATTCGTTAGTATGTTGTTGACAATTGCGGTTATGTTTGATTGTAGATTTTTAATTGTACTGTTGTTTTAATTAACAGTTAAAAAAATTGTAACGCATGATGTAACGTCTAACTGTTACGAATGACTGTACATAACTGATACAGTTAAATAAACAACAATATACTATATTCATAGCTGTAGAAAATTATGGTTGACAAACGATGATGATTTATGTATATGATATATAGACAGTATAGAATTATATTTTGGGGAATGAGACAGAGAATATATTTCACATCAATAGAGATTTGTGTAGCCCAAAAATGAATGAATAGTTCGATCACATTTTGAGAATCCATTCCATTTACGTTTTTGCATATACCTAAATCTAAAGATTCTTTCTGCCAACCATATTAAAATATAAAATACCCATGTCTTGATATTTTATTATAACTTATTTATTTGAGTATGTATTATCACAAAAAGGGTATTTTCTGCATATTCATATTAAAATAAAATCATAGAATATAAATCGATGATGGTCTATGCCATAAATCGATTATATTAAAATCCATAATTTCTTTTGTTCATTTTGTATGGTCAATAGAATATGGTGTCATGTTTTACTATCATTTGAAAATCCAATAAGTGTACTAGTCGATAGCTAGAGTGAGTTCACAGGATTAATCGGATGTAAAAAACTGGGATCACCGCTAATTATTACAAAACCCACGTAATTACTACAACATAACACATATATTTACATGTGATAATATCTTTTTTGGTAACTTTACAAAAAGGACCGTACTTTCGTTTTTAAAGGTGTGAAAGTTTAGCCAATGTGTCACACTAAGTAGGAGAACGAAAGAACGAAAATGTTACTCATTCCACCAACTTCAAATGTATTTTAATAATTTCCAAATCTTATTTTTCTATAAATTTAAAAAGAAATATATATCCACCAACCTAACTATTTATTATTTATAATTCTTTTATCTTCTTCCTTTCTCGTTTCTTTAATCCATCATTCACAATTCCACTATCACTCCTTTTGCTCTTCTTTGTGACAAGTCATGTCTAAGCAATGATCATATTTGTTATGAGAAAAGGTTCATTCTTATACATGCACTCTTTTTTCCACTTTCTCTATATTTTATAATTCTCAATCTCTTAAGAAATTATTGTTATGATTCTAATTCAATTTCTTGAGCGGAATCGATTTTGTATTTTCCCAAGTTTAGATTCGATTGTGTAGATGTTGATACGACTTATTCTTGAAACAATCTAACAAGAAATACTCACATGATTTATCCAGTTCGGATGCACAAAATGCATCCTACGTTTGGCCGGGATATCTCCCCGGAATCCACTATCTCACCGAAAAACAGAGTACAAAATTCGAGTCTAATACAGACTCAATGTTACACCAGTGATTACCCAGAAAGAGATTAGAAAGACCCAGAATTTCCCAGAAAAACGTTTCTTGAACACCCCAAGAAAGTTCTTCTCCTCTCCTATCTTTCTCTCGATTCTCTTTCACCTCACCCTTCCTCTGTTTCAGCTCCGTAAAACAGAGCCCTTTTATACCACCAGAATTAGTTGGCGACAGTTAACCAAATATTAAACTCAAAACCGAAATCTAATACCCAAACCCGATTAAACCTTTTAATCCTCGGTTTGTATGTTAAACCACAACCCAACAATCTCCTCCTTGGTTTTACATCCCGTGAGCTTTAGTGAACTCCCTCCCGGATTTTCTATGTCCTTGATCACTCTCTGGACACACCTATCAGTTCCAACAGCTTGTTCAGCTTACTGATAGGTAGGACCTTAGTAAATAAGTCTGCAGGATTTTCACTTGTGTGAATTTTCTCCACCTGCACCACTAGAGACTTGTTCTCTAATAAAATGCACTTTCACCTGAATGTGCTTTGTCCTCTCATGATGTACAGAGTTTTTCGACAAAGCAATGGCACTTTGAGAATCACAGAAGATCATAATGTTGTCTTGAATGTAACCAAATTCTCCACTTAGCCCCCTCAGCCATGTTGCTTCTTTCGCAGCCTCAGTAAGGGACATATATTCTGACTCGGTTGTTGACAAGGCAACTACTTTCTGTAGACTGGACTTCCAACTTATCACACAGTTTCCCGATAAGAACACAAAGCCAGATAATGATCTTCTTTTATCCAGATCTGCTGCAAAATCAGCATCGCAGAACCCATAAATTTTAAATTCAGTACCTTTCCTGAATTCCAAACATGTTTTGGTTGATCCTTTTACATACCTTAGCACCCATTTTACTGCATTCCAATGTTCCTTAATCGGATTGCTCATAAAGCGACTAATCAAACCAACCGGATAGGCCAGATCAGGTCTTGTCCCAATCATGCCATACATGAGACTCCCCACTGCATTACAGTACGGGATAGCCTTCATAAAATTTGACTCCCGAGCTATCTCCTCCTTGGTAGCTGAAGCCAAAGAAAACTGAGAACCCATAGGAGTTCCAACAGCTTTTGAGTTTTCCATACCAAACACTTTCAGAATTTTCTCCATGTAATTTTCTTGGGACAGCTTTAAAAAACCTGCATTTCTGTTCCTTGTAATCTCAATTCCTAAGATCTTCTTTGCTGGACCTAAATCTTTCATCTCAAACCTGGTCTTTAATTGTTCCTTCAATCTTTTTATCTCCTCCTTTTCCTTACAAGCTACTAACATGTCATCGACATATAAAAGGAGATATAAGACTGTTCCATGAGACCTTCTGATGTAGACACAGCTGTCGTACTTGCTCCTAATGAATCCAACTTCCATCATGAATCCATTAAACTTTTCATTCCACTAACGAGGACTCTGTTTCAAACCATACAATGATCTTTGAAGGAGACATACCTGATTTTCCTTTCCCTTTACCACATATCCTTCTGGCTGATCCATATAGATTTCTTCCTCTAATTCACCATGAAGAAAGGCTGTCTCCAGCTCTAAATCTTCATTTACTACAATTGACATAAGATATCTTATGGACACATGTTTAACCACGGGGGAAAAGATTTCATTGTAATCCAAACCTTCCTTCTGGGCAAATCCTTTTGCCACCAACCTAGCTTTAAAGCGAGGGTCTTCCACACCAGGTATTCCAGATTTCTTGGTGAATACCCACTTGCAGCCAATGATTTTCCTGTTCTTTGGTCTCTGTACAAGTTTCCAGGTATTGTTCTTCTGAAGAGACTTCATTTCATCATCAGTAGCTTGTTTCCATTTCTCTCTATTTCTGTCTCTCATTGCTGACTTAAAGTCACTTGGTTCAATCTGCTCCCCATCTTTAGATGTAAGCAAAGCCACAGCTGTAAACTCTGTGTCTCTATACCTTTCTGGTGGTTTAATCACTCTTCTGGTTCTGTCTCGTGCCAGCTGATACTCAGCCAAGTCTTCTTCCCCTTCCTTATCAGATTCTGTTTCTTCCTGCACTTCTACTGGATTCTCTGAGGTTTCACATTCTTCATTTTCTTCTCCATTCTCAAGGGATTCACCACTGATACTAAATTCCCTATAGTCCTCATGTGACTGATTACTTTTGAAGTTTCCTCCTAATAAGTCTCTGTAACTTCTTTTCTCATCAAAAGTTACATTCCTACTCAGGATCGACTTCTGTTCTTCAATATCCCATACCTTGTATCCTTTAACACCTTCTGGATATCCTAAGAAAACTCCTCTCCTTGCTCTTGGAGAAAGTTTACCCTCATCAGAATGAAAATAACACACACACCCAAACCTGCGTAGATGTTTAAAACTTGGATTGACTCTGGACCACCTAACCTCTGGTAGCTCATTGTTGATTGCAGAACATGGTAGTCTGTTGATCAAGTATACGGCAGTATTTACTGCTTTAGCCCAGAACATTTTCTGCAGACCAGATTCACTTAGCATACTACGAACTTTCTCTAGGATTGTTTGGTTCATTCTCTCTACAACGCCATTCTGTTGTGGAGTGTATGGGACTGTTTTATGTCTAACAATCCCATTCACAGTACACAATCTGTCAAAATCTTGGTTACAGAACTCAAGACCATTGTCTGTCCTGAGATTCTTTACCTTCAGAGCTGTTTGTTTCTCAACTAATGTTCGCCATTCCACAAACTTCTCATACGCCTGGTCTTTGGTTCTTAAAAAATATACCCACACCTTCCTACTGTGGTCATCTATCAGACTTAGGAAGTAATGGCACTTACTCAATGATGGGGGGATATTTTGAGAACCCCACAAGTCAGCATGGATGTATTCGAGTCTTTCCTTTGTGGTATGCTTCCCAGTAATAAAGCTCACCTTGTGTGCCTTACCAAAAACACAGTTTTCACAGAAAGGAAGGTTAGAGATCTTACTTCCATCAAGATATCCTTCTTTGACTAACACATTCAGTCCCTTTTGACCTACATGTGCTAGCCTGCTATGCCACAAGTGAGTCTCGTCTTCCTTGGTTACTGCATTTGCTTCTCCTACGAACCCTTTACCTTGCAGAAAATACAGTTGTCCATGTCTTTCAGCCTTCAACACTGTTCTGCACCCCTTTTTCACCCTCAGAATCCCATTTTCTGAGGAGAAAGTACATCCTTGAGCTTCGAAAGTTCCAAGAGACAGTAGGTTTCTAGAGAAAGTGGGTACATATCTCACATCTTTCACGGATACAAGATGTCCTTCTACTGTTTTCAAAAGAATTGTCCCAATTCCTTTTACTGATGAGATTGTTTCATTTGCCATTCGCACTGAACCTGCATCGAACTCTCTCAATTCAGTGAACCAATCTTTCCGTGGTGTCATGTGGTAAGTGCATCCGGTGTCTAGAATCCAAATTTCATTGAAATCAAACATTCCAACCATGTTTGCTTCACATACTGTTAATGACTCAATATACTTCACCTCATCTACCGATGATGCTTCTCCACTTTCTGACCCTTTACTATCTTTATCCTTGTGATACCCCTTTTTAGGACAGTTCCTTTTATAATGTCCTTCAATACCACATGTCCAGCAAGTGGCCTTTCTTTCTCTAGATTTAGATCTAGATTTACCTTTCCCTCGATTTTGGTTGGCCTGTTTAGTCTGAGGTCTTCCTCTGATATTTCCACCAGTATACAGACCTTCTCCCACAGTCTTAGGCCTTTTTCCATCTGCCCCGAGTTCCAATTGTTTCGAATTGATCGCATTGATCACTTCATCCAATGTTAATGCCTCTTTACCATATCTGAGAGTATCCCTTAACTGATCAAATTGCTTTGGCAACGACATTAGGAGAAGAATTGCCTGGTCCTCATCGGCAATATTTACTCTAACATTCCCCAGATCAGTGATTATCCTTAGGAACTCATCGATGTTGTTTTCTACAGACAGTGATTCATTCATCCGATAACCATACAAGCGTTGCTTCAAGTAAATTCTATTCGGTAAAGATTTTGACATATATAATGAATCAAGAACCTTAAACATTCCTGCTGCTGTTGGTTCTTTGATTATCTTCCTCAAAACCTGATCCGAAACACTTAAAACAATGGTACTTCTTACCTTCCTCTGTTTCTCCTTTAGCAGGGGATCCGAGTCTTTTATTGGATCTTTTTTCTCTGAATCTACTTCCTCTGAAGTTTCTCCTGGCTTCCCGAGTTCTTCCTCCTGAAGTCTTAATGCTTCCATCAACCCAAGAATCTCTAATTGAGCCATAATCTTCTCTTTCCACAGGTTGTAATCAATAAGACCATTGAACTTTTCAACCTCCATCTTTGTTGCGGACATTCTGTTCCTCCTACCGGAACAAGAATTTCGAACCTCCTTTCTGGGAAATGGCTCCGATACCAATTGTTATGATTCTAATTCAATTTCTTGAGCGGAATCGATTTTGTATTTTCCCAAGTTTAGATTCGATTGTGTAGATGTTGATACGACTTATTCTTGAAACAATCTAACAAGAAATACTCACACGATTTATCCAGTTCGGATGCACAAAATGCATCCTACGTCTGGCCGGGATATCTCCCCGGAATCCACTATCTCACCGAAAAACAGAGTACAAAATTCGAGTCTAATACAGACTCAATGTTACACCAGTGATTACCCTGAAAGAGATTAGAAAGACCTAGAATTTCCCAGAAAAACGTTTCTTGAACACCCCAAGAAAGTTCTTCTCCTCTCCTATCTTTCTCTCGATTCTCTTTCACCTCACCCTTCCTCTGTTTCAGCTCCGTAAAACAGAGCCCTTTTATACCACCAGAATTAGTTGGCGACAGTTAACCAAATATTAAACTCAAAACCGAAATCTAATATCCAAACCCGATTAAACCTTTTAATCCTCGTTTTGTATGTTAAACCACAACCCAACAATTATTTTATACACTTTATGGTATATATATAAGGTATTCATTTTTTATTCATCCAAAACTATTAAGAAAAATTGGGTGTTCACAATTATTGCATGGAGGTTAAAATAGAACTAAAACAATAGTTAAAACGCATTGAGCTCATAATTATGAACTCATTTGCATAAATTTTGATAAATTTTATATTTGATATGTAAATTTTGATAAATTATGAGCTCATAAATTTTATATTTGGAATAATTTTGATGGAATTCTACTTGTTTTTGGTTATATGTAGAGAAAATTCCTACTATTTTAAAATCTACATCCACCATATAATAACTTGTAATTATTTTTATGTATGTGTTTTTTTCTCTACTGATCTCAGTTTTAATCAATAAGATAAATTCATTAGAATATGATGTTAAACTATGATAATCAACAATATAAAAATTTTGATATTTCCTATTGACAAAATGGTTTGGTGAAGAAGAAAAAGGTAGTTACCACTTAACAATCAATCCCATTCACTTGTGGTCCATTTTCTTATAAAAAAACTTCATAAACATACAAATATAAATCATACACAACACTGGACCGATCCTTTATGGACAGAGCCTTATGCAACGATGCTGAATTTTACGTTAAAAAGACAAGATATTGATTTTTTTTTAAACAATATTGTATTGTTCTATAAGACAAGTATATATAAAAAAACTTCGTAACATATTAGAACTACAGATTACTGTCAACAATGGATAATTTATTTCTATCTAAAACAAAATTATTTCTGTTTTTATTAATAAAAAAATTCACGATTGTTAAAGATAAAATTACACATTTGACTAGTTGTTTTTCAAATAGATTTGGAGATGTTATTTTCGCTTTATATATAAATAAAATCGAATATAAAAATTAATTTTTGATCTGGAAAAATAAATAAATTAATAATTATATTATTTCTACGTATATTTTAGAAATATAGAATTAATTTGTCTCCAATATATTGGGTTATTGAACCGTTCTTAATCACATAAAAAAACTTACTTTTGAAACCATATATTATTATTTTAAAAATGGTTAAAAAATAATTATTTTTTTTATTTCCTATGTCAGCATCGAGACATACATGTGTTGACGAGAAAAAAGACATATACATGTGTCATCAGCGGCAGTGTATGTATATGTAAATATGCATAACAGTAGTGCGGATTAATACATGCGTGGGTCGGTGTGTATTTTTCGTACCTTTTGACAACATCTTTGATTAATCGGACCATAGGATATGATTACTTCTGAATATTTCTAATCAACTTTCTTTTTGGCCAAATCGGATTTCCAGATCAAATTTATTCATTTTCATCATTATACAAAAACTGATTGTACGTGAAATCATTTCTCACTCTAGCAACATCTATATGTCTAATTATTCATTTAAGAGTTATAATATTTTAATAAAGACGTTTTGATAAACATTAAAAAGTGTTATCATTCTTTGTTTTTGGCTTAGATATTCACAAGTTGAACAAAATTTAGTTTTTTTCGAAGATTAATCAAACTAAATGAATATCATTGCATCTATCTAGTTTCCATTACATCATTAGCATTTTTATATGGATCAAGATTATTTTAATGTTTGTATTTTATTTTATAAAATATATACAATATACATAAAGAAGTGTAATTGAAGTGAGTGTACATGGTCCACCACAAAAGCTTTGTCCACCACAAAAGCTTTGAAAGTTTGAACATGAGATCAAGAATATTTGGTTGGTAGTGTTTATTAATAAATCCTCAAGAGATTAAATCATGATTGTGACGTTGTTTTTGTTCAAGACTATATATATATATATATATATATTGCCATGAACTTCATCACCCTGACGTCATCATTGCATCATCGTTATTTAGTATTTTCCTCTTCTATCCGAATAACATTTACTTGTTGTAAACCAAATTTCAACATTTTTCTTCATATAATTCAATGGATTGATAACCAATCATAAAACTTTAATTTAGTGGGTTTAGATTTTAAGCATATTTTAATAATTTGGAATGAAATTTAATTCAATTCTTTTATATGTAGGTTGTTTGCCGACTTATCGCAGTTAAAGTTGGACATCAATTTTGGACAAGAAAATGGAAAACAATTTGATTGAGATAGTGACCACAAACATTTATAGCAATTAGTGAAAATCATTTTGATGTCTCAGTAGAGTATGAACTTGATCAAAAAATAAAGAAGTTTATTATTATTACAAGTGTTCTTTTCAATTTTAAAGTAAAACTAATTAAATTTTTGTTTGTTTTGATTAATTGTCATGTTTGAATCTGCCTTAGGTGCTATTCATGCCGTTGAGATAGGTCTAGCACATAACAAAAAAATCAAAGATTATTTGGTAACAACGGACAGTCTAGTTTTTAACCTATTTATTATTGTTACATATGATAATTCATAATTATTTATAAATATAATACAATTTTACCGTTTATGATTGTATAAAACACATTAATACTAATTTTTCAGATCCAATATTTTATGATTTTCACCTAGTTTTTCAATATAAGTTAAATTAAATTTTCATTTGAATTTTTTTTTAAAATACTTTAAAAATAAAAATAAAAATAAATTAGGCGGGTGCCTAGACGGCTAGGCGTCTGTATAGGTGAATTATACGGATAAAAATCGATCATCCGATTTATTTGACCGATTTAAACAAAATCGCCATAGTTATTTGATGCCTAGCGCTTACACGGATACCTAGGCGGCTAGGCAGAAGGCGGATATCTAGACGGCTAGGCGGCTAGGGGCGGCTGACTTTTTGAATAGGAATTATTTGTATTGTGCAATTCTTTTACTACTTGTTGAATATAGATTTAAATAGATAATAAATTATGTTTTATTTTAGAAAAACTTATAATAGCGTATTATTTATTACATGCATTTTACATCTAATCATCCACTAGATTGCAACACAAACGCCCAACCCCAAATTCCGAGCTTCAAAAACAAAAATTCAATTAAAAACACAAAAGAAAACTAAAAAAGTTAGAGGAGATCAAATATGTCTATGAATCTCTTGATCTGAAACTTGAACATCCATTACAAATTTCAACAAAACCACCATCATGATCATTCATAAACAACTCCAAGCTGCTCAAATCATTGATGTCCCACAAGTTCATTGTATCAACATTGTTGTTGAACTTGTCGTCTTTGTAATTAATGTTATCCCCTGATGAATCATCGGATGAGAGCCACTTGAGGTCAAGAATCTCCATTTCATCAAAAAACTTTGAGAACTCATCACCAGGTAGTACTGACGATATACACGACGATGTGGAAGAGGAAGAAGAAGAAGTCGAGTTACTAATGTCAATGTTGGAATTATCATCAGTAGTATTCTGATTATGAGCAGAAGAGATTTCCATAAAGATCTCATCTGGTTTGAGCAATGGGACTTCATCAATACAAAACCCATCACTTGAATTCAGTTCGTTCTTCTTGTCCAAATATTGCGCTAGATGATGTTCTTCTTGCTTGTCTCTTGTTTGTTGATCATCTTGATCTTGTTTTGTGTTCTTTTCATCATGAGACACTAAGCTGCTTTTCTTGCTCCCTTGAGCTTGTTGTTTAGCTTCTTGTTCAGAGAGTGGCTTATGGGTCAAAGGGTCAATACCCATCTTCCTTAGCTTTTTCTTGATGTGTGTGTTCCAATGGTTCTTAATTTCATTATCAGTTCTTCCTGGTAGATGAGAAGCAATCTTTGACCATCTGCACAAAAAATTAAGATTCAATAACTTTAAAAGATGAGAATTTAACTAATGATTTCAATTGTTCAGTCATTTCATAGACTACTACTAGGGTTAAAGTTTGATTTTTAGTGACTTTATTGGATTTTTTGTTTTGTTTTTTATGTTTATAAATTTAGAATACAATGTCTATATAATAATAATAATAATAATTTTATTCAAAAGAAAAAAGAATAAACCTATTGCCAAGTTGCGCATGAAGATCAATGACCATTTGTTCTTCATATTCTGATAAAAGACCTCTTTTTAAATCAGGTCTTAAATAATTTATCCATCTTAATCTGCAGCTTTTACCACACCTCAGTAGTCCTGCATACAATTAATTAACCAAAGTAATTAAATTAAAGATAAATTTAAGGTAAACTACAAAATTGATTGATTAGGAATCAATGAAAATCAAGTACTTCATCTGGAACTAAATAATAACGTTTGAGGACCACGAAATCCAAACACAGTGATTTTGTTTTCCGCAAAACACTATGTATAGTTTTGGTCTAAAATCTCTTAAGTCATAAGTAAAAGTCAATTTAGTGAAAAACAAAGTGAATTTTTAAAAGACATGAGCTATCCCAAACGGCGTCGACTTTAGGGAATATGGAGAGAGAGAAAAAAAACCAGAAAGCTTGGGAAGAGCTCTCCAACAACAATGGCCATTGGTGAGGATGAAGTTGATGAGTTTCTTGTCTTCTTCAACAGTCCATGGCCCTTTCTTCAACCCTACTTTGTCACAACATGGTTGCCTCCCCATTTCTCTATCTTTCTCTCTCTCTCTATATATATACTTACGTTTCTTGTTGTATATATAGGGATATGATCAAATAGGTAGCTAATATACTTATGATGTTGTATTTCCAAGACTTGCTAAGCTACACAACAACCTATATATAGAGACCGCAGAGATCTCAAAACCATTTTGTGGTTTGTGGACCTACATTTCTTATCGTATCTTCTTACTTTTAATTATAATTGTATCCAATCCTATAATGATTTTTTCTAATCCATATTGTCATAATTTCTAATATATTATATGAGAAATATTTAAAAAATAATTTTACATTATATTAACATAAATGTAATTCTGATGTTTTATCACTTTTCAAATAGATATATAAATGAGATTCACTTACTATAATAATTACAATATATTTTATTATTATTATTAATTCACTTAGATAATTAAAATAAATTATTAAACTAACCAAAAATATTATTAAATTCGTAAAAAAATAATTATTTTTTTTAATTTACATATACAAAATTAGTGTTAAAAATAATTTAAATTAAAATTAATTTATATTTACTAATAAATAATATTATATAATTTACAAATATTTTCTCCATGCACATAAGTATAAATTTAGTTATCTTTTATTTATCAAAAATAGTTATATATGTCGGCTTACTATTATCAGTGGGATAAATGCCCATTTACATATTTTTTTCTCTTTCATGATTATGAGAATATTTATTATTTAATTTACTGCAAAGATTATGTAATGGGTTAAGGAGTATTAATTATTTAATAATGATAAATGGAATTATTAATATTTAAGGTAGTTTTTCATTGTTTGTCTGTTGGTGTTGGAGTTAGTGGTGCCAATAAAAACGTACATTACCCATGACGTCATCATAGTGTTACACTTCCACTAATCACATACGTCATTACAGAAGAAGAATGTAAAATTCTCAGTTTATTATATGTTCATGTTTTGTCAGATTAAATTATCAGTTAAAATTTTTTTTTATAAATTACCAGTTTAATCAGATATCCTAAAATGGTTTGATAAATATCATTAGTTTAACTGAAAATTCCAAAATTAATATTAGAAATTACAAAATCGAGTGATACTTATGAAGAAAAATTACGGGCCTCCATTGACATCTCCTAGACAAAATAACGAAAAGATGGTTTGAAGTTGGAACCATTTCACCAATGTGGGTCTATTACGATATTATCCACAACTTGGCCCATTTATATGTCACAAATAATAGCCCATGATAAATGGACCGAACTGAAACTTAAATCAAATTCGAAGAAATCAATTCATCTTTTTTCTTTTCTTTTTACTGGATTGGTATAAATGCGTAAAAAAGTCAATGATAAAATCCCAAGAAAGTCAGTAATACGACAAAATTATTAAGTGATTGTTTTTTGTAAATCAATTGGTGTATTTGTTTCTTCTAATTAATTGTGAGTATATAGGCCGATATCCAAACTCATCTCTAATATATTATTTGAGAAACTTTTTAATAAATTAAATTTATTCTAACGTGTTAATAACAAAAATACCAGCTGATGTGTCAACACCACAACGAATTTCAGTTTAAATATATAAAAAGATTTAAGTTACTAGAATAATTACAATACATGTCATTGATATTAACTTAGTTAGAAAATAGATATATTTAATTCAACTAACCAAAAAATATTATTACATTTTCAAAAATAATAATTTTTATTTGTTTAATTTTTTATACATTAATTATAAATATAAATAGATTTAAGTTACTACCATAATTTCTAATATATTATTTGATAAATATTTTAAGAAAATAATTTTACTCTGACGTGTTATTAATTTAGTTAGACAATTAATATATTTTATTAAACTAACAAAAAAATACTATTAAATTTATAAAAAAATAATTATTTTTATTTTCTTAATTTATATATACAAAAATTAATCTTAAAAGTAATTTTAAATAAAATTTAAAATTATATAAATATGTAATTTATATTTACTAATAAAATATAATTTACAAATCTTTTTTCCCGCGCATGGCGTGGATATAAATCTAGTTCATATAGAATAAACAAAGTAAACTCGAATTTGTAAAAATCAGTAATAATATATATACATACCAACTATTCTCCAAAATTATATTATTTTTATTTGGATTATATAAATTATCTGGTAGATTTGTTTCGATTGGTTATCTATTTCGATTTGATTTTTTTTTTTAAATCAACATTTATAACATATGAATGAAATCAAAATCAAATTGTATATCGAGATTTTGATATATATTCGTTTAACTATGAAATGAATATATATATATATGTTATTGAATGTAAAATAATAATTATAGATACCACCAAGTTTCATAGTATCCCCTCTGATGGTTATTACCATCGTTTTAGCAACTGCTTTTGAAGTTTTATTGTTGGCATAATTATTGACACTATACAGAAACCGCGTCCAATCCTGTCTCAATGAGATGCCCATTTTCTCCATGATGTGTCCCTCTCCATCTGAATCAACCTTTTTATATTTTTTTCGATTGGTTATCTATTTCGATTTGATTTTTTTTTTAAAATCAACATTTATAACATATGAATGAAATCAAAATCAAATTGTATATCGAGATTTTGATATATATTCGTTTAACTATGAAATGAATATATATATATATGTTATTGAATGTAAAATAATAATTATAGATACCACCAAGTTTCATAGTATCCCCTCTCATGGTTATTACCATCGTTTTAGCAACTGCTTTTGAAGTTTTATTGTTGGCATAATTATTGACACTATACAGAAACCGCGTCCAATCCTGTCTCAATGAGATGCCCATTTTCTCCATGAGGTGTCCCTCTCCATCTGAATCAACCTTTTTATATTTTTCTCCAAAATTACTAAAATCTCACAACAAAAATATTTCTTTCAGACATCACGAGTCCGTATAATTGTTTTCATCCATATGTATGCATCTTACTTATATATTGACACAATAAACTAAGTTTTGTTCTATGTTACTATGTTAGAACTAAAATTCTATTTGGATTATGTATTCGTCATTTTTTCCATGATTGAACATTTGTGGTACCTCAAAATTATTCATTTTCCAGCTCATGTGTTATTACTACGCGTACTAGTTAGAAAAATCTTACTTTGGTTTCTCTGATTAAAAATTAGTATCGTATCAGCAAACATGTTCAAACGAGATTTGTACTAAAGAATCCAATAACACAGAATAAATGGTCAATTAATGATTTTTCATGAGCTGGCAAAAGTTAAAATTTATGATTTTAGGAAAACGAAACACAAGTTGTAAAGGCTTAAATATTTTTTAAATGGATTTGACAGAGTAATGCCTAATGGCATTTTCTTGGGGAAAGACATTTGTAACAATTAAATAAAATAAATCAAGTTACATATACATGTGCATGTGAACCCACATGGATTTGAGTTAAAACAAGAGGAACAATGCTTTTTCCATGACTAGTTGTAAAATAATATATGCCACCTGAAAAAAAGTGATCAACAACTATACATTTTAATACTATATCATATTCACTTTTTTTTATAAAATATTGATATTTTATGTTATGTTACTTAAACAAATTATAAATTTAAACCTCGAAACTTCCAAATAAAAATATTTATATCATGACGAAAGTTCTTAGAGAATAATATATTGTGGTGTTATAAGTAGTTGTAAAAATTTGATAATTTGATTTATTTTTCAAATCAAGTTCTAAATTGTGCATTATGAAGAAAGTATTTTTTATATATAAAGTCGCAAGTGGCATTACAAATACTGTTTTTTCTGACAGACAAAATACTAATTCACCACTTAACTACATTTATATCCATGCCACAAAAATATTTATAAATGATATAATATTATTTATTAATAAATATAAATTAAATATGTATATAATTTTAACTTTTATTTAAATTTATTTTTAATATTAATTTTTGTAATATATAAATTAAAAAAATAAAAATAATTATTTTTATGAATTTAATAATATTTTTAGTTAATTTAATAAAATATATTAATTTTTTAACAATAACATATATTATAATTATTTTAGTAATTTAAATCTATTTATAAATTTAATACGGTGATAATGATATTTCTACTAATAAGGTTATTGTCCTAAAATATTTCTCAATTCAAGTCTACAACATATAATAAACTTTGACAATAAATGTTACAACCTATAGATATATAATATGCTTACGGTGTCGATCAGCTAAATTTGAAAACTATAATTAATGCTTTGACTTGTTATCTCTATGTCTATTATAACAGGCCTATGGATCTCTCATTCTCGAACACAATCACTTAGCTCTTCTAAAAAGTTTGATCAGAAGACATGTCCTCTAGCTACCGAGACTTAATTCTTCATGCTTTATTGACATTATACAACGGATTACTCACCACCACAAAGATTTTTTTGGCAAAAATTCACGTTAAACATATTTGTAGCTAAGAAGAACAAGTATAAGAAATCATTAAACCAAAAAAATGTTTTGAGTACTCATAATGTTTAACAATTTATTTTACGTTTCTTGGTTATGATAATATGAAATTTAACAGTATCGTCCAAACATTTTTTGAGTGTAGATCTGGTGAATCATCACGATTCCATGGATCTCGCTTAAACTTTCAAACTAAACCAAAATCAATAATTATTCTTAACAAACACTTTTTTTTGTCTTAACCAATACAAAATAGATATATAAATAATGCACTCAAGAAAGTCTTTCATACGTTCAGCTCTTAAATGTTTTTACTGAAACCTTTATGTCTTCATCAATACTCTTTAGAAACATATTCTTTCTTCTTATGTGTTTTTCCTTGAGAGTCATCATCTTAGTTTACTTTAAAGATTAAAGGAAAGATGAAGAAACTTTTGTTTTAATGGCTTTACCCAATCATTCTAATTTTGAATTTGAAAACATGGGGACTATATCATATCAGATTCAACTAAGAAACTTGAATAGACCCGTTACCTAAAAGTATGTATGGATACTTAGTCTTAGTCACTTATTTTAACATAACTTAAATTTAAAGACAGCCGAAAATATTGTCATTGACTTTTATGATTGGTCGGATGGAGTTGGGATGAAAAACCAAACACAATTTATCAAAAATATCATATTTTCTCACCTTTGGGTGTCAACTTTTGTAATTTAGTTATTTGACAAATAATTTATTCTTCTTTGTTTCTGCCGTTTTATTGCATAATTGGTTAGAAAGAAAGAATCAATAGGTTTATGGGGCAGCCAATAGGAAAGGGGACACATTTGTTTTGTTCCATACTCAAACAATGATACATTTAAACAACCTATAATATTCTTTCAACACACAAAAAAAAATCAACGTATTTTTAAAAAAATCACCGAACAAACAATTTTAAGCAATTCAAATTTAGACCAAACAATTTTGAAATTGATCAATTTAGACCCCACCTCGAAAGAAAGGAAAGTAAAAAAAAAAATCAATCAGACAGAGGACTTAGTGAACCAGAAACCTCTTCGATGAGCCTTGTGACTTCAGACATTGAAGGACGACTATCCGGATACTGAGCTGTACAGCTTATACCAATCTTCAAAAGCCTGATCATGTTCTCATATCCATCCGATTGATACCTTGTGAGCTCTGGATCAAACACATCTGACGGTGATTGTTGTTCAGTGATTGATGAAACCCATCTCGGTAAATCTACTCCTTCTTCGTTTAACTGCTGATGTGTTGGAGGTTTCCCTGCAAAACGAAATCAAAATTTTGACTGATTGATTCAATAACCGAAATGCGGTTTCCAAGATCTTTGCTTTTGTGTTCGTTTGTGTTGTACCTGTGAGTAATTCAAGAAGGAGAACACCGAAGCTGTAAACGTCAGCCTTTTGGGAGATTCTACGAGCATCCGTTACTTCAGGAGCACGGTAACCATCGATGCGGTTAGGCGCAGAAGTAGGGCTGATCATAGGCGCAAGACAGTAGTCAGAGACCTTAGCCTCAAAAGACTCAGACAAGAGAATGTTAGAAGACTTAATGTTGCCATGAGATGTTGTGGCATCACGTGAATGAAGGTAACTAATTGCTCTCGCGGCTCCTAATGCTATACCGGCTCTTGTTTCCCAATTCAATGGACTTCTACCACTTCCTTTGTTCCCTGTGAATTCCAAAGAGTTTGATTTGTAATTATCTATGATCAATAAAGAATTGAAATTGCGGAACTAAAAAAAAGTAGTCTTCTTTTTACCGTGTAAAAGCGCCGATAAGCTTCCTCTAGACATGTACTCGAAAACAACTAGCTTTTCATCGCGGCTGAAGTAATAAGCGATCAATGAAAGATATTTCTCGATTGGACATTTTCCTCTTTTTTCTTCTTTCTGCAGAGGCAGAACAAGATCAAGAAAAGCAAGACAAGCACGAAGAAACAAGCAATCACTATTCCGGCGATAGCTCCGGCGGATAACTTGTCGCTTTTGCCTTTTCCAGCTGTCTCGGTGCCGTTCCCGATGCCGGTGACGGAGCAAGCGTCCAACGGCTTCCCACAGAGCGAGTTACCTTCAAAAGCGGATTTGGGAAAACCTGTCAACGGATCTGGAATCGACCCGTTTAACTGATTTGAGGAGACATTGAATTGCTGAAGTGGAATCTTAATCTCCGGGATCGGACCGGTGAGTTGATTATCCTGCAAGTAAAGAGTAGCTAACCGGGTCGCCGAATTGACATTATCTGGGATCCGACCCGAGAAATTGTTCTGGGCAAGGTTGATCCGAATCACATTGGGTAAAGTGAAGAGAAACGAAGGAATCTCGCCGGAAAATGCGTTTCCTTGGAGATACAAGTAACGGAGGAGAGTTAGGTTGGCGAAATCCGGCGGGATTGGACCATTAAGGGCATTGAATCGGAAAGATAGGGTTTCCAGCTTAGTTAGGTTTCCGATTGCGATTGGCAATGGACCCGATAAACCCACACCAGGTAAACGGAGTACTGTGACCCGACCCCCATTGCATTGGACTCCTCCCCAAGTACATGGTGGTGCAGTCAGATTCCAGAGCAGAGGACGGCCATGGACACCATTGCGGAGAGCAATTAGTGCTCTTCGATCAGCTTCTAGATCTGATGTGACGGCAACGAAACATAAGAAGAAGAAGAAGAAGAAAAAAACGGGGAGACCGAAATTGGTCTTGTCCTTCATCTTCTTCTTTCCAGAGTGTAATCCTTTCGAGCAGTGAATGTCTCTCTCTCTCACACACAGATCGATTCAGAGATGGCTTTTCCGAGATTTTGTCGGGAAAATCTTTGTATTTTCCGACTACGTGCAGAATAGTGTTTGGAAAGAGAAAACGCCGGAAGAAAAGCACATGAATTTCAGCTCTTTCTATTCTCTTTCTCTATCTAAATGTTATACATATATATCGCCGGCTGTATCTCTCTCTATATTTCTGTCGTTGGCTATTTGAAAAAATGATGAAGGGGGAGAGAGAGAGAGAGAGAGAGAGAGAGAGGGACTATTATTGCTGACTGCTGTAAATTGGAAAGAAAAGTTAAATCGTTGAATTTCATCTTTTTACAGCAACCTAGAGAATCTTCCTAATTTAATAGTTTTCATTATTTTATTTAAAGTAGGAACATAATGCATAAAAATACCTTTTTCCTTAAATTATTGAGTAATTTAGCATTTTAGGTAATAAATCATCTTTGAAAAGTAATATAAAAATGTAATCGTCTAGTTTATATATTCCATTATAAAATCTGGACAGATTGTGCAAGAAAATGGTATACACACAATGCAATAAGTTAGACATGAACATTCAGGTTAGTTCTTTTTGTTGGTATTAAAGATATCAGATCTCTAAGTATTTTTTTGTTGGGTTTGATTCATTTTCTCCCATTCGATAGTTGATAGGAGATCTTATTTTTATTAAAAAAAATTTTGATACGGTTTGAATTCAAACAGTTTTATTTAAAATATCCGAAATTATCTGAAGAGAAATATTCTAAAATAATATTTTTAAAACTTTTTCTAAATCTAACATCGTAAAATTAAATTCTCAAAAATAGCACAAATAATTATATAAAAATAATTATTTACTTAAAATATTATATTTGAGTTCATTTTTTCTAATTTATGGTTTAATTTTTTCTATTAAAATATATTTTTAATGTATTTTAATTTTAAATTTGTGTTATTATTAAAAATTTAAATTAATAATAACTATATTTAGAACAAAAAATTAAAAATATGTAATTTTAGACAATTTTGCCTTTATCTGAAATTAACTATCATATCTCTGTGTTTGGTCCAGCGATTTAACCGAAAAACATATATAGATCCACTTTTTCTCTTATCTTCTTCATTTGTAACCAACAGGGAAAACAATTTTCCAAAATCAAAAGGAACCTTCTACTTATTTCAGGGGGCACAATTAATTTTCCATCCATTGTAAACAAATAATCAAGGTTTGAGATGAGAAAACCAACTTCAAAGCCTTTTTCCAGGAACGGAAAATCGGATAATGTCCACACTTGCTGCCTGGGTAAAGATCAGTACGTAGACAACACAAATGAGATATTGATTCTCCTTCTTCATCTTGACAAAGATTTGGCATCTCGAATCCATCCACAGGATCGATATAAAATATGTTGTCAACCACAAGAATATATAGCACATCTCAAAACCCTACATGAGATAAATGACTGACTTTTTGGAGCATTTTGGAGAGACCTAATATGTTTTGATGCCGTTGGAAAGCAAAGTAACAACATATTGTTATGCATGCGTAAAAGTAAAATTGTAGAATAAATGGGTATGACCATTTCGACAGAAATAAACATATGTAAGTTAAAGAAAAGCTGGTCTATAGGTTATAACATGTTTGACGCACAAAAAAATGTTATAACATAGACGAAGATTAATGTTCAATATGCACAAGAGAAGTCGTGATTGGAAACACAATCTATTTTATCTAGTTTATACAGTTTGACATATCTCTCACAATTTATATTTAACTATATTATTTTAACAAAAGTTCAGTATATATATATATATATGAGTGTGTGTGTAAGTATTTTATGGAACAAGATTTTCTTAGTATTAAAATTTACTTCTTGTAAACGTAAAATTATCTTCTCTACCAGACATCATACCGTAGATTGTAATTGAAAAGGATAGTAAATCTTAGAATATCTCAGTAAGATATTTTAGTAATGATGATATAATATTAAGATAACTTCTCAATTATGATGACGTCAAAAAAAAAAAAAACACTTCCAATTATGATATTTGATACAGTGTTTCAGCTTCGACCAAAAGAAATGGAATGTATGGGCCAACGTTTTAATTCCAACCTAGACTCTAATTGATATTATAAGAACGTTTGTTATAGAAAGCAAGCCCATTATATTGACTATGGCCATTAACAAATGTTTATACAATCTAAAGAGAATGGGTTCTTAATTTGAAGCAAATTTGATTGCATGGGACAATCCTTGACGTTACTAAATTTTGAAATGCAAACCCGTAATTAATCCAGTTTAGATTTCATAAAAGTTCAAAATAGTAATTGAGCAAAAAAATTCGGTCTAACCGGTCATATCAATTTCAGATGTGACTTAAAGACACATCTTGTTCAATATCTTGTATGGTAAATCATTTAATATTCTTGTCTAATGTAATTTCGTTACCTAATATTCTGTTTGTTTTCACATGAAGACTATGGCCTCAATGTCGGACATTAAGGTCTCTATCAACCATCTCCAAACTTGTGACAGGTTATGTTAACAAATCATCCTCCTTGAGATAAAAAAAAAAAGAGACTGTTGTTACGGTATATCCGAAAAACTTCGACCCCAATGAGATGGCACTTTTTTTCATCAAAAAATATTAGACAAAGTAGTTTTGTTCATTTGTACTTTCGGCAATTGCGACTACGGCTACGGCTAACATTGTAATTGCGGATACAGTTAATATTATAGTTGCGAGTGTAGCATATGTTGTTTGTTTGTCGGTCAAAATATCAGACAACTAGTCTTATTTATTTGCTCATTGCCGATAGTTGCAACGACAGGTACGACTAACATTGTGGTTATGGATATAGTTAACATTACGGTTGTGAGTGCGACATATGTTGTTTATTTGTTTGTCATTGATAGTTGCGGTTGATTTTGATCGTAGATTTTTAATCGCACATCGATCGGTTAAAAAAATTACAACGTATGAAACAACGTATAATCGCTGCGATTGACCGCATGTATCTACGACAAATAAACGAACAACAATTTGCTACAACTGCAACCACAATTTTTTGCGGTTGACAAAATGACTATATATTATGGTCTAACATTTTAATTTTGTTCTTATAGAACAACTATAAATTATATTAAAAAAACCTTGAAACAACTTTCTCCTCATAAAAACTCTCTAATCATCTAATAAAAATAACAGGATTCATCGTCATAATTTGATGTTTAAAAACTTATAATTTTCAGATTCACCACCAAAGCAAATAGTTTATATATAGTCCACTAGTTGTGGCATACATGTAATAATTCAAAATAAAGCTCTCAATAATAATGGTTAGTAGGAAAACACTAAAATGAAGACTATTCGGTGATCAATTATGTATAAATAGTCGTGTATATTATATGATTTAGGGAAATCAATAATAGTTATTGGGTTTAAATTAATAATAGTTGGAAGATAGAAACAAAAGCATATATGTCATTTCGATTGATACAACAACCTATTATCACTATTCAAATACAAGTTGGGACTTGTGATTAGAGGATTAGGACTCTTCCCACCAATGAAGATACAGAGCTTTACAAATTTTATTTATTCAAAATTTAAGAAAACTGTTGACAAAATTAATAAAATATCCCAAAGTCACGGGAACATAATGACCCACCAACCAATTGCAATAATCGCTTATTATCACAAACCTAATATCCTTCCGACCCATCTCTTCTAAAGTCATGATCTTAATTGAATATTTGCATTTATGATTTGTCGTTTTAATTCAATTTGTTTTCTCTGTTTTTAGTTTTATTTTGTAATCAATTATTGGAAAATGTAACAGTGTTTCGTTCAGTAATTTCTGTTTGATAATCTTCTTATTTAGATAAAAATATTAATACTAGAATTATATCGACTTCTTATGTCGGAAAAAATATTCACAAATTATATAATATTGTTTATTAGTAAATATAAATTAGATATTTATATATATTTTTTTTTTCTGTTTTCAATCTTATTTTTGGATTTTTTTCGAAACAAACTATTCAACCCCACATAATTTTGATCATAGTATTACTATTTTGAACGAATTACTCTTTCTCTTATTTATCAGTTTTCACTAGCAGATCAGAAGTAACCCATTTTGACACCACAAGTAACCTCTGAATTACACATATAGCAAGAAAATAGTAATAATAAGATCAAAACTCAAATAATTAATTAGAATCTTTGATTATTCTCTCTGTGTACATGAAACAATAAATTTTGTAAATTCTGCATTAAATCTGGTCTTGTTGATATGATAGTTGAAAATTATGCTTTAGAGATTTTAAAGTTTGGTTACTCAAAGAGAGTTTTATAAAAAAATCTTTTATCAAAATATAGTTCAACATTAAAAATTTTTAAACTGATTTGTTTGTTTATTCCTTTGAAATGATAATTCTGAAATTTTCCTATCTCTGAAGAAGGGGTTTTCAATGATTCATAAATAATTATTTTTAAAAAAATTTAAAAATTGAATAATACCTTAAAATAACATATTTTTTAAGTTTTTGTTACAAATTTAGTATTTTAAATTTAAATTTTTAAAAATAACATAAATTATTTTTTGAAAATATATATTTACCATAAATAAAGAGTAATACCCTAAAATAGCACCTTTTAAAAATTTTCTTTCAAATCTAGTATCATAAAATTAAATTCCCAAAAATAGCACAAATACTTATATGAAAATACTTATTTATTCTAAATAAATTATACATAAACTTAAAATATTGTATTTGGGTTCATTATTTCTAATTTAGGGTTTAATTTTTTTCTATTAAAATATATTTTTAATGCATTTTAATCTTAAATTTGTGCTATTATTGGAAATTTAAACTAATGATGCTATTTTTGGAACAAAAACTTAGAAATGTGCTATTTTAGACATTTGACCATAAATAAATTATAAATATAAAATATATTATATTTAGGTTCTTTTTATCTAATTTGAGTTTAATTTTTTCTTATTGGGATTTTTTTAAAAAACTTTTTAATATTAAATTTGTGCTATATTTAAAATTTAAATCAATATTAGTGCATTTAGAATAAAAATTTAGAAAATATTATTTTTTGTTAATTACCCTGAGAAATGTAGTAATCTTTGATTAAAATACAGTTTAGTTTTTTTTTGGTTGAAAAGGTTGTAAAGCGCGTAAGATAGTGGGGAAGAAGGAGCGTGAGTGATTGTGAGAGATTCCTTAAAAACAAGAATCTTGAGATGATAAAGTTTGGATCTTTTAATTAGTGGAAGCTTATGTCTTCACCACTCAAATGTTCAACCCCCATGACTTTGGGAAAAGTTTGTTCATGAATTTTCAATGTAAGCACAATTATCTTTTTTATTTCATGACGACTATTCAAACTCTTGGTTTGGTCCAAAAGTTAAATCATAAACAAATGAAAAAAAAATCACCGAGAGAAAATTTCATAAATAAATAAACAAAGAGTCAAAAACAACCGAGCTATTTTTCGACGCAAAAAAATAATTATTTGACTTTTTTTGTTTTTGTTTGATTTGGATTCACATAACAACGAACTCTCTTCCAAAAGATTCCTCAAAAATATATTCTCAATTTCCTATTTAAGAGAAATTTAGTGAATGAATGTAAATGATTAACTTCCCATATAAACCCACTTTCTCAAAAGATTCTATTTTTTTCGTTATCTTTCCTATTTTATATAATAAGATTATAATATCTTACTGATTAATTTTGAGTGAAATTTACATATTCCAAAGTTTGGTAGAGATGTGATTGAATTACACACGAGAACCATGGTTAGGTGAGAAAAACTATATGGTAACTTAACCGGGACATCAAGTCAAGTCAATATTTTTATTCAAAAAGATACTGCAAATCTGGAATCTTATAATCCCAAGAATCAAACCAGAATCTCCTGATAATTCGCATTTCCAATAATAGACCGATATTTCTGTATTCTTCGTTTTTTTACCCTATTATTTCCATTGCAAAGTCACCCTACTTCTCTCTCGCTCTCTCTATATATAAACACTTGCAGGAATCTCTTTAGTGTTAAACAAAACAAAGTTAATGAAAATGTCGGCACTTGCAGATTTAATCAATCTCGATCTCTCCGACTCCACTGACCAGATCATCGCCGAGTACATATGGTTCGTAACTCCGTACTAGTATTCTGTCAAATGATATATATATATATATATATATTCTTTGTTCTTTAATCTGTGTATATCAAAAGCTTTGGTTGATTGATAGAAGATGTTGATTATCTGATGAATAGGATTGGTGGATCAGGCTTGGATATGAGAAGCAAAGCAAGGGTAAATATTGTTTGTGTTTTGGTGGTTTCTGTGTAAATCATAATGAAAGTTAAGAAAAAACAAATTATATTGTTACTGCAGACTTTGCCGGGACCAGTGAAGGATCCATCGGAGTTACCGAGATGGAACTACGACGGTTCAAGCACCGGGCAAGCTCCTGGAGATGACAGTGAAGTCATCCTCTAGTATGTTTAAAATCTAAATAAACAATTACTAAGTTAATTTAATCTATAAATCGTGGATTAATATGTGTGGTATGTGTTTTAGTCCTCAAGCTATCTTCAAAGATCCCTTCAGAAGAGGCAACAACATCCTTGTAATAACTCAGTTAAACAAGTTGTTTTAGACAATTCATCAAATTTTCTTTATTTTATTTTGATTTTGGGATTTAATTTGGAAACCAGGTGATGTGTGACGCATATACTCCCGCCGGCGAACCGATTCCAACCAACAAAAGGCATGCGGCGGCTAAGATCTTTAGCGACCCTCAAGTTGTCGCCGAAGAAACATGGTAAATATCTTTAAAATTCAATGTTTTGTATAAAATAAT
The DNA here is from genome assembly GCA_018901935.1 of Pugionium cornutum. Classification (NCBI taxonomy): domain Eukaryota; kingdom Viridiplantae; phylum Streptophyta; class Magnoliopsida; order Brassicales; family Brassicaceae; genus Pugionium; species Pugionium cornutum. The sequence continues at coordinate 6,870,572 of CM032162.1, forward strand.
TTCAAGTTTTGATTCAATACATCAATTTGGCATAGTTATTTCAATTCAACAATTTTGCATTGCTAATTACGATATTTTTTTTTTTTCATTTTTAGTTGTAGATATTTTATCTTCTTTTTTTTTTTATCAAATTAATTGAAATACTTTTAAAACTATTTGAATTAAGGTACGGAATCGAGCAAGAGTATACTTTGCTTCAAAAGGATATCAAGTGGCCCGTAGGTTGGCCGGTCGGTGGCTTCCCAGGTCCGCAGGTAAAGCTTTTTTCCGGTTAATCTTTTACATGTTTTGGGGCTTCAATCATAAATCGACATCGTGCCCAAGAAAATTGAAAAAAAAATTCAAATCTTTCTCAATAAAAACCAGGGACCATACTACTGTGGAGTTGGAGCAGACAAAGCCTTTGGAAGAGACATCGTAGATTCTCATTACAAAGCCTGTCTTTATGCCGGAATTAATGTCAGTGGCACTAACGGCGAAGTCATGCCCGGCCAGGTTTAGTTTTATCTCTTTCCTTCTTTTTCCCAATTCAGTATCGAATTATTCCATTTCAGTGCAACATATCGAATCTTTGAGACTGGTTTCAGTGGGAATTCCAAGTAGGTCCGACCGTTGGAATCGCTGCCGCCGATCAGGTCTGGGTCGCTCGCTATATCCTCGAGGTAAATACAAAAACACGCTTGACTCAAGTCGATATCTACACACTGTTTCTCTGTTTGTATAACTCTGTTTCTTGGGTATGTGAAAACAGAGGATCACAGAGTTAGCTGGAGTTGTTCTGTCTCTAGACCCTAAACCAATTCCGGTTTGTTTTATCTTACTGTAAATTAATTAACAAAGATCTTTGATTCTGTTTAAATTCACTCGATCACACTGTTTTTTTTCCTTCTTCAGGGAGATTGGAATGGTGCAGGAGCACACACAAATTACAGGTTTTTTTATTTATTTTGTTCTGTTCTGTATATACGGTTTTGCTCTGGGTTTCTTTTCTTTTTCTGAATTGGATTTTTCGTTTTCTGCAGTACGAAATCGATGAGAGAAGATGGAGGATACGAGGTGATAAAGAAAGCGATAGAGAAGCTTGGGTTACGTCACAAGGAACACATCTCTGCTTATGGTGAAGGCAACGAGCGTCGTCTCACTGGAAAACACGAAACAGCCGATATCAATACTTTCTTATGGGTAAGAATCTTTAATGATTAATGAACCTAAACCATTATCTAATTAAACCGGTTTATACAGGGTGTGGCTAACCGTGGGGCATCGATTAGAGTTGGTCGAGACACTGAGAAGGCTGGAAAAGGATACTTTGAAGATCGTAGGCCAGCTTCGAACATGGATCCTTACACAGTGACCTCCATGATTGCTGAATCCACAATCCTTTGGAAACCTTGAGCTTCAAGAAATCTCTCATATCAGTTCATGCATGCTTATTCTTCTATCGTCTCTTTTTCAATATGTGAAACACTTCTCATGAGCTACTTTTCATTGTTAAACCATTAAAATTCAAATCGCTATGTTATTACGAAATTCTAAATCTATATGTTGTTAAAAAATTCAAATCTAAGTTTTAGTTAAGCCAAGACATATTTAACTGGATCTGAGGTGAAATTTGGACAGAAACTAAAACCGAAATTTGACATACTTTCTCAATTACTAGTCGGCCCAAAATTGTCACGCCCGAACTAGACCAGACCGGATCCGAAGATGGATGGAGAAAAGAAAGAACCTGTCTATGATAACATTTAACAAATTCTATGAGCCCATTTCAGCTTTATGGACTCAAATTTTAAAAACTAGAAACCCCTTTTCTATTTAAGCCAGTTATGAAAAAATTCAAATATTTATTTGATTCAATTCAAGGTATGGTTGCTTTTGGGTCGGGCTACAAGCCCAGTTCTGTTTGCCAGCAAACCGAAAAGTTTGTTTCTCAATAATAACCATTCAAATAAAACACACTACTTATAATTTCAAAATAATATATTTATTTTTTGGAAATACATATAAATAAAATTAAAATATTATGTTTATATTATTTTTTCCTTCAAAATTTAGAATTAAATTTTTTTTTATTAAATTTTTTTAAGTATTTAATTTTAGACGATTGTCTATTTTTTCATTTTATTTTTTTCCTTTCCGTCAATATTTCCAATTTATTTATCAATGATTTTTTTTAACTATGATTAAGATTTGAGTAATACCCTAAAATCGAATTTTTTAAATTTAGCTTATTAAAAATAAAATTCCTAAAATAGCACAAATTATTATGTAAAAAATAATTATTTATCTCAAATAAACTATATATAA